>CM055128.1:161924499-162233222 GCA_029206835.1 Rana muscosa | reverse complement strand
AGAATTACCTTTAGAAGCTGCAGATCCACATAAACACCAAACTAAAGTTCAAACACACTTGTGGGCTGCCTAGATACCCAAACCGACAAGAGACAGAGCCATTAAAACTAAAACCAATTTTACCCTCTAAAAATGCATCGTTAGGTTCCATTGACAAGTGTCTGTCTGGAGTCTTCACTAGTTTGTCAAAAACTCCTCATACCCATAATAACATCATAAATGACATGTACCGCTGTCATCGCTGGGGACTAAAACTCCTCATACCCATAATAACATCATAAATGGCATGTACCGCTGTCATCGCTGGGGACTAAAACTCGGTGAAGACTCAGAACAGACCATCGGTCCTGTTCGCTTTCTGAGCTAGTCAGGACATACACTTTAAATAATAACTTGGGATGCTTTTCACCGTTACCCTCGCTAAAATTTACTAAACAAAAAAAATATAAATAAAAAAAGATACTCCTCATTCTTTGGTGTGGTTGAGCCGCTTCTTGCAGTGGCTGGCGTGGTCTCATCCCTCAAGCTTCTTTACAACGACCCAGTCACCTGGTTGGAAAGAATGTAAACTGATTATTGAGTCGGGTCCAGGAGGGACTCGTGAAAACCTTTTGGTGGACATTTTGAAGTTCATGTCACAACGATCGCACCTCCCCCATCAGCCGAGAATATAAGTGACAGCTAATGAGGAGAGTATGACCCTGGTTTTGATTGACCTCCAAACAACCCTCATATGACAATAACCCAGACATCGGGACTGTGGTCACTGCATAACCTGTGCGTGGCTTAGAATACCTGAAACCATTGACAAAAGGTTCTTAGCCTCTGGGATGGGAACCTACTTCACCAGACTGCTGCTTGCTGATTCAAATTCTATTAAAGAAAGACAGTCTTGGCACAAACTTGGTTAGAATTACAGAGGTTATTATTAGTTTGACAAAAAAAAACTGTCACTCTTACATTTATCATTCTCCCCCCTTTTCTTCCTCATTACAGACAGAAGGAAGAAATGCGTGGTGCAGGAAAAAAGAAACAATGAAATAGCCTGTGATACTTTTACCTCCCTTAGATTTATCCATATGTACAGCTGTCTACATACACCTGTTCTCTGTGTACAAACTCCTTGGACCTGAAAAATACTTATAAGCAAAATCATTACTCTATTCTTCATATTTAACCTGCAAAGAATGGTAAAATAATAATGACATTCCTGTACATTGGTAAATTGTCAATGACATTCTTTCAAAACCCATTCAAGCAAAACCCTCTGTAACCCTTACTTTTCCCGTCCCTACAAAAATACAACAGCCGCGACGCATCGGAGGATCGCCGCGGTAAGTTCGTACATATTCACGTTACTACATATAAACACTCCGATACAAACGTGGGGGAAATACTTCCCAGTTTCCAAAACCACAAATGAAAAAAAACAAAACAGCCAGAATTCTACCTTCACTCTTTCAGCAATAGGAAAAAATACAATGGGAATATGAGAGCAACTCGAGAAGCTTGCATGGACCAGCCATACAAAGTTCAAACAAACGGGCATGAGACTACACCTCCATCAACACTCATCATTACAGATTTCTGAAGCCGCAGCTGAACTACATCCATTCCAGAGGGATACCCAAAATAGTATCCTTGGACCACCTATGTTAATCTTTTTGGGGTTCAAAGGCCTTTGCCCCAAAACTAGGCTTTGTGCACTGTGTGACCGTCTGACTATGGGAAGCCTCCATTCCTTCCCTTTGCACAGACCTCCTTGTGTCCATGGCGATTCGAATCGGCTTATCATCTTAAACCTGCGTCCAGGTTAAACCGTTGCACCCATTTTCGGAGATCACCGCCCGGTGTCTTCTTATACGGTGAATTGCAGAACTACAACCACTATATGGTCAAGTCCTCCAACTAGAAACCCTAACCGAGGCGTCAACTCTATGGCTTGTTGTCCCAACACTTTTGGAACTACAGCAACAACCACAGATCAACCCCCGAATTAGGCCTCTACCCCTCACAGTGTATGCATACACAAGCGTTTTCCGCTATATACCCATACACTGCGTTGTCAGACTAAACCTCACAGAACACTTACGCCAGTTTACCACCTGCAGAACAATGTGGCTTCTCTCTGTATCTAGATGATAAAATAATGGTGATACCCCCTGTTTGCTCTCTACTCAAAACTGTATTACAGTACAAAACTTCACAAAACTGGAACAAAATATAAAACACTTTTAAACGCCAAAATGCTTTCCATTTTCCTTCCAGACACAAATCTCATTGCTCACCTTTAAAAACCCCAAGCTCCTCCCACTAACTTTCTGCTGATATATAAATGGTGAAAAGAAACTTCCGGTTATGCTCAGCTCTTAAAAAAAAAACTGGTTTATTTACATATCAATTGTTCAGGAAGAGGGAGGGGGAGGGGAGGCGTTAGCCATAATCGCCTTGTCTATCAAGACTTCAAAAAAATCCATGGCTACACATTATATATTTCAACCATTTAAAACCTTGTCAAGGAAATGATGGAGTAAACCCCCCTTTGCAAATGGGAGGGAATCCCCCCTGACCCACATTCCCTGGAAGTCAAACCATAAGTTGGGACTCAAAATACAAACTCCTGCCAAAAGATGGCTATACAGTACAAGATCCCAAAAAAATGAATTGCCCTCTGGGAAACGCCCAAATATTTAAACATAAAAACACATCATTGTACAAAAACTCTGTTAGTCTTACAATCTATCAAAATTCAGTGTAAAGTGAAGTTTTTTCTTAAAACCAAAATCCAAAACCCCAAACCCCTGCTCATATACTGCTAAGTCAGCCGATCCTGCAATAGCCCACACTCACCCAAATGAAAACAGAGAAATCCCCAACCTAACATCATGTGCATGGAGTTTGCATGTCCTCCCTGTGTCTGCGTTGGCCTCCTCCCACATTCCAACTGCTGGTAGGCCAGCCAGATCCCATCCATAAATAGGCCCCAGCATGTGCGTGTGTCCGCAAGCACGTTGTGGCCCCTCGGGGTAAAACCGCGCTATTTTAAGATACCTCTCAACTCACCTCAAAAGGTGATGCTTAGAAAAGCAATTTAAACCAGAGACAAAACTGCGCCAATCAACAAATGCCAATACAGCATATTCAGGAACCGTGTTTGCTAAACTGGAACTTCCTATCTCAAACTGTAAACGTCTCTCAAAATGGCCGACAAGCCAGGACTACAAAATGGTGGATAACCCACCACAGCACCTCATGGACAACAAAAATTGCGCCATTGACGCATGCAATTTTTCCCGCCAAAACCAGCATGGGACGTCACAATGAACACCACATTGGTTCCCCTACACAAAGAAAAACACAAATTGCCTCTAACAGGTTCCAACACAGAAAAGATTGCACTATATTCGCACCAAACATCAAAATCTGCCCCAAAGGCTGAGAAATTCCACCAGCGAAATAGCAGACGAATGCCACATGGTATAGTGCCCAAAAGAAAGGTGGCTGCACCTTCCCTTATGGGATACCCACAGGCTAAGGAAAAACTGTGCCTCAAAATGGCAGACAAACCTGCAAGGCTAACAAAAGCCAAGAATGGCGCCATTACTTTTTCCCGCCAAAACCAGCATCTCTTTAAAAGAAAATCAAAAATGTTTTTCTCCACAAAGACTGACTACACCATTGAAACTTTTCTAAATTATCATCAAAATCCACTGAAAAAGGTGTCAGCTACACTCTACAAGGACCACATGTACACTTACAAACTTAGCCTCCCTTTTGCCAACTAAACAGCACATTCAATAAATGTTAGTTACATGACAATATTAAAAACATATTCATTTCTCTAAGTTCATATACTCTGAGATATTCACCACTTTTCTCTACCTAAAGTTCACACACAGTGGCCTCAGCTTCTATAACAAGCCATTGCAGAGACATACTATGTCTGCCTTCTAGCAATGCCTGGCCACTTGGATATGCGGCGGGAACTTTCAACTCAAAAACCAAACACTTTTGTTAAAATATTTTTACACTTATGGAGACATGTGTCTTTGTCCCCTATAAAGGCAAAAATCACAATTTATCCATTTCTATTTTTCATAGAAATCACAAACACCACACACATACAGTACAATGTTGCTTGTATGTCTGCTTAGAGTGTCTTTCCCTCAGGGCAAAGCCCCTGCAACACAAAACAGTGGGCAAGCCCTTCCCCCATTCAAGCATATATCTCACAAACAAACCTCTGAGAAATACAAAAAGCTCACCCAAACACACACATTGCAGACTGAATAATCCCACATCTATACCTTCATTTCATACACAATATACAGTTTCCATCAGCATTCACACAGGCACAAACACTACACACAACTTTGTAATGAAAATTGGAAAGTCAATAGATACACAACTTTCAAACATGTTGGCAGTGAGAGCCATGTTGCCTGCCCGTCCCCTGCTAAACCTCATGGGGGCAGCCATTTTCAGCTTCTCTCACACAAACATCCAGGCACACCCAGGCATACCCACAATCAAATTCACAAGCATACAATCGGATTCGCAGACATACACACGCACACACACTGCAAACTTAAAGCATTATTTCAAAAAGACAAAAAAAATTTATTTTAAAGATTAGAGCCCCCCACATCGGAACGTAGATCCACTCTTCCCCCCATCTCGATCCGATGTCCAAAGGGACTCCATCTATTCCCAAAAATCCTGGCCCGCCATTACTGTTGTGGAATTCCAGGCTGCTGTTTACAGAGCACACAGCCTATAATTCCTGTGCTATCTAAGCACACATCAGATTTCATCTTTTTGCAATAATGCTATCTTTAGTCTAAGTTTGCTAAAATCCACTCACTGTTCATTCCATCATTCATCCAAGAAAGGCAGCACCACAAAAGCTTATCTTCTTATCAGGCCATTCCAGCAAAGACTGTTCAGCCGACGCCTAATCATAGGCTTTTATTAAACTCAAAAGATCTCAAGACAGGAGGTGATTGGTTGCAGCAACCAGTCACCTCCCCCCATGGGCGGGAACATCACAGGATGTTCCTTCCACATGAGAATGACAATACCTGGACATTCCTTCCAACAGGAGATGTCATACATGAATACAATAACGTAGGATGGCTAAAGTTACCGTTGATAGGAATTCTTATTCTGCGCTATTCCATAGAATAACGCATATTAAGATTATACTATTATTGAATGGGGGAGGGAGGCTATCTGCAGATGCGCGCTACGAATTCCAACCAATGTTGATCAGACATAGCAGAGACAAGAGCGCCCATCCGCCTATAACCAATGATGTCATTGCAGAGCGAGCATATCCCCTCCTTAACGATCGTCCATGCTAATGCACAGAGGGCCCCCGTTGGCGGACATATCCGCACCCTGCAAACATCACACTCCAACCTCAAAACGTTTTCCCCTATCAGACGGGATTCAACCAGCCTCAGACTACCCCAATCAGCTCTTTTAGAGCGGGTTGCGGAAGTACTAACACTGGGTGACACTATGACAATACATATTAAATACATCTCCATAAAAATCTCCACAACACATGTTCCCTAGTGACAGTGACAGGTGCTGCGCAGTTGCCAAGGGAATCTACCAAGGAGCCTGCAGTGGTGAGGCAAATGGTTTCCCAGGACAACTGTGAAGACGCCCTAGTGGGCAAAAAAATTCCTTTGGAGAGGAAGGGTGGTGTGCTGAGTGGCACGCAGGGTGCCATGCGTTATGCCACAAGTCAATTTGATAGAGCTTGTAAAACTGCTATGGTTATGAATGCTGATGATGAAGATATTGCTGATGATACATGTACTTATGGTAATGTGATGCTTAATGAGGTAGGGGTGATCGCTAAGCAGGATATGCGATTCCCCTTAGCAACAGTATATAAGGCTGCAGAGGTGTCCTTAGAAACCTCCAGGGAGCTCTGTGTGTTGGAGCCAGAGGTTGCCTGGGACAACTGTGGTGCTGCTCTGATGGATACGAGGGTACTTGACCTTGGTGATGAGAAAAATGGTAAAACTCAAATGTTTGAAATTACTTGTAGTGATAATGGGTTTAATGAAGCACCGCCTGAGCAAAGTGGTGAAGTTATGTTATTGCAGCCTGTTGTGTTTAAAAATGTTTTGCCACAAGTGCATTTAAACAAGGAATGCTCAGTGGGTAACAGTGGAGTGGACACAGTTTCTGCTGTGCTAAATGGAGAGGCTGCAGGGCCGGTAGACATGGGTGCATTGGCTTTTGCAGATATTAACCCTCTCCAGTTGGAAGGATCTGAAAAGGGCGCATACATGGCAGAGGTTTTGTCCACAGTAAAAGAGATAAGTAATGTTGAGCGTCAGGTTGATGAGGTAATGGATAGCGACTTGGAAGGGGTCAGTGTTGCAAATCTTGTCAGTTGCCTCTGAGGTAGAGGTCTCTTTAAGTATCTCGACCTCTCACGCCTTAGCAAATGAGTCCCTCCACCTCGTTAGTAAAGGAAAAGTTCCCAGAGTTCTGTGTTTAGATGCGGCATGTCTAGAAATAACTGAGATGTTGTGGGAATTGGTGAAAATCTTTCCAATGTACACCTGCATGTATCCACGGCAGAAGGGCGACATGGTACTGCATAGTACCAATCGGTGGACGCACGTGATACATGCGTTGTTAAGCAATGTTGATGAAAATTGGTTGCTGCACTGTTGGTTGCTTTTGTGGAAAGTTGTCTCACAGTTCTCTTCGAGAGTGCTTCCAGCGGCAGTTTTGTGCAGAAGGCGCTTGGGGGAATTGCTGGAGGAATTAGAGATAATGGACATAGGGGAAGTCTCTCCGTACGCTGGTGTGATGGGGTGCATTCCTGCTGGTGCGGTCCGAGGTGCGAGCTGAGCAGTGGTTGGTACATGGTGCGCGTACTGTCTCACCCGCTAAACCTCATGTAAAGGAAGGGCCCGGAACGGACGTGGCAGTAGTGGGAATTCAGTCCATCACGCGCAGAGAGGTGCAGTTTGAGGTACCCGGAGACACTTTGACAGGAAATAACAGTGATGGTAACTGTAACGAAAAAATTTATGAGAGGCACTGTAGAGCACTGTCAGACAACTCTGAGCTATTGGTTGAGGTACCAATGGACACAGAAATGGTTAAAGAGATTGATGTGGAAAAATGTGGTGAAAAATGTGCGTTGGTAGGACAATTGCTATTGGAGTGTTGGACAACAGGGGGCGATGTGAAATTGCGGGACTGTCCCATAGGGAGTAAATGCTTGCCTGTAGGTGGACCCTCCATAGACACTGTCCTAGCAAACAAGGGGACAAGAGGTGCCAATGATAATATTGAGTTGAATAACCCTTTGTGGAACATTGCTATTGAGATTAAACAGAAGGATATAATGTTGATCACAGATGGTTTGGTTGCTAAGGGTAACCACACAGAGGTTAATGAACCTGAGAAACAAATGTTGTTGATTAATGTTGCGTCAGGTAGTGAGAATGGCCTGTCCCTGACAGAGTTCATGAAAGGGGGTCCCCAATAGTCCTGGGAGAGTAGGTCTGTGGGAGAAAAAAGAAGGATCCTGAGGCCAGAAGGTAGAAGGGATAGAGAGATTAGTGGGAGCCCACGGTTCAGGAAGAAGTGCTGGTGGAAGCACACCCGGAAGAAGATGTGGGTGGAGTGCCCCTTTAGAGAAAAGACTGGGCAGATTAGGACTCCTGCTGCTGATAGTGGGCACAGAGGCGCCAAGGTGAAGTGCTGGTGGAAACATACCCGGAAAAAGAAATGGGCCTACGCAGCCAGTGGCTGGCACAGAGGTGTCCCATTTATGATGATGGGTTTATGTGTTCCTCCCTCCGGTTCAAAACAGGGGGGGAGGATATGTGACGGTGGGACCCTGTGCGTCCTTAAAGAGTGTTGGTTCACGCCAGATTTGGTAGAGAAAGACATGCTGATTGAACAGCTGTGTTTTGGGCTATTTAGTTCTGACATGACTATGGATCAGGGCCCCACCCAACAGACAGGAAGTCTGTGTGCCTGGGAGTCAGGTGGACTCCCATCCCTCTGATAGGAGTCAGAGGCTATCTATGCTGCATGGGTGCAGCCAGAGTATGCATGTCTGCAGGAGGCAGACATCATTGCTGAAGTAAGCAAGAAGGTGCTGACCAGGAGTAAGCGAGGAGTGAGCTTATCTCTAGGAAACTCTGTTTGTTCTGAGGAGCAGACTTTAGGCCTAGGCTATAGGCCTGAGACAGCCAGATCGCTAGAATGAAAGCCAGAAGGCTAAACTGTTGAGTATGCAAGATACAGTAATGGTGGAACCCCCTGTGAGGGCTAGACATGTGCGAATCGAAAATTCGTACGAATTTGTACGAATCCAAATTACAAATTTTTTCGAATACGAATTCTGTACGAAATACGAAATTTCTAAAAATTCGTACGAAATTTCGTATCTAAATTATCCGAATCCAAACTACCAAATAAGACATGAAAATTCGACAAAGCGATAGGTAAATATTTTTTGGTCGAATGTAACTAACCTTAACTCTATTAGTCCAAGATTATTCTACATAGAAAAGATTCCACATAGAGAGAAAAGATTCGACATTATAGAGAGAAAAGATTCAACATTATAGAGAGAAAAGATTGCTGCTGGAATTGGGTGGGGGAAGTACATTTCCGGTCGAATCATTCGTTCGTTCCGATTCGACATTATAGAGAGAAAAGATTCAACATTATAGAGAGAAAAGATTGCTGCTGGAATTGGGTGGGGAAGTACATTTCCGGTCAAATCATTCGTTCGTTCCGGTCGAATCGTTCGTTATACGTGTCGTACAAAATTCGTATTTCGTACGAATCCGAATTGAAATCCGTACAGGAATTACAATTTTTTTTTTAATACGAAACGGAACGGAACGGAACGAAACAAATTTTTCGACGGCTCCCATGTCTAGTGAGGGCTACTGATGTATTTGTGAACTTTTTGTGCTTTTAAATAAAAGTGGGCTACCATGCCCTTAAATAGAGTTCCTGACTGGCTTGAATCACTGGAAAAACGCATATATATTGTGAGGGGGTTAGCTCGGCAGCGGGTGTGTGTGACCCCCTGGTTGGGTTCACCACACGAAAACAGGCACAGCAGACAGAGTTTGTAGTTGCAAAAACAAAAGGTGCGGTTTATTTAAACTATTTACAGGGGAAAAACAGCAAAACAAAAAGAAACATAAAAAAAGAAATCCTGGTCAGCTTGACCGCTTACTACACACGTAGGTTCCCTGTCTGACAACTAGGTGCAGCCTTGTGCTGCCCCAGCCCCTATCTCCCTGTTTTTGAAGGTTTTAGCCACACAGGCTTTGTCTCACCGCACAGGGCAGAAACACACTCCCCAGTCTTGCACAACACAGAACTGGTTCCAGGATGGAGCATCTCCCTTAGCATGCTGGGAGTTCTTGTAGAGGCCTTAATGAGCCACTTGATTCAGCTGGGCTCATTAACTCTTCCCCCGCAACACTCCCAGCACTCCCCCTAGTGGTATGAATTTGCATAAAGCCTGAATCTAGGGCATACATACCTACCATCCTGGATGCAACCTGGTCATTTTACCTGCCTGCTGTCACATACCCCCCCTCTTGTTTTAACCTTGGGGTTGGAACACAAGCAATCAGGCATGCATGTACTCGAGACAAAGCATCCACATTCCCCATTTGAACGCCAGGGCGATGCTTTACCGTAAAGTTGAATTCCTGTAGGGCCAGGAACCACCTATTCACTCTTCTATTTGTCTCTTTGTTTTGAGCCATCCACTTTAAAGGAGCGTGATCAGTAATCATGTCAAAGTGCCTACCTAGCAGATAGTACCGAAGGGAATCTAGAGTCCACTTCACCGCTAAACACTCCTTCTCAATTGTGGCATAATTTACCTCATGGGACTTCAATTTCCTGCTGAGGTAAATGACTGGGTGCTCTTCCCCGTTCCAGACCTGGGACAATACTGCTCCTAACCCAACGTCTGATGCATCACTTTGTACGACAAAGTCCCAAGAGAAGTCTGGTGAGTTCAACACTGGCTGGCTACTAGGGATGAGCCGAACACCCCCGGGTTCGGTTCGCACCAGAACCCGCGAACGGACCGAAAGTTTGCACGAACGTTAGAACCCTATTAAATACAATGGATGCGAACGTTCGAAATCTAAAGTGCTAATTATAATGATTAATATGCATGTTATTGTCCTAAAAAGGGTTTGGGAACCCGGGTTCTGCACCAGGGGACATGTATCAATGCAAAAAGAAGTTTTAAAAACGGCCGTTTTTTGGGAGCAGTCATTTTAATGATGCATAAAGTGAAAAAAAAAGTCAAATATTCCTTTAAATATCGTAACTGGGGGGTGTCTAAAGTATGCCTGTGAAGTGCCACGTGTTTCCCGTGTTTAAAACTGTCCCTGCACAAAATGACATTTCTAAAGGAAAAAAAAAAACATTTAAAACTGCTTGCGGCTTTAATGTAATGTCTGGTCCCGGTAATATGGATGAAAATGTTTGAGAAAAATGGCATAGCTACCCCATCACCAGGGCCGGCGCTACCACTAGGCGGAGTAGGCAGCCGCCTAGGGCACACTACCCCCTAGGGCGCAGCCACGGCCTATGTCCCGATGAATCTAAAAGTGTGTGTGAGCTCGCCCCTGTTCAGTGCTGTCCCAGGAACATATCTGCATGCCTGCAATCCCCCAATGTGTCCCGCTGAGCGCCTCACTGTCCCCTCTCCTCAAAGAGTAAAAGCTCACAGCGCCGCTCCGGGACTCCTTTGCTCCAGCCTGTCCCTCCTGGAGCGGCGCTGAGTCTCTGTGTGTACAGCGGAGGGGCGGGGCTCGGCGAAGATGAGAGCATCAAGAGGTGCAGCGTCTGTAAGCTGACCTCCCGGCCGGCAGGGACACCCTAGTGCGGCGCAGTGGCTGGATGGCGGCGCTGGCGGGGACACAAAAGCAATACTGTCTGCCCAGCGCTGAGGAGAGCCCGGATGTGATGGTCAAAGAAGCAAAGGTAAGGAGGAGGATTGATCCTCCCTATCTACATCTACATGGGGGGGGGGGGTGTGAGTAGTGCAGGAAATAGGAGTCAGGTGGGTCAGTGTGTGTGTCCATGGTCAGGTAGGTCAGTGTGTGTGTAATGGTCAGGTAGGTGGGTCAGTGTGTGTGTAATGGTCAGGTAGGTGGGTCAGTGTGTGTGTTAGGTAGGTCAGTGTGTGTGTGTGTGTGCGTGTGTAATGGTCAGGTAGGTGGGTCAGTGTATGTGTCAGGTAGGTGCGTCTGTGTGTGTCATGGTCAGGTAGGTCAGTGTGTGTGTGTGTGTGTAATGGTCAGGAAGGTCAGTGTATGTGTCAGGTAGGTGTGTCAGTGTGTGCGTTAGGTACGTGGGTCAGTGTGTGTGTTTGTGTGTGTGTGTAATGGTCAGGTAGGTGGGTCAGTGTGTGTGTGTGTGTGTGTGTAATGGTCAGGTAGGTGGGTCAGTGTGTGTGTGTGTGTGTGTGTAATGGTCAGGAAGGTCAGTGTATGTGTCAGGTAGGTGTGTCAGTGTGTGTATAATGGTCAGGTAGGTGGGTCAGTGTGGGTCAGTGTGTGTGTCACGGTCAGGTAGGTCAGTGTGTGTAATGGTCAGGTAAGTGGGTCAGTGTGTGTCAGGTAGGTGGGTCAGTGTGTGTGTGTGTCATGGTCAGGTAGGTCAGTGTGTGTGTGTGTGTGTGTGTGCGTGTGTAATGGTCGGGTAGGTCGGTGCGTGTGTAATGGTCAGGTAGGTCAGTGTGTGTGTGTGTAATGGTCAGGTAGGTGGGTCAGTGCGTGTGTGTGTGTATGTCAGGTAGGTGGGCCAGTGTATGTGTCAGGTAGGTGCGTCAGTGTGTGTGTGTCCATGGTCAGGTAGGTCAGTGTGTGTGTAATGGTCAGGTAGGTGGGTCAGTGTGTGTGTAATGGTCAGGTAGGTGGGTCAGTGTGTGTGTTAGGTAGGTCAGTGTGTGTGTTTGTGTGTGTGTGTAATGGTCAGGTAGGTGGGTCAGTGTGTGTGTGTGTAATGGTCAGGTAGGTGGGTCAGTGTATGTGTCAGGTAGGTGCGTCTGTGTGTGTCATGGTCAGGTAGGTCAGTGTGTGTGTGTGTGTGTGTAATGGTCAGGAAGGTCAGTGTATGTGTCAGGTAGGTGCATCAGTGTGTGCGTTAGGTACGTGGGTCAGTGTGTGTGTTTGTGTGTGTGTAATGGTCAGGTAGGTGGGTCAGTGTGTGTGTGTGTGTGTGTGTGTGTGTGTGTAATGGTCAGGTAGGTGGGTCAGTGTGTGTGTGTGTGTGTAATGGTCAGGAAGGTCAGTGTATGTGTCAGGTAGGTGTGTCAGTGTGTGTGTAATGGTCAGGTAGGTGGGTCAGTGTGTGTGTGTGTGTGTTAGGTAGGTGGGTCAGTGTGTGTGTCACGGTCAGGTAGGTCAGTGTGTGTAATGGTCAGGTAAGTGGGTCAGTGTGTGTCAGGTAGATGGGTCAGTGTGTGTGTGTCATGGTCAGGTAGGTCAGTGTGTGTGTGTGTGCGTGTGTAATGGTCGGGTAGGTCAGTGCGTGTGTAATGGTCAGGTAGGTCAGTGTGTGTGTGTGTAATGGTCAGGTAGGTGGGTCAGTGCGTTTGTGTGTGTATGTCAGGTAGGTGGGCCAGTGTATGTGTCAGGTAGGTGCGTCAGTGTGTGTGTGTGTGTGTGTGTGTGTCCATGGTCAGGTAGGTCAGTGTGTGTGTGTGTGTCATGGTCAGGTAGGTCAGTGTGTGTGTGCGTGTGTAATGGTCGGGTAGGTCAGTGCGTGTGTAATGGTCAGGTAGGTCAGTGTGTGTGTGTGTGTGTGTGTAATGGTCAGGTAGGTGGGTCAGTGCGTGTGTGTGTCAGGTAGGTGGGCCAGTGTATGTGTCAGGTAGGTGCGTCAGTGTGTGTGTGTGTGTCCATGGTCAGGTAGGTCAGTGTGTGTGTGTGTGTTCAGGTAGCTGGGTCAGTGTGTGTGTGTGTGTGTGTGTAATGGTCAGGTAGGTGGGTCAGTGTATGTGTCAGGTAGGTGTGTCTGTGTGTGTCATGGAAAGGTAGGTCAGTGTGTGTGTAATGGTCAGGAAGGTCAGTGTATGTGTCAGGTAGGTGCGTCAGTGTGTGTGTGTAATGGTCAGGTAGGTGGGTCAGTGTGTGTGTGTTTGTGTGTGCGTGTGAAGGTCAGGAAGGTCAGTGTATGTGTCAGGTAGGTGCGTCAGTGTGTGTGTCATGGTCAGGTAGGTAAGTGTGTGTGTGTGTGTGTGTGTAATGGTCAGGTAGGTGGCTCAGTTTGTGTGTATGTAATGGTCAGGTAGGTTGGTCAGTGTGTGCGTGTAAAGGTCAGGAAGGTCAGTGTATGTGTCAGGTAGGTGCGTCAGTATGTGTGTAATGGTCAGGTAGGTGGCTCAGTGTGTGTGTATGTAACGGTCAGGTAGGTGGGTCAGTGTGTGTGTGTGTGTGTAATGGTCAGGAAGGTGGGTTAGCGTGTGTGTTAGGTAGGTAGGTCAGTGTGTGTGTGTGTGTGTGTAATAGTCAGGTAGGTGGGTTAGTGTGTGTGTGTGTGTAATGGCCAGGAAGGTCAGTGTATGTGTCAGGTAGGTGCGTCAGTGTTTGTGTGTGTGTGTTTGTGTGTGTAATGGTCAGGTAGATGGGTCAGTGTGTGTGTGTGTTAGGTAGGTGGGTCAGTGTGTGTGTGTGTGTGTGTGTAATGGTCAGGTAGGTGGTTCAGTGTGTGTCAGGTAGGTGGGTCAGTGTGTGTGTAATAGTAAGGTAGGTCACATGTTACAAGGGGAGGGCAAAAGGGGTGGAGTCAGGGGTGGAGCCAATGGGGGCGGCAAAATGAGGTTTCGCCTAGGGTGTCAAAAATTCTTGCACCAGCCCTGCCCATCACCCCCCCCCCTTACCCCAGCCCATTACCAGCCCCTTTGGATCTTGTATGGATATTAAGGGGAACCCCGCACACAAAATAAAAAAGGTCCTATATACTCCGAACAGCCGTATACAGGCGGTGCATACAAGACAGGGACTGTAGGTTTGTTCTCATGTAGAATCTGTTTGTAATTTTGAACAGGTACATTGTTTAAGTGTAGCTCCAGCCAAAAAATCTATTTTTAAGCTTTTTGGAAAACATAGGGAAGGGTTATCACCCCTGTAACATTTGTTTTACTGTCTGTGCCCCTGTTCAGAACATTTCACCTCACTTTCCGTCCCAATGACAAATGTTTTTGAAAAGTGGGGTTTTTATTGAAACAAGGATTAGTGATAAAGCATCAGTAGAGAGGAGACACCTTTTTCCCATATTAACTCTTACAGGAGAGAATTTCCCTTCCTAGGGGTAGATTTCCTCTCACGTCCTGTTGTCTCCTTTCGTTTGCAAGTAGGAGTCGTTTGTAAGTTGGATGTTTGAAAGTAGGGGCCTGCCGTATATACTCTGCTGAAATTTGCCCCTTACATGTTGGTGTTGCCACAACACTGTAAGCCCTCACAGTTACTGTTGGTTGGCGCATGAATGGGCCCTGCTGTGAATTATTAAATCAAGAATTGTAATTGCATGCCCCTGTTGAACAGGGGCTAAAAAATTGGGCCTTTGGTGGTGGTGGTGGTGGTGTTGACACAACACTGTAAGCCCTCACAGTTACTCTTGGTGGGCACATGAATGGGCCCTGCTGTGAATTATTAGATCAAGAATTGTAATTGCATGCCCCTGTTGAACAGGGGCTGAAAAATTGGGCCTTTGGTGGTGGTGTTGACACAACACTGTAAGCCCTCACAGTTACTCTTGGTGGGCGCATGAATGGGCCCTGCTGTGAATTATTAGATCAAGAATTGTAATTGCATGCCCCTGTTGAACAGGGGCTGAAAAATTGAGCCTTTGGTGGTGGTTGTGGTGGTGTTGACACAACACTGTAAGGCCTCACAGTTACTCTTGGTGGGCGCAGGAATGGGCCCTGCTGTGAATTATTAGATCAAGAATTGTAATTACATGCCCCTGTTAAACAGGGGCAGAAAAATTGCGCCTTAGGCACTGGTGCCACAACACTGCAACCCCTTACATATACTGTACTTGAAGCACAGCAATGAGCCCTGTTGCAAAGTATTGCATCAAAAATTGTAATTACACGCCCCTGTTAAACAGGGGCTAAAAAATTGGGCCTTAGGCACTGGTGCTGGTCCCACGACACTGCAACCTCTCCCAGATACTCTAGTTGGAGTGCAGGAATGAGCCCTGCTGCAAAGCATTGCATAAAAAATTGTAATTACATGCCCCTGTTAAACAGGGGCTGAAAAATTGGGCCTTAGCCACTGGTGGCGGCACCCAGAAACAAAAATATTTTTCCAAGCTATCATCATCAATCGGATCATTGAGGAGGAGGAGGATAATCAGTCAACATAACAGGACAGTCACTCAGCATCAGCATCAGTCTTGAAGGGATGTGACATTTGAAAATAAATTAGTCTGTTATATCAGCTTCAGGTGTTTGGTAGCTGGTGGTAATCCAAGACTGGTTCATCTTTATGAAGGTCAGTCGATCAACCGAGTCGGTGGACAGGCGCACCCTGTGATCCGTGACAAATCCTCCAGCAGCACTGAATGTGCGTTCTGAAAGAACGCTGGATGCAGGACAGGCCAGTAGCTCAATTGCATACTGTGCAAGCTCTGGCCATTGATCCATCCTCAAGACCCAGTAAGCCAGAGGATTTTCAGTGGGGAAGGTGTCCAAGTCTGACCTTGCCCCTAGGCATTCCTGCACCATGTATATCAGACGCTGGCGATGGTTGCTGGAACCGATCATACCTTGGGGCTGCGGACTAAAGAATTGTCTGAACGCATCGGTCAGACGGCCACCTTCCCCACCGCTCCTTCTTTGACTGACCGAAGCCTCAGCAACTCGTTGTCCAGGACCAGGAGTTTGTAACCTCCCAGTCTCTGGGAACGCGTTGCACAGACCTTTCTGCAAGGCCTACCCGAGTTGTCTCATCCTCTGCTCCCTCTGCGACGGTAAGATAAGGTCCGCAACCTTACCCTTGTACCGTGGATCAAGGAGAGTGGCCAGCCAGTAATGCTCCCTCTCCTTGATCCGAAGAATACGAGGATCCTTCCGCAGACTTTGCAGGATCAGGGAGGCCATGCAGCGTAGGTTAGCTGAGGCATTCGGTCCGGAGTCCTCTGGGTCACTAAGGACGACATGATCCGCAGCCACCTCCTCCCAGCCACGTACAAGTCCACGGGTTTTTTGGGACTGTAAATCATCCCTAAAAGACTGCTGCTGATGATACTGAGTGCCAGGCTCCACCTCCATGCTGACACAATCCTCCTCCTCCTCCTCCTTTTCCTGTGCGATGGGTGGGACAGAAGGAACACTGTCTGGGTAAAGGGGGCCTTGAGAGGCAAGGAAGTCCTTCTCTTCCTGCCTCTGTTCTGCCTCAAGTGCCCTGTCCATTATTCCACGCAGCGTATGTTCCAACAGGTGGACAAGAGGTACAGTGTCACTGATGCATGCACTGTCACTGCTCACCATCCTCGTGGCCTCCTCAAATGGTGCCAGGACAGGGCATGCATCCCTGATCATGCCCCACTGGCGTGGTGAAAAAAAAACAAGCTCCCCTGACCCTGTCCTGGTGCCGTAGTCGCACAGGTACTCATTGATGGCCCTCTGCTGCGTGTGCAGCCGCTGCAGCATGGCCAACGTTGCGTTCCACCTGGTGGGCATGTCACATATAAGGTGGTTCTTGGGCAGGTTCAACTCCTTTTGCAGCTCAGCCAGGCGAGCACTGGCATTATAAGATCTGCGGAAATGCACACAGACTTTCTTGGCCTGCCTCAGGACATCCTGTAAGCCCGGGTACCTGCCCAAGAACCACTTCACCACCAGGTTAAGGACGTGAGCCACACAGGGCACATGGGTCAGTTGTCCCTGTCGGAGGGCGGAGAGGAGGTTGGTGCCATTGTCGCAAACCACCATTCCTGGCTTAAGCTGGCGTGGCGTCAACCACCTCTCGGCCTGCCCCTGCAAAGCAAACAGAACCTCTGCCCCAGTGTGGCTCCTGTCCCCCAAACACACCAGCGCAAGCACGGCATAGCATCTTTTTGCCTGCGTACTTGCATAGCCCCTTGAATGCCTACGGAGCACCGCTGGTTTCCGAGGACAAAGCACAAGAAGAGGCCATGGAGGAAGAAGAAGAGGAGGGGGTGGAGGAGAGAGGTGTGTCACAACCAGTAGTAGCATTTTGGAGGCGTGGCGGCGGAACAACCTCCAACACTACTGCACCTTGTCCTGCATCCTTCCCAGCTGCCAAAGGAGTGACCCAATGGGTCGTGAAAGAAAGGTAACGTCCCTGTCCATGCCTGCTGGACCATGAGTCAGCGGTAATATGCACCTTACCGCTGACTGCCCTGTCCAGCGAGGCCAAGACATTGCCTTCCACATGCCGGTAGAGAGCCGGAATCGCCAAACAAGTGGCGTTTGGGAACCTGCCACTGAGGAACCGCACATTGCAAAAACTCACGGAAGGGGGCCGAGTCTACCAACTGAAAAGGCAGCAGTTGAAGCGCTAGCAATTTAGCCAAGCTAGCATTCAACCGCTGGGCATGTGGATGGCTGGGAGTGAACTTCTTTCGACAGTCCAGCAGCTGGGGCAGGGAAATTTGCCTGCTAGAATCGGACGTCGGTGTACTGCTAGCAGAGTGCCCGCAAGTACTTGGCTGTGACACACCTAATTCTACACCTTCATTCCTCTCAGTGCAGGTTTCAGAGAGGACTGAAGGTATAGTGGGGTTGGAGATCCCAGCTGATGCGGTGCAAGGAGAGGTCTGCTTTGTTCTTTGGTGTGGGTCTTTAAGGTAGGCCAACGAGCTGCATGGCAGGTCAACATATGTCTGGTCAAGCATGTGGTGCCCAAGCGGCTGATGTTTTGGCCACGCGATATACGCTTGAGACATATGTTGCAAACAGCAGCTGTGCGATCTGATGCACTCGACTCAAAAAAGGCCCACACCAAAGAACTTTTTGAATAACGGGCAGAAGCAGCGCCCTGCACAGGCGGAGCTCTGCGGTGTGATTCCGTCGGTGTGCTGCCCTTACGCTGGCCCCCCGAGGGAATTATGCCTCATTGGAGATGTGCCTCCTCCTCATCCTCCTCCTCTCTCCTATTAGGCACCCACGTGGAGTCAGTGACCTCATCATCCCCTCCCTCCTCATCACTGGAGCCAATCTGGCAGTATGCTGCAGCTGCTGGAACATGACTGCCAGATTGGTGTCCTTCTTGAGCATCCCCTCTCTCTGCTCTCACGCTACTGCCTTCCTCTAGCTGGGTATCATCATCAGACCCTTCGAAACGCTGGGCATCCTCCTGGAGCATGTACCCAACACTGTGCTCAAACAGTTCGGGGGACTCCTCAGGAGGACATGGTTGGTCTAGGGAAGGAGTGACTGATGATGACATTGATACCAGGGAAGAGGACGCTTTGGCAGCTGCTTTGCCAGTACCCTGAGCCTGGGTGAGAGAGGATGAGGAGGATGAGGAGGGCTTGGTCATCCACTCTACCAAGTCTTCGGCATGATGCGGCTCAACACGTCCAGCTGCCGAAAAGAAGGACAAGCATGTCCCATGGCCATGTGCTGATGACAATGCACCACGTCCACGACCAGCACTGTTGCCCCCAGACACAGAGCCTGCTTGCCCTCTTTTATTAGCTCGTGACTGTCTGCCTCTCTTTGTTGGCCTTCCAGACATAGCAATGGCCTGCAGGGAGATGGGAAAACCAGCAATAAGGGGTAGCTTTAGGTGTTTATTTTGCAGGAAGCACACTCCGCCCACTGTAAGTGCTGCAAATGCCTGTTAGTGTAACACAAAAGAAAAAAAGCTTGAGCAACAAGGGCTAGCTTCAGGTGTATAATGTGCAGGAGGCACACTCCGGCCGCTGTAAGTACTGCAAATGCCTGTTAGTGTAACACACCAGGAAAACACAGCAATACGGGCTAGCTTCAGGTGTATATTTAGCAGGAAGCACACTCCGCCCGCTGTAAGTGCTGCAAATGCCTGTTAGTGTAACACACCAGGAAAACACAGCAATACGGGCTAGCTTCAGGTGTATAATGTGCAGGAGGCACACTCCGCCCGCTGTAAGTGCTGCAAATGCCTGTTAGTGTAACACACCAGGAAAACACAGCAATACGGGCTAGCTTCAGGTGTATAATATGCAGGAGGCACACTCCGCCCGCTGTAAGTGCTGCAAATGCCTGTTAGTGTAACACACCAAGAAAACACAGCAATACGGGCTAGCTTCAGGTGTATAATGTGCAGGAGGCACACTCCGCCCGCTGTAAGTGCTGCAAATGCCTGTTGGTGTAACACACCAGGAAAACACAGCAATACGGGCTAGCTTCAGGTGTATATTTAGCAGGAAGCACACTCCGCCCGCTGTAAGTGCTGCAAATGCCTGTTAGTGTAACACACCAGGAAAACACAGCAATACGGGCTAGCTTCAGGTGTATATTTAGCAGGAAGCACACTCCGCCCGCTGTAAGTGCTGCAAATGCCTGTTAGTGTAACACACCAGGAAAACACAGCAATACGGGCTAGCTTCAGGTGTATATTTAGCAGGAAGCACACTCCGCCCGCTGTAAGTGCTGCAAATGCCTGTGATGCCGCGTACACACGACCGTTTTTAATGTCATGAAAAAAAACTTCGTTTTTTCTCAACGTTATTTTTCGTGTTTCCTCTCAAGCCTGCCTTGCCTACACACTATCGTGAAAAAAAAATGATCTAGCAAAGCGCGGTGACGTCCAACACGTACGATGGCACTATAAAGGGGAAGTTTCATTATGTTTGCGCCACCCTTTTGGCTGCTTTTGCTGTTTTCTTGTTACCGTGTGTTAGTAAAAGTTTGGGAAAAGACGATTCGCGCTTTTCAGTCTTCGTGCTTTAAAGATCATTTTTGGGAGTTCAGTTTGTGCTTGTGGGTTTGTATCTGTCCTTCAGTGCTTGTAGTCAGTTCGTATTTGTTTTTGCAGTGCGTTCTTGTCCGCTCGTTACTGTTTTTCAGCTCGTTCTTCAGAGGCCTTGCTGTTCTTCAGTGCGTTCTTTTAGTTCGTTCTGATTAGACAACCGTTTTGAAGCCATGTTGTGGGTACGTTCTTGTCGCCGAGATCGTGCTGTGCTTGCTTCTGGGCTTGTTGCTATGTCCCAGATCCGGTCCATGAACAGGGTAAGGAGGAGTTCTTGGACCAGCGGGACCAATTCTGTCATATGCCTCTGCTGCGGGAGATCCAGGAGAATAACCCTGATGACTTCAGGAATTTTCTTAGGATGTCTGACCCCGTTTTTCAGCAGCTCTTGGCTTTGGTGTCCCCCTATATCACCAGGCAGGACACCGTTATGCGGGAAGCCATTACTGCTGAGCAGAGGCTCATCGTCACGTTGCGATACCTGGCGACTGGGAGAAGCTTGCAGGACCTCAAGTTCTCGACAGGCATCTCCCCCCAGGCTCTGGGCGTCATTATCCCAGAAACCTGCTCTGCCATTATCCAAGTCCTTCAGGAGGACTATATTAAGGTAAGTTTTCTCCTTTATAAACATCACAATCTATGTTTTTTATGCTTGCTAATGTATAGTATTATTTTAACTGTCTCTCATTACCATTGTAACGGGAAGGCCCGGGGAACTCAGAATCGCTTAGGAAGTATGAAATACCCTTGCGCCAGCTTCCCCAATGGCTCTTATGTGTCAATCACCCTGTGTCTCTATTAGGGGCACAGGGTGAATGAAAACCCCAATATGGTCTATGATGGCCATATTCAATGCTGTACATACATTTTATCTAGATTGGGTCTGTAATATTCATCCACCATATTCCCCAGGATACCTGCAAGGAACTCTCTACTGTTTGATTATGACCTCAACAGGTTAATTAAAAAGTGACGCCTTCATGATGGTTAGACACATACTTGTGTGTATTGTAAAGGCAGACTGGGATTTACAATACAAAGGGATTTAAGATGTAAAGGGTTTAGAACCTGTTGTCGCCAGACAGACTGGCTGCCAACCCTTTGTGGGAAGATGTGTATTGGAGATCGTATATTCTATTGTGTTGGGATCTTTTGAAGCCTAGCAGACGTCAGGATGAGGTGTTGAGTCTTGGGATGTGTTGGTGGAGCTGGGCCCTTGTTCATGTTAAATCATGTGCCTTGAATTGTGTATAAAGTTACAATGTTTCTCAATAATAAATTCATTCCTACTACAGAAGAGACAGAGTGCGTCTCGTCTTCTTCCAGAGGGGTCGGCTCCTATAGGAAAGGGTCGTTTAGCTGTGGATATCGGTAGCGAGTGGATGTGTGTCTAGGAGAGGGAACATCGTAAACGGCGTTAATACCCCTGGATATTGGGGTGCCGTTACATTGGTTGGCAGCAGCGGGATTTTCCCTCCAGTTCCTGGGACACTCCAAACCACCACAGTGACTGGCCAGCAATGCAGCCGAAGGAGGGTGATGCAGGACCCCGGTCAGTTGAAGATTTGTTTCAGCAACGAGTGCGACAGCGGTTGGCATTGTATGGTGCTAACCCATCAGAGACCGCCATACGGGAAGCCATTAGAGACATCGAGCGGCAGGATGAGTGGCAACATGAGCAGAGAATGGCGCAAATACGGCAATCGGGGACAACGCCTAAAGAACCAGCCGCCATGGAAGAGGAATTCGGAAGGAGGTTGTGAGAGATGCAGGGAGGAGAAGCAGGCCATCTCCCCCCCCAACAGTTAACCAGAGCAGATGGTGTGGAGTCCCCAGCAGAAGTGCTGGCAACAGGGCAGAGTGATACCCACCTCTGCCCAGCACCGGAAACCACTGTGGAGTTTCAGGGAGCCTGGGCAGTTGGCCCCCCTCCCCAGCAACAAGCTGAGGCAGTAAAGCTTTTACTCCCAGCTGAATCACTGGCAGCAGGGCAGAATGCTACTGGCCGCTGCACACAACTGCCACTTGAGCGGATATCGGTGGATGGGACTGCGGTCTCCACTCACAGCAACCCAGCAGAAAAGCTGGCAACAGAGCCGAGCGCCACGGGCCTCGGCTCCCAACTAACAGAAGAGGGAGTTCCTGTGGTATTGGATGGGACTTCAGTCCTCACTGACACAACCCCAGAAAATGGTGTGACACTGAGACAGGAGGATGTCAGCCTTGCTTTGCAAGCACTGGGAGATTTTCACCTACCACAAGTGGATGGGACTTCAGTCTCCACTTGTATACCACAGGGATGCCGGGCAGTCGACCCAGATCCCCAACAGCATGACGGACTGAGCCCAGTCACCCTGTCTTCTCTCCAGCGGCAGAAAGGACTCCAGGGAGAAGGGCCAGTCCAGGCCTCTCCCCAGCGGCGGATGTGTTCTCTGAGAGAGGCAGAGGTTGGCTGGGTAAGCGATTCTCTGTTTGGAGAAATTTATTTGGGGTACTGTGTGGATACCGGCATTAGAAGAAGGGACCTATGGACTAACTTCGGAGTCAACCCGTCTGGGGTTCCCCCCTCTGTTAGTCTCCTGCCGAAAGGGGAGAGATGTAACGGGAAGGCCCGGGGAACTCAGAATCGCTTAGGAAGTATGAAATACCCTTGCGCCAGCTTCCCCAATGGCTCTTATGTGTCAATCACCCTGTGTCTCTATTAGGGGCACAGGGTGAATGAAAACCCCAATATGGTCTATGATGGCCATATTCAATGCTGTACATACATTTTATCTAGATTGGGTCTGTAATATTCATCCACCATATTCCCCAGGATACCTGCAAGGAACTCTCTACTGTTTGATTATGACCTCAACAGGTTAATTAAAAAGTGACGCCTTCATGATGGTTAGACACATTCTTGTGTGTATTGTAAAGGCAGACTGGGATTTACAATACAAAGGGATTTAAGATGTAAAGGGTTTAGAACCTGTTGTCGCCAGACAGACTGGCTGCCAACCCTTTGTGGGAAGATGTGTATTGGAGATCGTATATTCTATTGTGTTGGGATCTTTTGAAGCCTAGCAGACGTCAGGATGAGGTGTTGAGTCTTGGGATGTGTGGGTGGAGCTGGGCCCTTGTTCATGTTAAATCATGTGCCTTGAATTGTGTATAAAGTTACAATGTTTCTCAATAATAAATTCATTCCTACTACAGAAGAGACAGAGTGCATCTCGTCTTCTTCCAGAGGGGTCGGCTCCTATAGGAAAGGGTCGTTTAGCTGTGGATATCGGTAGCGAGTGGATGTGTGTCTAGGAGAGGGAACATCGTAAACGGCGTTAATCCCCTTGAGATTGGGGTGCCGTTACAACCATGATTCTAATATGCTGTGAATGTCCCCTTTGTCCCCATGCATGTTGTAAGCTTTTAATGTTCCTTTTTTTGGGCCTACATGCATATTTTCAAAAACCAACCTCTCCAGCATTATATCCTGGGCCCAAACACACCTAGCCTAGTCACTCCCCAATGTTTTTTCTCCGCTCCATTGTAGTGCTTAGCTTACCCAAACCCCCCCCCCCATAATTATTTGCTTTTGTCTAATATAACAAAATAAATTACATAGTACTAGAGCTTTTATTTATGATGTCCCCAACTCATCTCAACCCCCCTACCCTAAAATAATTTCACAGGTCCATCAGAGTGGGTGATGTTTTTTGTGCTCATTTTTAGCTCTTATTAAAGCGGAGCTCCACCCTAAAGTTGATTTTCCGCTCATCGTAACCCTCCCCCCCTCCGGTGTCAAAACTGACACCTTTCAGTTCAAGATGTCCGGTTTCATGTTCTTGGGCACAAGAATCAAACGTCGAAATCCTCGTTCATTACCAAAAAAAACAATGTTTTGGGGGAATACAGTGATAACTAAATTTGAACATGCCTATTATTAGGAATGATCCAATATAGTTAACACTGAATCGGACCAAAAGATCGTTATTTAGTGAACGATTGAACAAGGATTAATAAGACTGATTCTTGTGCCCAAGAACATGAACCCGGAAATCTTGAACTGTACAACATACATTAAATAAAAAGCACATGCAGCAGCACGCTATTAATAAAAATCAGAGTAAATGTGAATCTACTTACTTTTTCGGATCACTTTTTTAATTTTCTTATATTGCTCCGGCTCCCTTAACTTAATGTCCGACCATCGTTTGCGGATCTGTATCTTCGACCTGCGAACACCAAATTTCCTGGACAGCGTTTGGACCACTTTATCCATGATCTGGCCCTTCACCTGATTCGGTTTTTTATATGGGCCATGTTTTGCGTCATAATCCTCCCTCAGCAATATGGTGACCATATCCACCATCTCCTCAAACGACATGTTAGTGGCTAGGGATGAGCTTCGTGTTCGAGTCGAACATACGTTCGACTCGAACATCGGCTGTTCGATCGTTCGACGAAGATCGAACGATTTGGGCCGTTCGCGCCAAATTCGAGTGACGCGAACGGCCCACAATGCACTACGCCATCGCAGTGTCATCCAGGCGCTGTGATTGGCCAAGCATGCACTGTGACCCCGCATGCTTGGCCAATCACAGCGCCGGCAGCGAGGAGAGCAATGATTGGCCACAGGCAGGATGCCTGTGGCCAATTATTGCTGAGGGTGTTTAGTACACGCCCCACACTATAAAAGGCCGCCAGCACGGCGGCCTAGTGTAGTGTGTTCCGGAGCAGGGATAGAGCAGCATAGGCAGGGACAGTGACTTTTATTTCTTTCGTGCTTAACCTGGATTCCTTTAGTTTAGGGAAAGAGAAGGATAGGTAGGGAGAGTGTCAGTGTGTTTTGTGCTTGTGCTATATTGTGCTTAAAAAAAACATTTTTTCTAGGGACAGAAAACTGTAGGTAGGGAGAGTGTGTCAGTTTCTTTCACTGTCAAAGTCCTTGTTTCCAGGGACCTGGAAGGACAGTGAGTGAATTCTCCTTGTGCTAAATTGTGCTTAAAAAAAACATTTTTTCTAGGGACAGAAAACTGTAGGTAGGGAGAGTGTGTCAGTTTCTTTCACTGTCAAAGTCCTTGTTTCCAGGGACCTGGAAGGACAGTGAGTGAATTCTCCTTGTGCTAAATTGTGCTTAAAAAAAACATTTTTTCTAGGGACAGAAAACTGTAGGTAGGGAGAGTGTGTCAGTTTCTTTCACTGTCAAAGTCCTTGTTTCCAGGGACCTGGAAGGACAGTGAGTGAATTCTCCTTGTGCTAAATTGTGCTTAAAAAAAACATTTTTTCTAGGGACAGAAAACTGTAGGTAGGGAGAGTGTGTCAGTTTCTTTCACTGTCAAAGTCCTTGTTTCCAGGGACCTGGAAGGACAGTGAGTGAATTCTCCTTGTGCTAAATTGTGCTTAAAAAAAACATTTTTTCTAGGGACAGAAAACTGTAGGTAGGGAGAGTGTGTCAGTTTCTTTCACTGTCAAAGTCCTTGTTTCCAGGGACCTGGAAGGACAGTGAGTGAATTCTCCTTGTGCTAAATTGTGCTTAAAAAAAACATTTTTTCTAGGGACAGAAAACTGTAGGTAGGGAGAGTGTGTCAGTTTCTTTCACTGTCAAAGTCCTTGTTTCCAGGGACCTGGAAGGACAGTGAGTGAATTCTCCTTGTGCTAAATTGTGCTTAAAAAAAACATTTTTTCTAGGGACAGAAAACTGTAGGTAGGGAGAGTGTGTCAGTTTCTTTCACTGTCAAAGTCCTTGTTTCCAGGGACCTGGAAGGACAGTGAGTGAATTCTCCTTGTGCTAAATTGTGCTTAAAAAAAACATTTTTTCTAGGGACAGAAAACTGTAGGTAGGGAGAGTGTGTCAGTTTCTTTCACTGTCAAAGTCCTTGTTTCCAGGGACCTGGAAGGACAGTGAGTGAATTCTCCTTGTGCTAAATTGTGCTTAAAAAAAACATTTTTTCTAGGGACAGAAAACTGTAGGTAGGGAGAGTGTGTCAGTTTCTTTCACTGTCAAAGTCCTTGTTTCCAGGGACCTGGAAGGACAGTGAGTGAATTCTCCTTGTGCTAAATTGTGCTTAAAAAAAACATTTTTTCTAGGGACAGAAAACTGTAGGTAGGGAGAGTGTGTCAGTTTCTTTCACTGTCAAAGTCCTTGTTTCCAGGGACCTGGAAGGACAGTGAGTGAATTCTCCTTGTGCTAAATTGTGCTTAAAAAAAACATTTTTTCTAGGGACAGAAAACTGTAGGTAGGGAGAGTGTGTCAGTTTCTTTCACTGTCAAAGTCCTTGTTTCCAGGGACCTGGAAGGACAGTGAGTGAATTCTCCTTGTGCTAAATTGTGCTTAAAAAAAACATTTTTTCTAGGGACAGAAAACTGTAGGTAGGGAGAGTGTGTCAGTTTCTTTCACTGTCAAAGTCCTTGTTTCCAGGGACCTGGAAGGACAGTGAGTGAATTCTCCTTGTGATAAATTGTGCTTAAAAAAAACATTTTTTCTAGGGACAGAAAACTGTAGGTAGGGAGAGTGTGTCAGTTTCTTTCACTGTCAAAGTCCTTGTTTCCAGGGACCTGGAAGGACAGTGAGTGAATTCTCCTTGTGCTAAATTGTGCTTAAAAAAAACATTTTTTCTAGGGACAGAAAACTGTAGGTAGGGAGAGTGTGTCAGTTTCTTTCACTGTCAAAGTCCTTGTTTCCAGGGACCTGGAAGGACAGTGAGTGAATTCTCCTTGTGCTAAATTGTGCTTAAAAAAAACATTTTTTCTAGGGACAGAAAACTGTAGGTAGGGAGAGTGTGTCAGTTTCTTTCACTGTCAAAGTCCTTGTTTCCAGGGACCTGGAAGGACAGTGAGTGAATTCTCCTTGTGCTAAATTGTGCTTAAAAAAAACATTTTTTCTAGGGACAGAAAACTGTAGGTAGGGAGAGTGTGTCAGTTTCTTTCACTGTCAAAGTCCTTGTTTCCAGGGACCTGGAAGGACAGTGAGTGAATTCTCCTTGTGCTAAATTGTGCTTAAAAAAAACATTTTTTCTAGGGACAGAAAACTGTAGGTAGGGAGAGTGTGTCAGTTTCTTTCACTGTCAAAGTCCTTGTTTCAAGGGACAGAGAAGGACACCTGAAGGTAGCCCTTATTGCTTTTTTCCCATCTCCCTGCAGGCCATCTATTAGAATGTCTGGAAGGCAAACAAGGAGAGGCAGACAGTCAGGAGGCAATAAAAGAGGGCAAGCAGGCTCTGTGTCTGGGGGCAACAGTGCTGGTCGTGGACGCGGTGCATTGTCATCAGCACATGGCCATGGGACACGCTTGTCCTTCTTTTCGGCAGCTGGACATGTTGAGCCACATCATGCCGAAGACTTGGTAGAGTGGATGACCAAGCCCTCCTCCTCCTCCTCATCCTCTCTCACCCAGGCTCAGGGTACTGGAAAAGCAGCTGCCAAAGCGTCCTCTTCCCTGGTATCAATGTCAGACTCATCATCAGTCACTCCTTCCCTAGACCCACCATGTCCTCCTCCTGAGGAGTCCCCCCAACTGTTTCAGCACAGTGTTGGGTACATGCTCCAGGAGGATGCCCAGCGTTTCGAAGGGTCTGATGATGAAACCCAGCTAGAGGAAGGCAGTAGCGTGAGAGCAGACAGAGGGGATGCTCAAGAAGGACACCAATCTGGCAGTCATGTTCCAGCAGCTGCAGCATACTGCCAGATTGGCTCCAGTGATGAGGAGGGAGGTGATGATGAGGTCACTGACTCCACGTGGGTGCCTAATAGGAGAGAGGAGGAGGAGGAGGATGAGGAGGAGGCACATCTCCAACGAGGCAGGATGCCCTTTGGTGGCCAGCGTAAGGGCAGTACACCGACGGAATCACACCGCAGAGCTCCGCCTGTGCAGGGCGCTGCCTCTGCCCGTCATTCAAAAAGTTCTTTGGTGTGGGCCTTTTTTGAGGCTAGTGCATCAGATCGCACAGCTGCTGTTTGCAACATATGTCTCAAGCGTATATCGCGTGGCCAAAACATCAGCCGCTTGGGTACCACATGCCTGACCAGACATATGTTGACCTGCCATGCAGCTCGTTGGCAAGCCTACCTGAAAGACCCACACCAAAGAACAAAGCGGACCTCTCCTTGCACCGCATCAGCTGGGATCTCCAACCCCACTATAACTTCAGTCCTCTCTGAAACATGCACTGAGAGGAATGAAGGTGTAGAATTAGGTGTGTCACAGCCAAGTACTTGCGGCCACTCTGCTAGCAGTACACCGACGTCCGATTCTAGCAGGCAAATTTCCCTGCCCCAGCTGCTGGACCGTCGAAAGAAGTTCACTCCCAGCCATCCACATGCCCAGCGGTTGAATGCTAGCTTGGCTAAATTGCTAGCGCTTCAACTGCTGCCTTTTCAGTTGGTAGACTCGGCCCCCTTCCGTGAGTTTGTGCAATGTGCGGTTCCTCAGTGGCAGGTTCCCAAACGCCACTTTTTCTCACGGAAGGCTATTCCGGCTCTCTACCGGCATGTGGAAGGCAATGTCTTGGCCTCGCTGGACAGGGCGGTCAGCGGTAAGGTGCATATTACCGCTGACTCATGGTCCAGCAGGCATGGACAGGGACGTTACCTTTCTTTCACGGCCCATTGGGTCACTCTTTTGGCAGCTGGGAAGGATGCAGGACAAGGTGCAGTAGTGTTGGAGGTTGTCCCACCACCACGCCTCCAAAATGCTACTACTGGTTGTGACACACCTCTCTCCTCCACCCCCTCCTCTTCTTCTTCCTCCATGGCCTCTTCCTGTGGTTTGTCCTATGAACCAGCGGTGCTCCGTAGCCGTTCACGGGGCTACGCAAGTACGCAGGCAAAAAGATGCCATGCCGTGCTTGCGCTGGTGTGTTTGGGGGACAGAAGCCACACTGGGGCAGAGGTCCTGTCTGCTCTGCAGGGCCAGGCCGAGAGGTGGTTGACGCCACGCCAGCTTAAGCCAGGAATGGTGGTTTGCGACAATGGCACCAACCTCCTCTCCGCCCTCCGACAGGGACAACTGACCCATGTGCCCTGTGTGGCTCACGTCCTTAACCTGGTGGTGCAGCGGTTCTTGGGCAGGTACCCGGGCTTACAGGATGTCCTGAGGCAGGCCAGGAAAGTCTGTGTGCATTTCCGCAGATCTTATAATGCCAGTGCTCGCCTGGCTGAGCTGCAAAAGGAGTTGAACCTGCCCAAGAACCGCCTTATATGTGACATGCCCACCAGGTGGAACTCAACGTTGGCCATGCTGCAGCGGCTGCACACGCAGCAGAGGGCCATCAATGAGTACCTGTGCGACTACGGCACCAGGACAGGGTCAGGGGAGCTTGGTTTTTTTTCTCCACGCCAGTGGGGCATGATCAGGGATGCATGCACTGTCCTGGCACCATTTGAGGAGGCCACGAGGATGGTGAGCAGTGACAGTGCATGCATCAGTGACACTGTACCTCTTGTCCACCTGTTGGAGCACACGCTGCGTGGAATAATGGACAGGGCACTTGAGGCAGAACAGAGGCAGGAAGAGGAGGACTTCCTTGCCTCTCAAGGCCCCCTTTACCCAGACAGTGTTCCTTCTGTCCCACCCATCGCACAGGAAGAGGAGGAGGAGGAGGAGGAGGAGGAGGAGGAGGATTGTGTCAGCATGGAGGTGGAGGCTGGCACTCAGCATCATCAGCAGCAGTCTTTTAGGGATGATTTACAGTCCCAAGAAACCAGTGGACTTGTACGTGGCTGGGAGGAGGTGGCTGCGGATCATGTCGTCCTTAGTGACCCAGAGGACTCCGGAGCGAATGCCTCAGCAAACCTACGCTGCATGGCCTCCCTGATCCTGCAAAGTCTGCGGAAGGATCCTCGTATTCTTCGGATCAAGGAGAGGGACCATTACTGGCTGGCCACTCTCCTTGATCCACGGTACAAGGGTAAGGTTGCGGACCTTATGTTACCGTCGCAGAGGGAGCAGAGGATGAGACAACTCCGGGAGGCCTTGCAGAAAGGTCTGTGCAACGCGTTCCCAGAGACTGGGAGGTTACAAACTCCTGGTCCTGGACAACGAGTTGCTGAGGCTTCGGCCAGTCAAAGAAGGAGCGGTGGGGAAGGTGGCCGTCTGACCGATGCGTTCAGACAATTCTTTAGTCCGCAGCCCCAAAGTATGATCGGTTCCAGCAACCATCGCCAGCGTCTGATAAACATGGTGCAGGAATATCTAGGGGAAAGGTCAGACTTGGACACCTTCCCCACCGAAAATCCTCTGGCTTACTGGGTCTTGAGGATGGATCACTGGCCAGAGCTTGCACAGTATGCAATTGAGCTACTGGCCTGTCCTGCATCCAGCGTTCTTTCGGAACGCACATTCAGTGCTGCTGGAGGATTTGTCACGGATCACAGGGTGCGCCTGTCCACCGACTCGGTTGATCGACTGACTTTCATCAAGATGAACCAGTCTTGGATCACCACCAGCTACCACACACCTGATGCTGATATAACATACTAATTGATTTTAACATGTCACATCCCTTCAAGACTGATGCTGATGCTGAGTGCCTGTGCTGTTATGTTGACTGGCTATCCTCCTCCTCCGAGTCCTCAATGATACGATTGATGATGATAGCTTGGAAGATCATTTTTGTTTATGGGTGCCGCCACCAGTGGCTAAGGCCCAATTTTTCAGCCCCTGTTTTACAGGGGCGTGTAATTACAATTTTTTTAGCAATAATTTGCCATAGGGCTCATTGCTGTGCTCCAAGTACAGTATCTGTGAGGGGTTGGAGTGTTGTGGCACCAGTGCCTAAGGCCCAATTTTTCAGCCCCTGTTTAACAGGGGCGTGTCATTACAATTTTTGAAGCAATACTTTGCAACAGGGCTCATTGCTGTGCTCCAAGTACAGTATCTGTGAGGGGTTGTAGCGTTGTGCCACCAGTGCCTAAGGCCCAATTTTTCAGCCCCTGTTCAACAGGGGCATGCAATTACAATTCTTGATCTAATAATTCACAGCAGGGTCCATTGCTGCACCCACCAAGAGTAACTCTGAGGGCTTACAGTCTTGTGGCAACGCCACCACCACCACCACCACGAAAGGCCCAATTTTTCAGCCCCTGTTCAAAAGGGGCATGTAATTACAATTCTTGATCTAATAATTCACAGCAGGGCCCATTGCTGCACCCACCAAGAGTAACTGTCAGGGCTTACAGTGTTGTGGCACCAGCACCACCATCAAAGCCCCAATTTTTACTACCACTGTTCAACAATTATATGTAATTAAAATTCCTGATATAATAGTTGACAGCAGGGCGTTCCAGCACCAACCAAGAGTAACTGAGTGCTTACAGTGTTGTGCCAACACCAACAACTAAGGGGCCTATTTCTGCAGAGTATATACGGCAGGTCCCTACTTTCAAACATCCAACTTACAAACGACTCCTACTTGCAAACGAAAGAAGACAACAGGAAGTGAGAGGAAATCTACCCCTAGAAAGGAAAATTCTCTCCTGTAAGAATAAATATGGGAGAAAGGGGTCTCATCTGTACTGATGCTTTATCAGCAATCCTTGTTTCAAGAAAAACACCACATTTCAAAAACAGTTGTCATTGGGACGGAAAGTGAGGTGAAATGTTCTGAACAGGGGCACAGACAGCAAAACAAATGTTACAGGGGTGATAACCCTTACCTATGTTTCCCAAAAAGTTTAAAAATAGATTTTTGGGCTGGAGCTACACTTCAACAATGTACCTGTTCAAAATTACAAACAGATTCTACATAAGAACAAACCTACAGTCCCTGTCTTGTATGCACCGCCTGTATACGGCTGTTCAGAGTATATAGGGCCTTTTTTATTTTATGTGCGGGGTTCCCCTTAATATCCATACAAGACCCAAAGGGGCTGGTAATGGGCTGGGGTAGGGGGGGGGGGGTCATGGGGTAGCTATGCCATTTTTCTTAAAGAATTTCATCCATATTACCGGGACCAGACATTACATTAAAGCCGCAAGCAGTTTTAAATGGCTTTTTTTTCCTTTAGAAGTGTCATTTTGTGCAGGGACAGTTCTAAACACGGGAAACACGTGGCACTTCACAGGCATACTTTAGACACCCCCCAGGTACGATATTTAAAGGAATATTTGACTTTTTTTTTTTCACTTTATGCATCATTAAAATGACTGCTCCCGAAAAACCACTGTTTTTAAAACTTCTTTTTGCATTGATACATGTCCCCTGGTGCAGAACCCGGGTTCCCAAACCTTATTTATGACAATAACATGCATAATAGTTGTTATAATTAGCACTTTAGAATTCGAACGTTCGCATCCATTGTATTTAATAGGGTTCTAATGTTCGTTCGAACTTTCGGTCCGTTCGCGGGTTCTGGTGCGAACCGAACCCGGGGGTGTTCGGCTCATCACTATTAGTGGCTTTGTATCTTCTGGGTCTGGGCCTGCCTCCTTCCACACTTTCCTCTTCATCTCGGTGAGTCGCCGCCATGTTGTCAGTCTCCGTCATTAAGGACGAGCGATAAGGGGCGGGGAAAGTAGTCTAACGAACGTCAGGGCGGGAAAGCGTGCGGAGCGTCACGCATGCGCACTGTATATAACGGAAATAAGCATCGTTGAAAGCGACGTTCAGTGAGTGGAAGAAGGTCGGAAGCAACGAACGTGTAGATCACGGGTACGTAACATTTTTCATACTTGATATGTTGAGGGTTGAGCGGCCCCGAACTGTAAATTTCGGTACCTTACAGAACTATTTTTTTTTGGGTCCCGGAGCCGAAACCTAAACATTCACTGTATGTTCGGGTCCGGTGTTGGGCAATATGCATGAAACTTTGCGCTTGCTTCCTGTGCTGTTAGAACTGGCCCTGCACAAAGTGTCATTTTTGAATTTTAAAAATTCATTTAAAACTTAATCGCGGCTAGAATGAATTCTCGGGTCCCAGCAAATGGCAATACATTGAAAATTCATTTTTTGACAAAAAAAAAAACGTGGGGGTCCCCCCCAAATCCTATTTGCAGGCCCTTCAGGTCTGGAAAGGATTTTAAGGGGAACTCCACCCCAAATAAAAAAAAATGGCGTGGAGTCCCCCCAAAAATCCATACCAGACCCTTATCCGAGCACGCAACCTGGCCGGCCGCAGGGGAAGACGGGGGGACGAGAGAGCGGCCCCCCCTCCCTCCTGAACCGTACCAGGCCACATGCCCTCAACATGGGGAGGATGTCCACATGTTGATGGGGACAAGGGCCTCATCCCCACAACCCTTGCCCGGTGGTTGTGGGGGTCTGCGGGCGGGGGGCTTATCGGAATCTGGAAGACCCCTTTAACAAAGCGGACCCCCATATCCCGGCCCCCCCTATGTGAATTGGTAATGGGGTACATTGTACCCCTACCATTTCACCCAAAAAGTTCCCAAAATGTTAAAAATGACAATAGCCGGTTTTTGACAATTCCTTTATTATTGTTTTTTTATTTCTTCCATCTTCTTCCTTCTTATTTTCTGCATTCGAGTTTCTTCCTCCATCTTCCTCTCCATCTTCCTCTCCATCTCCCTTCTTCCTTCTTCCTTCTTCCTTCTTCCTTCTTCCTTCTCGTCCGCATCTTGCTCCGGCTTCTTCTTTCTTCTCCGGCCGCTCCGTTTGAATTTGAGTTTCCCGCTGTGTGACGCTTAAGTTCTTCAGGTCTCCTCTAGGTCCGCTGCGACCCGGTGGCTCCGCCCCCCTCTGACAGCACCAATGGATTTTTGGGGGGACTCCACGCAATTTTTTTCTTTATTTTGGGGTGGAGTTCCCCTTAAAATCTTTTCCAGACCTGAAGGGCCTGGTATGGATATTTGGGGGGACCACACACATTTTTTAAAACATTTGCGGCGGGGTTCCCCTTAATATCCATTCCAGACATGAAGGGCCTGGTAATAGAATTTGGGGGAACCACAATGCTTTTAGAATTTTTGTATCAATGACTTTTCTATGTATTGCATTTGACGGGAGACAACAATTCATTATACCCAGGAGTGAATTTTTATGTAATTTGGGGAAAGCACAAATGACACTTCGTGCAGGGACAGTTCTAGGTACTCCTTTACTTTTTTGGAGGCATTTTAGTCCTCAGATTTTCGGGGCCCCATTGACTTCAATGGGGTTTGGGTTCGGGGTCAAGTTCGGGTCAAGTCCCGTCATGAACTCGAGCTTTTTACAAAGTTTGCAAAAAAGAGTTTAACACAAACATCCAGGTGTCCACTCAACTCTATGATGACTGATCAATTGCTACGTCTGTTTTTTGACTTGCAGAAAAAATGCAGGTATTTAAGGACATAGATTTTATCAGCAGCAAGAGAATTGGATTATTGCAGCATTAGAACGAAGAAAAGAATGCGCTGCATTAAACGATGCAATAATTTCCTGCATGACGAATGTGCCATCTCCATTATGAACGGTAGTTTCACCAGAACGAGCGCTCCCTTCTCATCACTTGCTTCTGATCATGCGCGCTTTTTTCACGTCGTTAAAGCCTACACACGACCATTTTTCATGACGAGAAAAACGACGACGTGCAAAACGGCGAGAAAAATTAGAGCATGTTCTAATTTTTCTCGTCGTTTTTAATGCCGTTTTCCTCATCGAGAAAAATGACATAAAGCCCACAGACGATCGTTTTTCTTGTCGAAAGGAAAAAATGCAGTTTTTCTCAACGAGAAAAACGGTCATGTGTACGCGGCATTAGTGTAACACACCAGGAAAACACAGCAATACGGGCTAGCTTCAGGTGTATATTTAGCAGGAAGCACACTCCGCCCGCTGTAAGTGCTGCAAATGCCTGTTAGTGTAACACACCAGGAAAACACAGCAATACGGGCTAGCTTCAGGTGTATAATGTGCAGGAGGCACACTCCACCCACTGTAAGTGCTGCAAATGCCTGTTAGTGTAACACACCAGGAAAACACAGCAATAAGGGCTAGCTTCAGGTGTATACTGTGCAGGAGGCTTAGCAACAATGACACTGACACTGTCCCCTGCCTATCCTTCTCTCTCCCTGCACACAAGGTTTATCAAAGAATATGACACTGACACTCTCCGTGCCTATACTTCTCTCTCCCTGCACACAAGGTTTAGCAAAGAATATGACACTGACAATGTCCCCTGCCTATCCTTCTCTCTCCCTGTACACAAGGTTTAGCAAAGAATATGACACTGACACTCTCCCTGCCTATCCTTCTCTCTCCCTACACACAAGAATATCACAAAGAATAGCACAATGACACGGTCCCTGCCTATCCTTCTCTTTCCCTGCGCCGGAACACACTACACAAGGCCTTCTATAGTGTGGGGCGTATGCTAAACCCCCTGAGCTATAATTGGCCACAGGCAACCTGCCTGTGGCCAATTATGGCTCTCCTAGCTGCCGGCGCTGTGATTGGCCAAGCATGCGGGGTCACAGTGCATGCTTGGCCAATCACAGCGCCGGGATTGCACTGCGATGGCGCAGTGTATTGTGGGCCGTTCGCGTCACTCGAATTTGGCGCGAACGGCCCAAATAGTTCGATCTTCATCGAGCGATCGAACACCGAGCTCATCCCTACTGGCTACATAAGGCTGTTTTTAATAATTTGAATGCTACCTCGGCCTCTGGGGTCCATTTAACCATGACCGACTCTTTCCCTTTTGTCAGGTTGGTTAGGGGCACAGCCTGAGAAGCAAAGTGGGGAATGAATCGCCGATAATAACCAGCGATTCCCAGAAGGCTCGTACCTGCTTCTTGCTGTTGGGACGTTGCCAATTCTGTATGGCCTCGACTTTGTTGACTTGGGGTTTTATTACTCCCCTCCCAATGGTGTACCCAAGATATTTGGCCTCCTCCTGCCCAATGGTACACTTCTTGGGGTTGGCCGTAAACCCAGCTTCCCGGATAGAGTCTAGGACTGCTTGCACTTTTGGCAGATGTGAGGCCCAATCTGTGCTACAGATAATTACATCATCCAGGTAAGCTGCAGCATACTTCTGATGGGGCCTCAGTATCTGGTCCATTTTCCGCTGGAATGTGGCCGGCGCATTCTGTAACCAAAACGGCATTCTTTTATATTGGAACGCCCCGTCTGGGGTTACAAATGCGGTTTTCTCCTTGGCCGACTTGGCCAGGGGAATTTGCCAATACCCTTTTGTGAGATCAAGAGTTGTCATGTATCGGGCTGTTCCCAGCCGGTCGATCAACTCATCTATACGTGACATGGGGTAGGTGTCAAATTTTGTAACTTTGTTCAGTTGTCGAAAATCGTTACAAAATCGCCAGCTCCCATCCGGTTTAGGTACTAACACTATGGGACTTGACCAATCAGTTTGGGACTCCTCTATCACCCCTAACTTAAGCATTTTCTGTACTTCCTCACGTATTGCCTCCCGTCGGGCCTCCGGGATCCGATAGGGTTTTAGTTTCACCCTTACCGGGTGGGGTAATGATATCATGCTCTACCCCAGACGTTTGTCCCGGCAGCTCAGAGAAAACCTACTTGTTGCGAAGCACAAACTCCTTAACCTCCTGTTGTTGGGGGTTTGACAAGGTGACTGCTATTCCAACCTCAGGAATCACGCAATCAGAGTGAGCTGGTGACAAAGTTTCCGTGACTAGGGATTCCCTATCCCTCCAGGCTTTCAACAGATTAACGTGATAGATCTGTTCGGGCTTTCGCCTTCCTGGTTGTCTGACCTTGTAATTCACTTCGCTCACTTTTTCCAATATCTCATAGGGGCCTTGCCATTTGGCGAGGAATTTGCTTTCAACTGTAGGGACAAGTACCAATACCCTATCCCCCGGGGAAAAGGTACGGGTCCTGGCTCCACACTCTCTGCTGTGCCAACTGCGCTTGGGCCAAATGTTCCTTTACGATTGGCATTACCTGTGCAATTCTATCTTGCATCAGGGCGACATGCTCAATCACACTCCTGTGGGGAGAACTCTCACTTTCCCAGGTTTCCTTGGCGATATCCAACAGCCCTCTGGGGTGTCTCCCATAAAGTAACTCAAAGGGTGAGAAACCCATAGAGGATTGGGGTACCTCCCTAATAGCAAACATTAAATAGGGAATTAGACAGTCCCAATCCTTTCCATCTCTATCCACCACTTTCTTTAACATTTGTTTTAGGGTTTTGTTGAATCTTTCAACCAACCCATCTGTTTGGGGGTGATACACAGATGTACGCAATTGTGTCACTTTGAACAACTTACACAGCTCTTTCATAACCCGGGACATAAAGGGTGTACCTTGGTCCATAAGCAGTTCTTTACAAATATCCACACGGCTAAAAACAAGAAATAGCTCTTTGGCTATGGTTTTGGCCGAGGTATTTCGGAGAGGAATCGCTTCCGGATAACGGGTGGCATAGTCCATTATAACCAAGATGTACTGGTGCCCCCTAGCGGATTTCATTATCGGACCTACCAAATCCATTGCGATCCTCTCAAAGGGGACCTCAATGATGGGAAGAGGTACCAGCGGGTTACGGTAATGTGGCATCGGTGCCGACCTCTGACACACAGGGCAGGAGGAACAATCATTTTCTGTTTCCTTCATGACCCCAGGCCAATAGAATCTCTGCAATACTCTCTCTCTGGTTTTCTCTGTCCCCAGATGACCTCCAAGAATGTGCCCATGTGTCATGGAGATCCTGCCAGAAACAGGCATCCCGGTCTTCCTGATTCTCGGTTGCGCGCGCGCCCTGCAGGTGGTGCCAGAGGGGCTATTTAAACCTGTCAATCACAGACAGTCCCTGCTGTCTGCTCTACAGCGTTGAGTATCTGAAAACCTGATCTGAAGACTTTCCTGTGTTTGACCCGGCCTGCCTGTGACTTCTCCAGTTTTCTGCCTGCATCCGACCCCTGGCTTGTTGTGACCTCTCCTCTGTCTGATCCCTCTGTACCTTGCTGCCAGCCAGTTAACCGACCCGGCTTGTCCGACCAATCTCCCTGTTCCTGGTCCCGGCCCAGTATGCTAAGCTGATCCAGTTTGCTGAGTTCCTGTGTTCCTGGTTCCGGTCCACTCTGCTAAGCTGATCCAGTTTGCTGAGTTCCTGTGTTCCTGGTTCCGGTCCAGTCTGCTAAGCTGATCCAGTTTGCTGAGTTCCTGTGTTCCTGGTTCCGGTCCAGTCTGCTAAGCTGATCCAGTTTGCTGAGTTCCTGTGTTCCTGGTTCCGGTCCAGTCTGCTAAGCTGATCCAGTTTGCTGAGTTCCTGTGCTCCTGGTTCCGGTCCAGTCTGCTGAACGATTCCAATTTACTGAGTGTTCCTGATTCCAGTTCTACCTGCTGTGTCCCAGTGTGCCTACCAAGTCTGCGGAACTACCTTCACCTTGGTTGATCCTGCCAGGCACTCGTACCCCTCCTACCACCGCGCCTGCTGTTACCTTACCAGGGGCCGCTGGTGGGAGCCGTAAGGGAGGCCTCCCTCTGCTAAACCGGGCTCGTCACCGTCAGGTACGTGACACCATGGGCCAACTCTAACACCAACTTCCTGTAAGGTTTGGGCACCACAAGCTGCTCAATGGTTTCTTCTGCCCTTTTAGCCACCCGATACAGTAGGTCCTTTTCCACGATGAAGTATGGGTAAGTGCAGGTCTCATCTGGGTTAACTAACTCGCCATCTATTTCCACTACGTTTTCCTGTGCCTTTATTAGGGTGGGGTCTTTTAACTGTTCTGTGGCAAAATTTTCCTTGTGAACCTCGAGATCAGAAAACTCCACAGACGGCATGTTTTCGTCTGAGGATTTTGGCTCCTCCCCAGTTTCTCTAGTCTCCCCTGCCAATACCGACAAGGGAAATTCTGGAGAGTCCTCATCACTCTCCGAGGAATTCTGGCTATCACATTCCTGGTATATAGGGGCACCAGTGGGGGGCTCAGGACAATCCCATAGTTCCCAGAATTTTGGAAAATCCCTTCCCACAATGGCATCATGAGGCAAGTGAGACACTAATCCCACCTGATGAGAGAGGGTACCTTTTGGGGGTCTCAAAACACACTGTAGTCACCGGATACTCTCGGGTGTCCCCATGCACACAAATAACCGCTACCTTGCTATTCCCAGAAACCTCTGTAGTAACTAATTCAGCCTTTATCAGTGTCACGAGGCTACCTGAATCCAGCAATACAACAACATTTCTACCATTAACACACATTTTGCATAAATGTTTCTCAGTTCCCCGAATGGCAGTGCATGCGACTGTCGCAAACAGCGAATGAACTCTGTCCGTTAGAAAGTCACATTGCATGGGTTCATCCACAACCGGGCAATTTGCTGCAATATGTCCCTCTTGTCGGCAGCGGTAACAAACAATCCTTCTTGCTGCCTCTTGAACCCCTGACTTCCCAGGCAGTTCTCGCCAAACCTTGGGTAGAACTCCCACCCTCTCACTCTCTCCACCCTCACCCCTTGGAATTATCTTACCCGCCACTGGGGATGGTCTGGTCTTAGGGTGGAAAGTCCATGAGTCTCTGGAAGAGGCAGTCAGGTTCTCTGTATCCAAGTACTTCTCTACATGATCCACAAGATTATCGGCCGTTTCTGGGTCTCCATGGCTTACCCACTTTTGGATGGCAGTAGGAAGAGCTCTCAAGAAACGATCCATCACAACAAGTTCCACAATCTTTGGTGCGGACAAAGTTTCTGGCTGTAGCCACTTCCTTCTCAGGTGAATGAGATCATACATTTGAGACCTGGGGGGTTTTCCAAGCCGGAAAGTCCAGTTATGCACACGCTGAGCCCGGACAGCCAGGGTGACACCCAGCCGTGCCAATATTTCATTTTTTAGCATCACATAGTCTTTTGGTTGGTCAGGCTCTAGGTCATAGTAAGCTTTCTGCGATTCACCAGTTAACAGAGGAGCCACCAGTCCAGCCCACTGCTCCTTAGGCCACTTTTCTCTTTCAGCAGTCCTTTCAAATGTGGTCAAAAACACCTCCGGATCATCCTCTCCAGTCATTTTTGTCAATAAACGACTCACCCCAAAGGACGCGGTATTAGTGGAATGACTTTCCTCACTGGTCTGCGGACGTTGCTGCATTACTGTTTCCATTTGTTGTAGTCTCTGCTCTTGCTTCTGTAACAGGTCTATGAAGCGGGCCTCCGATTGCTGCAGGGCTTGTTGCTGAGCTTCCAGACTCTGTTGGTGAGCTTGCTGCTGGGCTGCAAGGCTCTGTTGATAAGCTTGCTGGCAGGCTGCAAAGCTCTGTTGTTGAGCTGCAAGGCTCTTTTGCAAACCTGCATTTGTCTGCTGCTGATTGGCATTTGCTAGAGCCAGCTGTTTCAATATCTCCTCCATGCTGGCCTTAAAAAAAAACTGCCACTGGTTCTCCACCAACTGTGAGGGGGTTAGCTCGGCAGCGGGTGTGTGTGACCCCCTGGATGGGTTCACCACACGAAAACAGGCACAGCAGACAGAGTTTGTAGTTGCAAAAACAAAAGGTGCGGTTTATTTAAACTATTTACAGGGGAAAAACAGCAAAACAAAAAGAAACATAAAAAAAGAAATCCTGGTCAGCTTGACCGCTTACTACACACGTAGGTTCACTGTCTGACAACTAGGTGCAGCCTTGTGCTGCCCCAGCCCCTATCTCCCTGTTTTTGAAGGTTTTAGCCACACAGGCTTTGTCTCACCGCACAGGACAGAAACACACTCCCCAGTCTTGCACAACACAGAGCTGGTTCCAGGATGGAGCATCTCCCTAGCATGCTGGGAGTTCTTGTAGAGGCCTTAATGAGCCACTTGATTCAGCTGGGCTCATTAACTCTTCCCCCGCAAGACTCCCAGCACTCCCCCTAGTGGTATGAATTTGCATAAAGCCTGAATCTAGGGCATACATACCTACCATCCTGGATGCAACCTGGTGATTTTACCTGCCTGCTGTCACAATATATAAAACCATTTTCCGAAATTCGAATTTCATATAGAATGAAATAGAATTTGAATAGAAAAGATTACAATAAAATAGAAAAGAATAGAAAAGAATTGCATAGAAAAACAATAGAACAGATCTGGAAAAAAAAATATATATATAGCCATCTTCCGAAATTCGAATTTCCTATAGAATGAATTAGAATAGAAAAGATTTGAATAGAAAAGAATAGACTAGAAAAACAATTGAACAGAATAGTATAAAAATATTATTTTAATCTATTCCAATCACTGAGTCCAAGCCTTATTCTTTAAGGGGAAACCCTAACCCTAAGCCTAACCCCAACCCCAACCCTGACCCTAACCCCAATCACAACCCTAACCCCAATCATAACCCTAACCCTTACCCCTAACCATAACCCTAACCCTAACCCCTATCCCTATCCCTAACACCCTAACCCCCAAACCCCAACCGTCCCCAACCCTAACCCTCACCCTAACCCTATAAAAATATAATATATATGTATATCTATAGATATAGATATCTATAGATATATCTCTATATCTATAGATATAGATCTATATATATATAAATAACCATCTTCTGAAATTCGATTTTCGTAAAGAATGATTTTGAATAGAAAAGATTAGAATAAAATAGAATAGAAAATAATAGAAAAGAATAGACTAGAAAAACAATAGAACAGAATAGAATAAAATATAATATATTATATTTAATGTTATTATGTTATATTGTTTCTCTAGTCTATTCTTTTCTATTCAAATCTTTTCTATTCTAATCAAAATCGTTCTATACTAAATTCGAATTTCGGAAGATGGACGGTTATATATATATATATATATATATATATATATATATATATAGTTTTTTTTCTATTCTGTTCTACTGTATTCTCTTATTTTTTTATTCTGTTCTTTTCTATTCTAATCTTTTCTATTCAAATTTGAATTCATTCTATACTAAATTCGAATTTCGGAAGATGGTTATATATATATATATATATATATATATATATATATATATATATATTTATACATATAAATAACCATTTTTCAAAATTAGAATTTCATATAGAATTAAATCGAATTTGAATAGAAAATATTCGAAAATAATAGAAAACAATATCAGAAAAAAAAATAGAACAAATCAGAAAAAAATTTAATAATATATATATATATATATATATATATATATATATATAAAACCATGTTCCGACATTCGAATTTCGTATAGAATGAATTTGAATTCCAATTAGAAAAGATTAGAACATAAATAGAAAATAGACAAGAAAAACAATAGAACATAATAGAATAAAATATAATATATATATTGTATTTTATTCCATTCTGTTCTATTGTTTTTCTATTCGATTCGTTCCAATATTTTCTATTCTATTCTAATCTTTTCAATTCGAATTTAAATTCATTCTATACGAAATTCGAATTTCGGAAGATGGTTTTATAAATATATAAATACCGTGTGATGTCATCACCTCCCCCCCTCCTCCATCTATAGAGAGACAATTAGCTCCATACACCAAAAAAAGAAGTGAAATGGCTGTTAATAGTCTACAGGAGATCTGCTAAAAAAAGAAATAGATGCTAATAGTCTGCAGGAGATCTGGTGAGAAAACAAAATGGATACTAATAGTCTGCAGGAGATCTGCAAAAAAAATAGATGCTAATAGTCTGCACTGCAGGAGATCTTATGGAAACAAATAGTAATCTGCAAAAAAAAAAAAAATGAAATAGTATCTATATTCTATTCTGTTCTATTGTTTTTCTAGTCTATTTTCTATTTCTATTCTAATCTTTTCTATTCAAATTCGAATTCAGTCTATACGAAATTCGAATGTCGGGAAAAAAATATATATATAAATCTTCCGAAATTCGAATTTAGTATAGAATAATTTTGATTTTAATAGAAAAGATTTGAATAGAATATAAAAGAATAGACTAGAAAAAAATAGAACAGAATAGAATAAAATATAATATATATATTGTATTTTATTCTATTCTGTTCTATTGTTTTTCTATTCGATTCTTTCCAATATTTTAGATTCTATTCTAATCTTTTCGATTCAAATTTGAATTCATTCTATACGAAATTCGAATGTCGGAAGATGGTTTTATAAATATATAAATACCGTGTGATGTCATCACCTCCCCCCCTCTTCCATCTATAGAGAGACAATCACCTCCATACACCATCCAATCAGAGATCAGCATCTCCATCCATCTCCCACACTCACTAATACCCCACACATTATTTTAGTACATCTCCTGTAGTCTATTAATAGCTATTTCATTTTATTTTGCAGATTACGATCCATTTCCTTTATTTCCAGCAGATCTCCTGCAGACTATTAGCATTTATTTCATTTATGAATGGAGGAACGGTTTGAGGAAGAGACACCAAGAGAGACATCATCACCGCTTATATGTCTATACACAGGGAAATGGCTGCTAATAGTTTTCAGGAGACCTGCAAAAAAAAATGAAATAGATGCTTATAGTCTGCAGATCTGATGAGAAAATTAAATAGATACCAATAGTCTGCAGGAGATCTGCAAAAAATTATATAAATGCTAATAGTCTGCAGGAGATCGGATGGAAATAAATAGTAATCTCCAAAAAAAATGAAATAGATGCCAATAGTCTGCAGGAGATCTGATGAAATAAAGGAAATGGCTGCTCTAATGCAAAAAATAAAAAATAAAATATAAATTAAATAGATGCTAATAGTCTGCAGGAGATCTGCAAAAAAATTAAATAGATGTTAATATACTGCAGGAGATCTGATGGAAATAAATAGTAATCTGAAAAAAATAGATGCTAATAGTCTGCAGGAGATCTGCAAAAAAAGAAGTGAAATGGCTGTTAATAGTCTACAGGAGATCTGCTAAAAAATAAATAGATGCTAATAGTCTGCAGGAGATCTGGTGAGAAAACGAAATAGATACTAATAGTCTGCAGGAGAGCTGCAAAAAAATGAAATAGATGCTAATAGTCTGCACTGCAGGAGATCTTATGGAAACAAATAGTAATCTGCAAAAAAATAAATAAAATGAAATAGGTAGTATCTATATTCTATTCTGTTCTATTGTTTTTCTAGTCTATTTTCTATTTCTATTCTAATCTTTTCTATTCAAATTCGAATTCATTCTATAAGAAATTCGAATGTCGGAAAAAAAATATATATATAACCATCTTCCAAAATTCGAATTTAGTATATGATGATTTCGATTTTAATAGAAAATATTTGAATAGAATATAAAAGAATAGACTAGAAAAAAAATAGAACAGAATAGAATAAAATATAATATTGTCATGGACGTATGCCTCTGGTACCCACAACAAGGCTCAGGCACAGCCCCGCTAGTAGGCTTCCAAGTGTAAACAGAAGCTTTCCATTGCGCATGCACGTGCGCCATTCGCGCGCACACGGTGACCCTGCCTTGGCGCCCAGTGGCCTTTAAAAGGGGCTTCTCCTGTCCAGACTCTTGCTGTCTGATCTGCAGTTATCCAGTGACCTGATCCTGAACTTGCACCTACTGTTACTCTGACCCGGCTTCATGACCTTGCTGCTATCTCCAGTCCTGACCTTTGGCTTCCTAGACCCAGTCCTGCTCATCTGTCTGCCTGATCCTCTGTTGCCTGATCCAGCCTGAACTTGACCCTCCGCTGCCTGACGCCTCTGCCTGTATCTGATCCGCTGTGCATGACCTGGCTCATCTGACCTTTCTCCTGCCTGCTGCTTGTATCCGTATCTTCCGGCATCCTCGGCTACCTGCATCAGCTGATCTTCACCTTCCAGCCTCATCCCCAGCTACCTGCACCCGCTGGCCTGCATCACCTGACCTGCATCTTCAGCTGTCCATAGCGGGCTTCTCATCTAGTCCAGGAGAACCTAACAGGCACTCATACCTCACTGTGCTCCTTCGGCCACTGTCCCAACTCCAGTGACCTGGGAACCAGGGCTGTACGAGAGGTCTTCCTCTGCACGTCAGGCTCACCTCCAAGGTACGTGTCAAATATATTCTATTCTGTTCTTATGTTTTTCTAGTCTATTCTCTGTTTTTCTATTTGATTATACTCTTTTCTATTCGGTTGAAATAATTTCGAATCCGGTTGAAATATTATCGAATTTGGTTGAAATATTAACGAATGCGGATGAAATATTATCGAATCCGGTAGAAATATTTTCGAATTTGGTTGAAATATTAACGAATGCGGATGAAATATTATCAAATCCGATAGAAATATTTTCGAATTTGGTTGAAATATTTGCGACCGATTTTTCGAGTTCGGTCGAAAACGAAACGAATTCCGAAAACGAATTTAACGAATTTAACGAATCCAACTAAACAAAATTAATTAATTAACAAATTAAAATGAAACTAAACAAATTTTTCCTTTTGCACATGTCTAGTAGCTGCAGTTAGTGTATTTAGTATATATATGCATCCCAGGAGTTGTATGTATATATATATATATATATATATATATATATATATATATATATAATCAAAAAGAAGGGACAATGACTCCAGTAGCATTTAAACGATTTCCTTTACTTCAAAAGAGCATAGCATAGCATGGCATAGTAGCATAGCCACTGTACAGTTCCGAGCATCCCTGCTCTTCCTCAGGCTTACAGGCTTAGTGTGAAAATACAATTCAAAGAAGACTCATTATATCCCAACACCTGAAGGCGTCACCCAACAGGTGTATCCCATCCTGCTAGATCAAGAAATCAATCCAACAGGATAAGTTAAGGTTCCATTAACCCTGTATGGGTCTTTAGAACCAAAAAATTCTTTAAATAAACTTCCCACATCAACCACAAAATATCATACCAAATGTAGACATCCATGGCCTGCATAGCATGAAATAACAAAACAAAACGATACGATCATTCAAACATATCGAAAAAGAGGAACGATATTCCAAATGTACATGTATACTTTTTCTTTTTCCTTATTTGTTTCACGAACCCGACCAGTCTTTATTTGCTCACCATCTACAAGAAAAAATACAAAAGAATCTAGAATCTCAAATAGTTAAAGGCATATTACAGAAACAAATACAGGTCATAGTCCCTGTTCATACCCCTTGGATACAGGGACTGTAACCTGTTAATCCACCAAACCTCTCGTTGCTTTAATCTCATGATCCGATCACCTCCTCTCTTATCCCGTGGAATATCTTCCAGGACCATAAATCGGGGGTTACCGAGGTCGAGCTCGTCAGATCTGATCCACAACATTTCACGGCATGTCCTGTCTCCGGAGGAGGTAAGATTGATCAACCCGAGGTCTTTCTTTTTGTCCTAAAAGCCACTTGAATGTATTTCAACTTGACCAGGACTTATATCGATTGTTCCGTAATATTAGATGGAGGGTACATTTTACACATAGACCCTTTATCGAGGAGGATTTCACTGATTGCACATTAAATTGCAAATCTTTAGGTTTGTGGGTGAAAACCAAATCGGTGCCACCCACCACCTATGCCCCGGTTGAGACATTTGTTAAAACGGTCACTGAGGAGATTAAAGAGCTGGTATCCCACATTGACTATAGAGACCATGTTCCTAATAATTTATCCCACGAGGAAAGGGATGCTCTTAGAATCTCAGCCGAAGGGATGATGTTATATTCAAACCTGCGGATAAAGGGGGAAAAGTAGTGATAATGGACCCCCAACTGTATGGGGAAGAAATCCTCCATCAGTTGGAAGACAAATCGGTATATAAACAAGTAGCTACGGATCCTACCTGGCAAATAAGGAAACATTTGGAAAACATTTTGAAATCTGCACTTAGAGATGGGGTGATCACCCGTGACCTTTTTGAATTCCTGTTACCTACCCACACACGAATACCGGTGTTATACACCTTACCTAAAATACACAAGGACAGTTGTTCTCCACCTGGCCGTCTGATCGTATCGGGACGTGATTCTATTTTTGTCCCGACCGCACAGTTTTTGGACAAAATTTTGTCCCCACTTATTAAAAGCACCAGATCGTACATCAAGGATACTGATGATTTTTTAAAAAATATTAGACAATACTCCCGATGCAAAGGGGATGAAATCTTGGTTACGTGGGATGTTACAAGCCTATACACATCCATTCCGCATCATGCGGGCATTCGTGCCGCTATTGGTCTTATCAGAAGCAGCAACGAATATTCCGAGGCACAGATCTCCCTTTTTGAAGATTTATTCCAACTGTTATTGTCGAATAACTATTTCTTATTTAAGGACCAATTCTTTGTACAGTTATCTGGAGTCGCGATGGGCTCTAATGTCGCACTGCCTTATGCATGCACTTTCATGAATGAATTTGAACATAAATATGTTTTTTCGAATGCATTATTTCAAGAACATTGTGTCACTTGGTGGCGCTTTATAGATGACGTCTTTGCAATTTGGCGTGGCGACATTCAGTCGCTAACCATTTTTGATGCAATGTTGAGCAAATTCTGTCCAGAAATTAAATTCAAAATAAACATTGGGGGAGTGTCAGTTCCATTTTTAGATACCAGAATTTACATTGAGCATGGCCGTTTGGAATCGGATTTATATACGAAACCTACTGATAGAAATCAGTTACTATCATTTGACAGTTTCCATCCCCCCCATGTATTCAGATCCATCATTAAGAGTCAATTACTACGAGTGAAATGTATAGTGAGTAATGAAGCAACTAGGGAAATAAGGAATAAAGAAATGTGTTCCAAGTTCTGTGAACGAGGATACCCTCAAAGAATAATCTCTCAGGAATTGAGCAAAATACAACAAGTGGAAAAGAATGCAACTATTAGTAGACGTAAAGTATCAGTGGCAAGATTACCCTTCTCTATGCAATTTCATAGTTACAGTGATCAGGTCTTTAAAATTATTAGTAAGCACTGTCCTCTTTTGAAGCATGCTTACCCGCAGATTGATGTCTTTCAGCAGATCCCCATTAAAGCTTTTCGTAGAAATAAGACTTTACGTGACTCTCTTGTGAGATCAGAATATAGATCTAAAGAACGGGGAGCAAAGACCACTTTCTTGGGAAAGAAAAGGAAAGGGTGTTATCCCTGTCTAAACTGCATCCAGTGCAATCGTATGGCTAAGGGTGATCACTTTATTAATCCCATTAATGGGGATAGGATTATCATAAAAAAAAAAAATTCACATGCCAGTCCTCTTATGTTGTATACATCCTTATTTGCCCATGTAATATGATTTACGTTGGGGAAACAACCCAAAAAATAAAGGACAGAATTGCTCAGCATCGCAGCACCATCAGACACAAACAGCCTGGTCTGCCTGTCTCCAAACATTTTTTGGAGAAGGGACATCGGGACTCAGACTTAAGATTTATGGTCCTGGAAGATATTCCACGGGATAAGAGAGGGGGTGATCGGATCATGAGATTAAAGCAACGAGAGGTTTGGTGGATTAACAGGTTACAGTCCCTGTATCCGAGGGGTATGAGCAGGGACTATGACCTGTATTTGTTTCTGTAATATGCCTTTAACTATTTGAGATTCTAGATTCTTTTGTATTTTTTCTTGTAGATGGTGAGCAAATAAAGACTGGTCGGGTTCGTGAAACAAATAAGGAAAAAGAAAAAGTATACATGTACATTTGGAATATTGTTCCTCTTTTTCGATATGTTTGAATAATCGTATCGTTTTGTTTTGTTATTTCATGCTATGCAGGCCATGGATGTCTACATTTGGTATGATATTTTGTGGTTGATGTGGGAAGTTTATTTAAATAATTTTTTGGTTCTAAAGACCCATACAGGGTTAATGGAACCTGGACTTATCCTGTTGGATTGTTTTCTTGATCTAGCAGGATGGGATACACCTGTTGGGTGACGCCTTCAGGTGTTGGGATATAATGAGTCTTCTTTGAATTGTATTTTCACACTAAGCCTGTAAGCCTGAGGAAGAGCAGGGATGCTCGGAACTGTACAGTGGCTATGCTGCTATGCCATGCTATGCTATGCTCTTTTGAAGTAAAGGAAATTGTTTAAATGCTACTGGAGTCATTGTCCCTTCTTTTTGAATATTGAAAATAATAGTGGGAGTTGGGAGCCCACCTTGACGTTTCTCCACTCCACTCCAAGGACTAGAGGGAAGTAACCCACTTGAAGCTTGTTATATATATATATATATATATATATATATATATATATATATATATATACTGTATTCAGTTTAGCTAGATCTCACTTCAGAGTGTTCCTGTTATTGTCGCTGCAGTATATTAAGTCAGTGTACTGTATACTGGGCTCAGTGTGCAGGTAAAAGCTGACTGCAGACCATCCCTGTTCTCTTCCTAATAATACAGACAGGCAGTTGATTGAGGTAAGCTGCAGTATATAAAGTCAGTGTACTGTATACTGGGCACAGTGTGCAGGTAAAGCTGACTGCATGCCATCCCTGTTCTCTTCTTAATAATATAGGCAAGCAGTTTATTGAGCTAAGCTGTAGTATATTAAGTCAGTGTACTGTATACTGGGTTCAGTGTGCAGGTAAAGCTGACTGCAGACCATCCCTGTTCTCTTCCTAATAATACAGACAGGCGGTTGATTGAGCTAAGCTGCAGAATATTAAGTCAGTGTACTGTATGCTGGGCAGGCACAGTGTGCAGGTAAAGCTGACTGCAGACCATCCCTGTTCTCTTCCTAATAATATAGGCAGTCAGTTGATTGAACTAAGCTGCAGTTATTAAGTCCGTGTACTGTATACTGGGCTCAGTGTGCAGGTAAAGCTGACTGCAGACCATCCCTGTTCTCTTCCTAATAATACAGACAGTTGATTGAGCTAAGCTGCAGTATATTAAGTCAGTGTACTGTATACTGGGCTCAGTGTGCAGGTAAAGCTGACTGCAGACCTTCCCTTTTCTCTTCCTAATAATATAGGCAGGCAGTTGATTGAGCTAAGCTCCAGTATATTAAGTCAGTGTACTGTATACTGGGTTCAGTGTGCAGGTAAAGCTGACTGCAGACCATCCCTGTTCTCTTCCTAATAATACAGACAGGCAGTTGATTGAGCTAAGCTGCAGTATATTAAGTCGGTGTACTGTATACTGGGCACAGTGTGCAGGTAAAGCTGACTGCAGACCATCCCTGTTCTCTTCCTAATAATACAGGCAGACAGTTGATTGAGCTAAGCTGCAGAATATTAAGTCAGTGTACTGTATACTGGGCGCAGTGTGCAGGTAAAGCTGACTTCAGGCCATTCCTTGTGTACCTATTCCTTTCCAATACATCAAATACAGTATGTCTGGAAGGCCAACAAGGAGAGGCAGACACTCACAGGCCAATAAAAGAGGGCAAGCAAGCTCTATGTCTAGAGGCAACAGTGCTGGTCGTGGACACGGTGCATCCTCATCAGCACGTGGCCGTGGGGCACGCTTGTCCTTTTTTTCAGCAGCTGGCCGCTTTGAACCGCAACATGCAGAAGAGTTGGTAGAGTGGATGACCAAGCCATCCTCATCCTCCTCATCCTCTGTCACCCAGGCCACCTTGGCTGTCAATGCAGGTGCCAAAGCGGCCTATTCCATCGGCTCAAGGTCATCAGTTACTCCTTCCCTAGCCCCACCATCATGTACGGAGGAGTCCCCCGAACTGTTTGACCACAGTGTTGGGTACATGCTGCAGTAGGATGCGCAGCGTTTTGAAGGCTCCAATGATGGTACCCAGCTTGAGGAAGGCAGTAACGTGAGCCCAGACAGAGGGGGTGCCCAAGAAGGACAACAAACTGGCAGTCATTTTCCCCCAGCTGAAGCATACTGCCAGGTTTTCTCCAGTGATGATGAGGGAGGGGATGATGAGGTCACTGACTCTACGTGGGTGCCTGATAGGAGAGAGGAGGAGGATGAGGCACATCTCCAACGAGGCAGGATGCCCTCCAGGGGCCAGCTTAAGGGCAGTTAACCGACTGCATCATACCGCAGAGCTCCGCATTTGCAAAAGTTCTTTGGTGTGGGCCTTTTTTCAGACGTGTGCAGCAGATCGCACCATTGCTATTTGCAACATATGTCTGAAGCGTATCAAGCGTAGCCAAAACAGCAGCCGCTTGGGCACCACATTCTTGACCAGACATATGTCGACCTGCCATGCAGTCCGTTGGCAAGCGTACGTAAAAGACCTACACCAAAGAATAAAGCGGACCTCTCCTTGTTCCTCATCAGCTGGGATCTCTTACCCCACTATACCATCAGTCCTCTCAGAAACCTACACTGAGAGGCATGAAGGAGTAGAATTAGGTGTGCCACTGCCAAGTACTTGCGGGCAATCTGCTATCGGTACAACAACGTCCGATTGTACCAGGCAAATTTCCCTGCCCCAGTTGCTACACCGGCGAAAGAAATTCGCTCCCAACCATCCACATGCCCAGTGATTGAATTATAGCTTGGCTAAATTGCTAGCACTTCAACTGCTTCCTTTTCAGTTGGTAGACTCTGCCCACTTAAGTGAGTTTGTGGAACGTGCGGTACCTCAGTGGCAGGTTCCCGAATGCCACTTTTTTTCACGGAAGGCGATTCCAGCTCTCTACCGGCATGTGGAAGTCAATGTCTTGGCCTCGCTGGACAGGGCGGTCAGCGGTAAGGTGCATATTACCGCTGACTCATGGTCCAGCAGGCATGGACAGGGACGTTACCTATTTTTTACGGCCCACTGGGTGACACTGTTGGCAAGTGGGAAGGATGGAGGACAGGGTGCAGTAGTGTTGGAGGTTGTTCTGCCACCACGCCTCCAAAATGCTACTAGTGGTGATTCTGACACACCTCTCTCCTCCACCCCCTCCTCTTCTTCTTCCTCCATGGCCTCTTCCTCTGCTGATTTGTCCTCGAAACCAGCGGTGCTCCGTAGGCGTTCAAGGTGCTACGCAAGTACGCAGGCAAAAAGATGCCATGTGGTGCTTGAGCTGGTGTGCTTGGGGGACAGGAGCCACACTGGGGCAGAGATTATGCGACTATGGCACCAGGACAGGGTCAGGGGAGCTTGTTTTTTTTTTGCCACGCCAGTGGGTCATGATCAGGGATGTGTGCACTGTCCTGTCAACATTTGAGGAGGCCACGAGGATGGTGAGCAGTGACAGTGCATGCATCAGTGATACTGTCCCTCTTGTCCACCTGTTGGAGCACACGCTGCATGGAATAATGGACAGGGCACTTGAGGCAGAACAGAAGGAGGAATAGGAGGACTTCCTTACCCCTCAAGTCCCCCTTTATCCAGACAGTGTTCCTGTGGGCCCGCCTATCACACAGGAAGATGACGAGGAGGAGGAGGATTGTGTCAGCATGGAGGTGGAGCCTAGCACTCAGCATCAGCAGCAGTCTTCAAGGGATCATTTACAGTCCCCAGAAACCCATGGACTTGTACGTGACTGGGAGGAGGTTGCTGCGGATCATGTCCTCCTTAGTGACCCAGAGGACTCCGGACCGAATGCTTTAGCAAACCTACGCTGCATGGCCTCCCTGATCCTGCAAAGCTTGCAAAAGGATCCTCGTATTCGTGGTATCAAGGAGAGGGATCATTACTGGTTGGCAACCCTCCTTGATCCACGTTACAAGGGTAAGGTTGCGGACCTTATCCAGCCATAACAGAGGGAGCAGAGGATGAAACATCTTTGGGAGGCCTTGCAGAAAGGTTTGTGTAACGCGTTTCCAGAGCCTGGGAGGTTACAAATTCCTGGTCCTGGACAATGTGTTGCTGAGGCTTCGGTCAGTCACTGTAACGTACCTTAGGTGTGAGCCTGACGTGCAGAAAGGAACCTCCCGTACAACCCCGGCTCGGAGACCACTGGAGTGGGGACAGTGGTGGTAAGAGCACGGTGAGGTAAGGGTGCCTGTCTGATCCTCACTGCTTGGAGTGGTGGAGCCGAGTGGAGACTGGAACGGCTGGTTCCAGAAGCAGCGGATGCAGGTCAGCAGGTGCAGGTGCAGGTTGCAGAGCAGAGAATGCAGGTCAGCGGGTGCAGCTTGCAGAGCAGAGGATGCAGGTCAGCAGGTGCCAGTTTGCAGAGCAGTGATGCAGGTCAGCAGGTGCAGGTTTACATTGCAAAGGATACAGGTCAGCGTGTGCAGCTCGCAGAGCAGAGGATGCAGGTCAGCTGGTGCAGGTGCAGGTTGCAGAGCAGAGAATGCAGGTCAGCGGGTGCAGCTTGCAGAGCAGAGGATGCAGGTCAGCAGGTGCCGGTTTGCAGAGCAGTGATGCAGGTCAGCAGGTGCAGGTTTACATTGCAAAGGATGCAGGTCAGCGTGTGCAGCTCGCAGAGCAGAGGATGCAGGTCAGCTGGTGCAGGTTTGCAGAGTCAGACAAGCCGGGTCATACACATCAAGGTAAACATCATAAGTGGCAGGCAGAGAGTAGTCAAAGTCCAGGCCGAATCTTGGCAACAGGCAGACTGGCAGATAACTGTGCAGGGTTAAACGAGCCGAGGTCAGGACTGGAGACAGAAGCGTGGTCAGGAAGCCGGATCAAACACAGGAACAGGATACAGGCACAGAATCAGGAACTCAGGGAACAGAAGCAGATCAAACCACAAGGGGCAACATCTCTGGAATGCCTTTTATAGGAAGTTCATGGAAGGAGCAAGGGGTTCAACAGTAATCAAGACACCAAGCAGAGTAGTCTAATGGATCAGATAGGTTATCCAGCAGATCTGGCAGGGAACTTTCCAGCATCCCAGATAGCTCAGTGGGAAGAGTCAATGCCAGACACAGAAGAGATCCCAAGTTCAAGCCCAGTATGTCCCTGACTGTCACAGAAGTAGCGGTGGAGAAGGTGACCGATGTGTTCAGACAATTTTTTAGTCCGCAGCCCCAAGGTATGATTGGTTCCAGCAACCATCGCCAGCGTCTGATTCACATGGTGCAGGAATACCTAGGGGCAAGATCAGACTTGGACACCTTTCCCACCGAAAATCCTCTGGGTTACTGGGTCTTGAGGATGGATCACTGGCCAGAGCTTGCACAGTATGCAATTGAGCTACTGGCCTGTCCTGCATCTAGCGTTCTTTCGGAACGCACATTCAGTGCTGCTGGAGGCTTTGTCACCGATCACAGGGTGCGCCTGTCCACCGACTCGGTAGATCGGCTGACCTTCATGAAAATTAATCAGTTTTGGATCACCAGCTACCAAGCACCTGATGCTGATGTAACCGAATAATTTTTATTTTATTTTTTAAACCATAAAGCTTTTATTAATGCTTAATAATAACATTTGTACAATCATACTACCATTTGTACATAAGTATCATATAAAAGTATAACTTTGTATAACTGAGTTCAATAGTAGAGTATTTTAATAATAAAACCATTGAAGTGGCTTCGTAATTAACCGATCATTGCATTGATAGTCTATTTAGAAATACAAAAGTAAAACTTTGTGGACCTCAGGGAGAAGCCCATAGAAGAAGGTATAGTGATAGAAATGAAAGGGAATAGAAGGAAGGGAAATAAAAATAAGGAGAGATATTGTTCATTCACGTTTCTCTATATTTGAAGGTCTATGTTCGAGTAAAGGTGGTATAGGAATCAGAGTATTTAAAAATGATCCACGGTTGCCACATTTTATTGAATTTTTCTGTATTCTCCTGTGATGTAACCCTGATCTCCTCCATACCTCTGAGTAGATGTATCTCTTCTTGCCATTCTTTAATCGTAGGTGCGGCGGTACTTCTCCAGTGCATTGGTATCACTGTTTTTGCTGCAGTGATTAAGAATCTGGTCAAGGAGTTTTTGTATTTTCTCATGGCGCAATTGGTGATGTTTATAAGACAGCAAGCTGCGTCTAAATGAATTTTCGTTTCTGTAATGTGTTTTATGATCTTGATTACATGGTTCCAAAATGGTTTAATCAAGTCACATTCCCACCAGATGTGGTATAAGGTGCCTTCTTCCCGGTTGCAGCGCCAACAATGTCCAGGAACCGTCGAGAACCATTTGTGGAATTTGTTTGGTGTGATATACCAATTTGTTAGGATTTTGAATGAAGTTTCTTGTAATCTCACACTGATTGCGCATATGTGTGCGAACACACAGGCTTGTAGCCATTGATCTCTCGTAAAGGTTCTTTTTAGGGTTGTTTCCCAGAATATTTTGTGTCTGTTGGGCTCCTGTAAATCATAGGACTGCAACCAGGTGTATGTTAAGGGGATGTTCTTTGTGGTCATGGTAGCCAAGAAACATATGGTTTCGAAGGGCGTTAAGGGTCTAGTGAAATGTTTTTGTCTTTTGAGAGTTCATGATGAAATCATGTATTTGTTGATATTCCATGATGTGTAGGGGTATTTGTCCTACTTCCTTTTGCAAATCTACATGAGACTTGATTTTGTTATTATTTAAGCAGTGTGCAACTAAGAGTGGTGTGTTTCTGTTGCAAAGAGATCGGATAGAACCACCCATTCCTAATGGGAAGTCAGGGTTAGTTGTAAGTGGGGTTAGTGGCCCCAATGAGGATATGAGTGAGTGTCTCTGAGTAATTGTTTGTAGCTTTTTTAGTGTTGCCCCTATGAGGGGATGTTGTTTCAGTATTTTCGGACATGAGTTCCAGGGTATCCATGGGGTGTTTGATACCGGTATAGGTCCCATGCTTTTCTCCAATCCCACCCAATCTGTATTCTCATTGTGGCAAGTCCAATCTATGATTCTAGTTAGATGCGTAGCTAGGTAATAATTTTTAAAATTGGGAAAACCCATACCTCCATTTTGTTTATTCATAGTAAGTAAGTTCAGACTGATTCTTGTTTTTTTGGAGGCCCAAAGAAATTTTCTTAACAAGCTATGTAAGGATATGAAGAACTTCGAGGGTAGTAGTATAGGTACTGTTTGGAAAAAATATAGTATTCAAGGCAGAATTTACATTTTAATTATAGCTGCTCTGCCAAACCAAGAAAACAATTTCAACGTCTACTTCTCTAGATCTTTGGTAATGTTTTGTAAGAGTGGTTGAAAATTGGCTTTGTACATTGAGTCTAATTTCGAAGTTAATTGTATCCCCAAGTATGTGAGGGATGTTGTTTCCCATTTGAATTTGCAATTGATTTTTGCATTATTTAGTGTGGTTTCCTGTAGTGTCAAGTTCAAAGCTTCGGATTTATTGTAATTAATTTTGAAATTTGATATATAGCTATATTGGGAGAATATGTTACATTACATAAGTACGTTACATAAGTTGGGCATGGTGATATGTGGTTGGGATATAAAAAACAGTAAATCGTCCACGTATGCTGCGCATTTATATATTTTGTCATTGACATTGAAACCATGAATGTCAGGTAGTTTATTTATAGTGCGGATTAGTGGTTCCAGGGTGAGAATGAATAGCAGGGGTGATAATGGGCATCCCTGTCTAGTCCCATTTTGAATTCTTACTTTGTCAGATAGTGTACCATTTATTTTGATCTGGGCTGTCGGGTTGTGGTATAAGGCCTTTATCCAAGTTAGCATATGTGTTTTTAGACCTATATGGGAGCATGTGGCAAATAGCAAGTCCCACGACACTCGTCGAAGGCCTTTTCCGCATCAGTTGATAATAGCATGCCTTCGTGTTTATCTATGTGTGTTTTATGTATAAGGTTCATAGCTTTTATCACATTATCTTTGGCTTCCCTGCCAGGCATGAATCCCACCTGTTCTGGTCCTATTAGTTGATTCAGTAAAGGTCTTAGTCGGTTTGCTAGTATTTTTGCGTGAAATTTCAAGTAAAGGTTAAGTAGGGATATCGGTCTGTAATTGGCACAGTCTGTTGGGTCTTTATTAGGTTTAGGTAATACCGTTACATGGGCTCTTAAAAAGTCTTCAGAGATGGCTTGTGGGTTTTTTAGTGAGTTCAAAGTCTTGAGGAGGTGAGGTGTCAGGATATCGGAGAATGTCTTGTAATAGTGTGCCGTGAGGCCGTCTGGTCCTGGGCTTTTCCCTGATTTAACCACTTAACGACCGCTCACTGTATATATATGTCGGCAGAATGGCACCGACAGGCACAATCACGTACAGTGTACGTGACTGCCTTTGTATAGTTGGGGGGTCCAATCTTCTATACAGTGAGCGGTCGTTATCCGTTGGGGAGCGGTCCAGGATGAGGGGACGGCCGTTCGATTCCGGCCACCCTCTCGCGATCGCTCCCGGCGAATGAGAAAGCTTCCCCTGCTGTGTAATGTTTACACAGGCAGAGGAAGTGATGTCATCTCTCATGCGGCGCTCACATATACCGAGCGCCGTACAAGAGAAGACACACAGGTTAGTGCACAAACAGTACACTGACACCAGGACACATAGGAATATAAATCGCCCCCCCAGGCCCCCCCAGATCACCCCCCAGCCCCCAGTCACAGTGTCACTGATTGCAGTGACCATTTATTTACTGATCACTACAATCAGTGACATTTGTGACTGTAAAAGTGTCACTACAGTTAGTTTAGGTCCAGTGTAGCCCCCTAACCCCCCTAATAAAGGTTTAACCCCCTGATCACCCCCCAGATAACCCTTTCACCCCCTAGCACCGCCGCCACTAAGCGATCGTTTTTCTGATCGCTGTTTTAGTGTCGGTGATGCCGATCGGTAGCCAGTTATTTTTTTTAGGTTTGCCGCAGGTTTTTATAGCGTCGGGTACCCCCATATATTACCTAATAAAGGTTTAACCCCCCTGATCACCCCCCAGATAACCCTTTCACCCCCTAGCACCGCAGTCACTAAGCGATCGTTTTTCTGATCGCTGTTTTAGTGTCGGTGATGCCGATCGGTAGCCAGTTATTTTTTTTAGGTTCGCCGCAGGTTTTTAAAGCGTCGGGTACCCCCATATATTACCTAATAAAGGTTTAACCCCCTTGATCGCCCCCCAGGTAACCCTTTCACCCATTATCACCACTGTCGCTAAGCGATCGTTTTTCTGATCGCTGTCTTATTGTCGGTGATGCCGATAGGTAGCCAGTTATTTTTTTAGGTTCGCCGCAGGTTTTTATAGCGTCAGGTACCCCCATATATTACCTAATAAAGGTTTAACCCCCTTGATCGCCCCCCAGGTAACCCTTTCACCCCCTATCACCACTGTCGCTAAGCGATCGTTTTTCTGATCGCTGTCTTATTGTCGGTGATGCCGATCGGTAGCCAGTTATTTTTTTAGGTTCGCCGCAGGTTTTTATAGCGTCAGGTACCCCCATATATTACCTAATAAAGGTTTAACCCCCTTGATCGCCCCCCGGGTAACCCTTTCACCCCCTATCACCACTGTCGCTAAGCGATCGTTTTTCTGATCGCTGTCTTATTGTCGGTGATGCCGATAGGTAGCCAGTTATTTTTTTTAGGTTTGCCGCAGGTTATTATAGCGTCAGCTACCCCCATATATTACCTAATAAAGGTTTAACCCCCTTGATCGCCCCCCAGGTAACCCTTTCACCCCCTATCACCACTGTCGCTAAGCAATCGTTTTTCTGATCGCTGTCTTATTGTCGGTGATGCCGATAGGTAGCCAGTTATTTTTTTTAGGTTCGCCGCAGGTTTTTATAGCGTCAGCTACCCCCATATATTACCTAATAAAGGTTTAACCACCTTGATCGCCCCCCAGGTAACCCTTTCACCCCCTATCACCACTGTCGCTAACCGATCGTTTTTCTGATCGCTGTCTTATTGTCGGTGAAGCCGATAGGTAGCCAGTTATTTTTTTTAGGTTCGCCGCAGGTTTTTATAGCGTCAGGTACCCCCATATATTACCTAATAAAGGTTTAACCCCTTGATCGCCCCCCCAGGTAACCCTTTCACTCCCTTTTGCCAGTGTCACTAAGCGATCGTTTTTCTGATCGCTGTATTATTTATGCTGGTGCCGATAGATAGCCAGTTATTTTTTTTAGGTTCGCCGCAGGTTTTTATAGCGTCAGGTACCCCCATATATTATCTAATAAAGGTTTTAACCCCCTAATTGCCCCTAGTTAACCCTGCGTCACACCCCAGGCAGCGTCAGGTTAGTGCCAGTAATACTAACACCCACGCGTGAAGCATACACCTCCCTTAGTGGTAAAGTATCTGAACAGATCAATATCTGATCTGATCAGATCTATACTAGTGTCCCCAGCAGTTCAGGGTTCCCAAAAACGCAGTGTTAGCAGGATCAGACCAGATACCTGCTAGCACCTGCCTTTTGCCCCTCCGTGCAGCCCAGGCCACCCAAGTGCAGTATCGATCGATCACTGTCACTTACAAAACACAACACACATAACTGCAGTGTTCGCAGAGACAGGCCTGATCCCTGCGACTCCAGTGCTGTAGGAGGTGATTTCACCACCACAGTTAAAAAAAAAAAGCATATATGCCGAAGCATTGGGGCAGCAGGGGCGGAGGAGCGGAGGAGCGATTTTGCTCCTAATGCCGCATACATACGATCGAAATTCCGATGGAGGCTTGCCCGTGGAAAAGTCCGACCATGTGTGTGCGGCATAATTTTTGAGGGAGGATGCCCCAATGCTTCGGCATATATAAATGGTGCATGTATGCCCATCATTAGAAGTGGGTGGATGAATGGCGGTATTCTAATGGTGGGCATACCCACCGATCAATCTCTTTTTTTTGTTCAGCCAACAGGCTGCATGAAAAAAAAGATTACAATACATGTCCAACAAGGACCAGTAACGCACTGGTATGTTGCTGGACTTTGAATGGTTATACCAGATTGATGCCTGCGGGTTTAGGTATCATCTTGGTATCATTCTTTTCAGCCAGCGGCCGGCTTTCATGTAAAAGCAATCCTAGCGGCTAATTAGCCTCTGGACTGCTTTTACAAGCAGTGAGAGGGAATGTCCCCCCCCCGGATATAAAAAGCGCAATTGGGAAATTGGGAAAGCATTTTATCTCACCGATCTTGGTGTGGTCAGATGCTTTGAGGGCAGAGGAAAGATCTAGGGTCTAATAGACCCCAGTTTTTTCAAAAAAAGAGTACCTGTCACTACCTATTGCTATCATAGGGGATATTTACATTCCCTGAGATAACAATAAAAATGATAAAAAAATAAATATGGAAGGAACAGTTTAAAAATAAAATAAAAAAGCAAAATTAATAATAATAAAAAAAAAGCACCCCTGTCCTGCCCTGCTCTTGCGCAATGGCGAACGCAAGCGTCAGTCTGGCGTCATATGTAAACAGCAATTGCACCATGCATGTGAGGTATCACCGCAAAGGTCAGATCGAGGGCAGTCATTTTAGCAGTAGACCTCCTCTGTAAATCTAACGTGGTAACCTGTAAAGGCTTTTAAATGCTTTTAAAAATGTATGTAGTTTGTCGCCAATGCGCGTTTGTGCGAAATTTTAAAGCATGTCGTTTTTGGTATCTTTGTACTCGGCCTAAGATCATCTTTTTTATTTCATCAAACATTTGGGCAATATAGTGTGTTTTAGTGCATTAAAATTAAAAAAAGTGTATTTTTTCCCCAAAAAATGTGTTTGAAAAATCGCTGCGCAAATACTGTGTGGAAAAAAAAATGCAACACCGACCATTTTAATCTGTAGGGCCTTTGCTTTAAAAAAATATATAATGTTTGGGGGTTCAACATAATTTTCTTGCAAAAAAATAAATGTTTTCATGTAAACAAAAAGTGTCAGAAAGGGCTTTGTCTTGGCTAGAAGAGTGGATGTAAGCTTCCTAATGTTGTGTATAAAATGCCAGAACAGTTCAAAACCCCCCCAAATGACCCCATTTTGGAAAGTAGACACCCCAAGCTATATACTGAGAGGCATGTCGAGTCCATGGAATATTTTATATGTTGACACAAGTTGCGGAAAAAAGACAATTTATTTTTTATTTAATTTTTTTTTGCACAAAGTTGTTACTAAATGATATATTGCTCAAACATGCCATGGGCATATGAGGAATTACACCCCAAAATACATTCTGTTGCTTCTCCTGAGTACGGGTATACCACATGTGTGAGACTTTTTGGGAGCCTAGCCGCGTACGGGACCCCAAAAACCAAGCACCGCCTTCAAGCTTTCTAAGGGTGTAAATGTTTGATTTCACTTCTCACTGCCTATCACAGTTTCGGAGGCCATGGAATGCCCAGATGGCACAAACCCCCCCCCCCAAATTACCCCATTGTGGAAAGTAGACACCCCAAGCTATTTGCTGAGAGGTATGGTGAGTATTTTGCAGATCTCGCTTTTTGTCACAAAGTTTTGAAAACTAAAAAAAAAAATATATATATTTTCTTTCTTCATTTTCAAAAACAAATGAGAGCTGTAAAATACTCAACATGCCTCTCAGTAAATATCTTGGGGTGTCTACTTTCCAAAATGGGGTCATTTGGGGGGGTTTTGTGCTATTTTGGCATTTTATGGCCTTCGAAACTGTGATAGGTAGTGAGGAGTGAAATCAAAAATTTGTGCCCTTAGAAATCCTGAAGGCGTTGCTTGGTTTTCGGGGCCCCGTACGCGGCTAGGCTCCTAAAAAGTCCCACACGTGGTATCCCCGTACTCAGGAGAAGCAGCAAAATGTATTTTGGGGTGCAATTCCACATATAACCATGGCATGTGTGAGCAATATATCATTTAGTGACAACTTTTTGTAATTTTCTTTTTTTTTTGTCATTATTCAATCACTTGGGACAAGAAAAAAAAATTCAATGGGCTCAACATGCCTCTCAGCAATTTCCTTGGGGTGTCTACTTTCTAAAATGGGGTCATTTGGGGGGGGGGGGGGGGGTTTGTGCTATTTTGGCATTTTATGGCCTTTGAAACTGTGATAGGTAGTGAGGAGTGAAATCAAAAATTTGCGCCCTTAGAAATCCTGAAGGCGGTGCTTGGTTTTCGGGGGCCCGTACGCGGCTAGGCTCTCAAAAAGTCCCACACATGTGGTATCCCCGTACTCAGGAGAAGCAGCAAAATTTATTTTGGGGTGCAATTCCACATATAACCATGGCATGTGTGAGCAATATATCATTTAGTGACAACTTTTTGTATTTTTTTTTTTTTTTGTCATTATTCAATCACTTGAGACAAAAAAAAAAAATATTCAATGGGCTCAACATGACTCTCAGCAATTTCCTTGGGATGTCTACTTTCCAAAATGGGGTCATTTGGGGGAGGGTTTGTACTGCCCTGCCATTTTAGCACCTCAAGAGATAGGCAGTCATAAATTAAAAGCTGTGTAAATTCCAGAAAATGTACCCCTAGTTTGTAGACGCTATAACTTTTGCGCAAACCAATAAATATACGCTTATTGACATTTTTTTTACTAAAGACATGTGGCTGAATACATTTTGGCCTAAATGTATGACTAAAATTGAGTTTATTCGATTTTTCTTATAACAAAAGGTAGAAAATATCATTTTTTTTCAAAATTTTCAGTCTTTTTCCGTTTATATCGCAAAAAATCAAAATCGCAGAGGCAATCAAATACCATTAAAAGAAAGCTCTATTTGTGGGAAGAAAAGGACGCAAATTTCATTTGGGTACAACATTGCATGTCCGCACAATTTACAGTTAAAGCAGCGCAGTGCAAAATTCTGAAAACACCTCTGGTCCTTTAGCTACAAAATGGTCCGGGGCTTAAGTGGTTAAGGGATTTAATAGCTTCAGTCATTTCTAGTACTGTTATTGGTTCCTCTAATGTGTGTGTGTCTGCGTCATTTAGAGTGGGGAGTCCGCTATCTGTGAGGAATTTGTGAATTATTTCTGCTCTTGGTCCTGTAAGGTCTTTGGGTTTGTGTGTAGGTGGTAGATTATACAGCTCTGCATAATATTCTTGGAATTGTCGGGAAATCTTTTGAGTATCATTAGTTATTCGGTCTTGTCTAGTTTTAATGGCTAGAATATTTGTGGATAACAATGTTTCTTTTAATGCTTTCGCTAAAAATTTACCTGATTTATCCCCATGTTCATAGAAGAACCCCCTTCTTGAACAGAGGATCTTTTGAGCCTTGAGGTTCAGAATAGACTGTAGTTTTTTCCGTAATTCAAGTAAAGCTGTGGCTGTTTCAATTGCTAAAGATTGTTTATGTTTGGCTTCCATGTCACTTATGGCCTGCGTTAAAGCCAAGAGTTATTTTTCAGCTTCTCTCTCTTTTGCAGCCCCCAACCTGATAAATTCCCCTCGGACCATGCATTTGTGAGCTTCCCATATGTTCATAGGTAATATGTTTTCCGACTCGTTTTCTTTAAAATAATATTTAATTGTTTCTGATATTTTGTTTGCGTCTGCCATGTCAGTGAGCAGGGAAGCGTTTAACCTCCAATTTGTGGCTCTAGGCCTTCTGGTTTTTTTTCATGCAAGGTCATTGATATGGGTGCATGGTCCGAGAAAGTCTTTATTCCAATCTTGGCTGATTGTAAGAGGGGTAAGTCTCTTTGTGTAAGAAAGATGTAGTCAATGCGTGTGAATTTGTTGTGTATTGCTGAGAAGTATGTAAAATCCTTTCCTGTTGGGTTACATGAGCGCCATGAGTCAATTAAAGTGAGTGAGGCAAGGAGTGTTTTGATTTTCTTTAGTTTTTTTATATGGCACACTAGATTTGCCATCTGATGTGTCCTGTAAGGGATTCAGAGCTAAGTTAAAATCCCCCCCAAACACGATGCAACCTGTTGCAAAGCTTTTTAGTTCATCAATTACGTGTTGGCAAAATGTAATTTCTGCGTGTAGCGGCAGCTCCTCACACTCCCCTCTTTGTCTCGTCTTCCTCTTGTCTAGGAGTATCCTAGAGGGGAGGGAGCGGGGACACTACGCCTAGCTTCCACCACAGGTGTTAGTGCGGTATAAGCAACAGTTCTGTATTACCTTCGGGTCAGTACTGTGCACCTGGATCCTCCCTCCAAGAGTCACCGCGAACCATGTCTGTCAGAAAATGAGCTCCACACCATTAAGGTTCAACACTCCCTTCCTAGAAGTGTGTCCTGGTCTCCGCACGAGGGTAGATTTCCTTCCAGGCGGTCTCCGACGAGAGACTCACTTGTCACCGGCAATATGCTGCACCGGGTCTTCAAATGAGGAGCTCCCCCCGGTTTATTGCGCCTTCCGGATTCGGGTACCCAATCCCTGGGTACCCTAGGATCTCCTTCCCTCGCGGAACTCAGTGTTGGGCACTGAGCTCCCGACCTCCATCCAAGTACCTCACCCCAGGCTAAAGGTGCCTGAGATGGAACTCGACCTCCGCTGTCCTCTAGGCCTAAGCCACCCAGAGGAGCAACACGACCCACTGTCCGCAAGCTGAAGGTGCCTGGGACGTCAACCCCGTGACAAAGATGGCCGGCCCCCTTTATACCCTCTCCCAGCAAGCACAGCGGGTTCCCCGCCCCACCATACCGCTGCCGAGGGAGGACAAAAAGAGGCACAGCACACCGCAATGATTCAACCCCAGCCCAGGGCGACAGCGCCCCCCACTGGGCTGCAGGGAATTACACATCACTGATGTCTCTGCCAAATTCAAAATTACACACGGGAAAGTACATACCCGCTACACCCTCCCCTCGGTCCTTTGACACTGGTCCCCAGTGTCTGGAGTAAACCATGCCCTAAACAGCTGACATGATTCAGTCCAGAAACAGACTAACAATTAAATATACAAAAATATAAAAACTTTGTAAAACTATTCTACTAAAACATTGTGTCTGAGCCCTGTAAAGAAAGGGAAATAAGACAAACAAAAAAACAACTATTGTAACACATGACTTAGAATCACATTTAACTTTTCCCACTCATCCTGACTAAGACCCACCCCATCTCAGTGGACTTGACGGGATGTTCTCCTGCAGAGGGAAAAGAAAAATAGGGTTAACACCTATAACCCTGACACCTGTATTCGTGTAGTGGAAAAGAAACTTCTCCAAGAAGAAATCCCTTTTCTCCAGAGTGAGTGTATGATAAGTGTTTAAACGTTGCACAACACTGCCACCTGGTGACAGCATCGCGGTAACTGCACCCGTAGAACTTTCCTCTTTTCTTTCGGCCCTATCTACCCCAGAGTCAGTATTCTCTTGCTGGGAAGTGAAGAACAAACAGCAACAGTTCTTCCCTTCTTTAAGGCACAAACAACGGGCTCCAGAAAGTTCAGCAGTTTGGGAAAAAACCCTGGAGTCTTTCTCTCTCCTACAAGTAAAAACGAGGATGCGGCAAAACAAGTGGCTTCAAGTGCTGATCCAAAGTTTCCAGATTATACTCCACATCTTCTCCTTCCTTTCTTCGGATCACAACTTTATCCGCATGGATGTGTCGTCCCAACATCCATTCTGCCTTGCAGTCTTTGAATCGCTGGGAGGCCTTCGGAGAGCATGCCAAGTACCTGCGGGCGCGAGGAACCTGAATGTGAGTCCACACAAAGTCATTGTACCAGCGTTCCCGGCACACTTCCACCTCATAGAGTAAGTCCTTCGATAAGTATGGATACTCCCATCCGTACTCCGCAGCAACTTTCTGCCCAAATAAGCGTTGTTGTCTTGCCAGAGGAGGCATGGTAGCTTTGTCCCCTTTGCCAGGCAACACTATCGAGTCCGGGTGGCGAGGGACCTTGATCACATCTGATCGGGGCATAGGGGCCCACAGCAATAGTCTCTTTTCCCCGGCCTTCGGTACAGATGGCACCGGGGATGTAGGAGCAGACTGGGGATGGGACCTCTCTTCAGGCGCTGATGCCTCCACCCGGGGTGTGCTTTCCCCTGTTGACATGGGTGGATCTCTGGTTCTCAGAGATGAAGCAAGCGGTACTTTGTCCCAGCCCTTCTTGGCAAACAAATCGTCTATTGCCACGTCGTCTCCCATGTCCGAGAGCGACTCCAGGTCGGAGGTGTCACACTCCTCCGCGGGTATGTAGCCGGTTGTAGAAACGGAGCCACCACCTCCCGCGGATTCGCTAGGCCATGACTTCCCGACACCTCCGCCCACACACCAAGTCTCTCCGCCTGGCTTACCTCGGCCTTTACTTGAAGCGGGACGTCCGGAACTCTTGTCGACGGATTCATCCAGGCCGGGGCGTAAGTGGGCGAGATGGTCCACCACAACCGCTGGTCGGGGGTACCATGCCAGTCTTCCTCTTTGGTGGTGGACGCTGCGAGACAGTGGTGACCGAGTCAGCATCCTCGGATTTCTCCCGTTGAAGTTTTACGACCTCCTCCACGGTCGTTGCAGTGTGCGCAGGGGTGACTCTCACAGCAGTGATTCCTCCTCTCTGAGTGGTGTTGCCTGAAGCCCGGCCAGGGTAAATGGTCCTCGGCCTCTCCACCGCGGGATCCACTTCGAACAGAAATTCCCCACAGGCCTCACAGCGTCCGAACGGCTTCAACTGGCACACCAGTCCCGAACACCCGGGACAAATCACACCCAGGGCCTCAACGTCCATGCACGAATACAGGGCGAATCAACCCCTTGGCTTTAGTCGGATCCCCGTATGCGTTACTGGAGCAGCAGCGGTCAAAGTCGTGGTGGAAGGATGAACTGGAATCCACGAGGTGTGTCCGAACATGGCGACCTGTTGCTGATTCATCGCACACTGCAGAGTTTTTGTGCCAACGTCCCACGTGTAGTCCTTCACACGTATTGGACTCCTCCCCTTTGCTCCAGTTCGCGGGCTTTTCTTCTTTTCTGTTTCTGAGTCACGCCCACAAACTAAGCGGTGGGGGTGTGCCTGGTGGCGCAGTGCAATAGAAGCCCCCACGTGTAGTACTTCACACGGCTGAACTTCCCCCTCTTTCCACTCTTCTGCGCAGGCCTTTCCCTTCTTTGGGTCATGTCCACGACTTCGAGCAGGGATGCACTTCGGCCAATAAAGTCCTGCCTGTTCGCTTAACTCTTCCAACAGACACGTTCGATACTGTGGTGCACAAACACTTTCCCGGACCCGAGCCCCCACGTGTAGCGGCAGCTCCTCACACTCCCCTCTTTGTCTCGTCTTTCTCTTGTCTAGGGGTATCTTAGAGGGGAGAGAGCGGGGACACTACGCCTAGCTTCCACCACAGGTGTTAGTGCGGTATAAGCAACAGTTCTGTATTACCTTCGGGTCAGTGCTGTGCACCTGGATCCTCCCTCCAAGAGTCACCGCGAACCATGTCTGTCAGAAAATGAGCTCCACACCATTAAAGTTCAACACTACTTTATTCTCCTTGTCTGAACACAAACAGTTGAACTCCCTTGATAGAACAGAACAGAAAAGGAGGTGTGGATGTGAACAGGCCCAGACACAATGTAAGCTGCCACTTCCCTTCCTAGAAGTGTGTCCTGGTCTCCGCACGAGGGTAGATTTCCTTCCAGGCGGTCTCCGACGAGAGACTCACTTGTCACTGGCAATATGCTGCACCGGGTCTTCAAATGAGGAGCTCCCCCCGGTCCATTGCACCTTCCGGATTTGGGAACCCAATCCCTGGGTACCCTAGGATCTCCTTCCCTCGCGGAACTCAGTGTTGGGCACTGAGCTCCGGACCTCCATCCAAGTACCTCACCCCAGGCTAAAGGTGCCTGAGATGGAACTCGACCTCCGCTGTCCTCTAGGCCTAAGCCACCCAGAGGAGCAACACGACCCACCATCCGCAAGCTGAAGGTGCCTGGGACGTCAACCCCGTGACAAAGATGGCCGGCCCCCTTTATACCCTCTCCCAGCAAGCACAGCGGGTTCCCCGCCCCACCATACCGCTGCCGAGGGAGGACAAAAAGAGGCACAGCACACCGCAATGATTCAATCCCATCCCAGGGCGACAGCGCCCCCCACTGGGCTGCAGGGAATTACACATCACTGATGTCTCTGCCAAATTCAAAATTACACCCGGGAAAGTACATACCCGCTACATGCGGAATTAGGAAAATATACATTGGCCATTGTAATTAAAATCCCCGCCTATTCACCTGTGAGGAAGATGTATCTCCCTTCTGCATCTGTTAATTGTTGTGAAACAACAATCTCTGAATTCTTATGTAATAGAATGGAAACTCCTTTAGATTTGGATGTGGGGTTAGTTGCGTGAAAGGTTTGTGGATAATGTTTGTCATGTAGTTTGGGGATGTTACCTGTTTTGAAGTTAGTCTCCTGGAGAAATACCACGCAGGCTTAGCTTTATGTAGTTCACGAAGTAGCAATACTCTTTTCTCTGGTGTATTCAAGCCCCTGACATTGTGGGATATCACAAAAGAATGGTTATTTATCGATGTATATGACATTTTGATAGATCAGAGATTATGATCTATTTACTTAAGAGACAACCGTGAATATCCTACTGTCAAATTAAAGGTCTGTGTTTAAGATAAAATAAAATATATGTAAAAATGGGAAAAAGAAGGAAGGGAAAAAGGTTAGAAAAAGGAGGAGAAAGTTTTAGTAAAAGGTAAAGGTAAGAAAAAGAAAAAGTAAGGTTATAGTAACTCTCCAGATGAGTGTTACTTGCAATGAGAAGTAGTAAAAACGTCTCCAGGTGTTTTCCTAAGGAGAAAAATATAGTGGGTGTGTGTTGGTAATGCCAACTAGGCTTGTGCACAACGGAAAAATTTGTTTCTTTTCGGTCCTGTTGATTCGTAATCGTTCGTAATTTTGCTAGCCGGGATTTTTCGTGTTCGGACTAATTCGTATTTTCGAAAGCGAAATTTTTCGTTGAATCGGAATGCTTCGTATTACTGAAAGCCTTATATTTAGTTGATTTATAATTCGTACTTTCGGTAGAGTACATTGTTTTTCGTTGATTCTGGACACAACTTTCGTAACTTTTTTTGGGTTTGTTGATTCGTAATTTTCCGTGTCTCTCTCACAACGACGCTGCCCTATTATGCCTAATGTGCTTCGAATAGATTTGTACTTTTCATACATACATAGCGGTTATTTGTAACGATTCGTAATCTCGTATTTTACTTTAGTTTTTGTACATGCGCCTATAGCCTCCGCCCCTGTACACCAATTCGTACTTTCGGTAGAGTACATTGTTTTTCGTTGATTCTGGAAACAACTCCTACTTTCCTAACTTTTTTTGGGTTCGTTGATTCGTAATTTTCCGTGTCTCTCTCACAACGACGCTGCCCTATTATGCCAAATGTGCTTCGATTGGATTTGTACTTTTCTAAATACATAGCGGTTATTTGTAACGATTCGAAATCTCGTATTTTACTTTCGTTTTTGACATGCGGCTATAGCATTAGCCTCCGCCCCCCCCTGTACACCATTTTGAGAGGGAGTTCAGCACGGTGAGGGAGAAGCAGAGAGCAGAGCAGAGTGTTATTGTGCTTCGAATGGATTCGTACATTCGTAACTTTTTTTGGTCGTTGATTCGAAAATTTACATGTCTGACAGTGGCGCTGCGTGCTTCGAATGGATTCGTACTTTTCTAATACATCGCAGTTATTCGTAACTATTCTAAATCTCGATTTTTTACTTTCATTTTTGACATGTGCCTAATGCCTATAGTCTCCGCCCCTGTATGTCATTTTGAGAGGTTGTATAGTGGTGAAGTGAGGGAGGAGCAGAGAGCAGAGCAGAGAGCAGAGCAGAGAGTGTTATTGTGTTAGATGTGTGATTGTTTTTGTTTGTTTTGGTGAATTAGAATGTCTGGGAGTGAGAATGGACGTGTGAGTCTTGTGAGTGAGAATGTTGGTGTTGGTATAAGAGTTGTTGGTGAGAGTGGAGGGGAGCAGAGAAGTGGAGGGGAGCAGAGAAGTGGAGGGGAGCAGAGTAGTGGAGGGGAGCAGAGAAGTGGAGGAGGGGACTCAGGGGAGAGGAGGAGTGTAGTTGAGGAGAGGCATGGAGGGGAGAGGAGAAGTGTAGGGGAGGGGAGGTGTGGAGGGGACTCAGGGAAGAGGAGGAGTGTAGTGGAGGAGAGGCACGGAGGGGAGAGGAGTGTAGTGGAGGAGAGGCATGGAGGGGAGAGGAGGAGTGTAGGGGAGGAGGGGCGTGGAGGGAAGGGGAGGAGTGGAGGGGACTCAGGGAAGAGGAGGAGTGTAGTGGAGGAGAGGCATGGAGGGGAGAGGAGTGTAGTGGAGGAGAGGCATGGAGGGGAGAGGAGGAGTGTAGGGGAGGAGGGGCGTGGAGGGAAGGGGAGGAGTGGAGGGGACTCAGGGAAGAGGAGGAGTGTAGTGGAGGAGAGGCATGGAGGGGAGAGGAGTGTAGTGGAGGAGAGGCATGGAGGGGAGAGGAGGAGTGGAGGGGAGGAGGGGTGTGGAGGGGAGCGGAGGCGTGGAGGTGAGAGGAGGATCAGTGGGGGGTTGAGGAGAGAAGAGGAGGCATGGAGGGGAGAGGAGGGAAGAGGAGGTGTAGAGGGGAGAGTAGAGAAGAGTAAGCGTGGAGGGAAGAGGAGGCGTGGAGGAGAGGAGAGGCATGAAGGGGAGAGGAAGAGTGGAGGTGAACGGAGGCATGGAGTGGAGCCAAGGCATGGAAGAGAGCATGCCCATGGAGGTGGAGTGGAGCGGGAGCATGGCAAAAAAAAGAGGCAAGTGTCCACCCCTACATCAGAAGAGAATTCTGACACCGACCTGCAGCAGCACCAGCGAACCAAGAGACAGAAAACATCAAGGGGACCCGTATTTACCCCAGAGGAGAATTCTGCATTGGTTGCTGCAGTGAACATAGAAAAAGTGAGACTCTTCAGCCTAAATGTCTCAACCTCTGCAAAGAGAGCAGCCTGGGAACGAGTCCGGGACTCAGTGAATGCAGTCTCCAAGGTTCGCAGGGCCACCGATGGTGTCAGGCACAGGTAAGTATTCAAATATTATATCACTCTTAGAACACACCACATATATGTGAAAAATACACAGTATAGTAGTTAGTCAATAGTCAATAAACTGATTTGAACGTAACACAAATATTTATTTGGCACAGAAAAGTAACATGTAAAATAAAAATAATATTGTTGTAACGTGTATCTGTAATCATTTGCAGGTTTTATGATTGCCGGGCGTCAGTTCATAAAAAGATAGAGAAGCATCTTCTGGCCCAGTCTACTGGAGGAAAGGCTGTGGTCTTCAGACAGTGGGAGGCAGAGCTGAGAGATGGCCTGCTTGCAGATGAGGAGGATGTCCCTGGAGTCAGCAGAAAGGGTCCAGCCGAGCATCAGAGAGCTGGTGAGTAAAATAAAATATATCATTATATATTGCAGTTATATGGTTGTTTCCAGTTCACAATTTTTTTTATGACTACTGTGACAGCAGGAAGGTAAAGTCACCTGGTTGCATCCAGGGGGGTAGATATATTTCGCCCAGATTCAGGCTTTACGCCGACTTATACAACTAGGTGGAGAGTTGTATAAGGCTAGTGGGCTCATGGATGACTCATACCTCTAGGGAGAGGGCTGGGCGTCGTGCAGACAGGGAGTTGATGAGACCAGCTGAAGCTTGTCAGCTCATTTAGGCCTCTATAAGAACTCCCAGCTTCATTAGATGTTAGCTCATGCCTGGAACCAGACCTGTGTGGACTGTCTAGGGAGAGTGAACCCCTGTGCGGTGAGACAAAGCCTGTGTGGCTATTTGCTTGGACATTTAAAACCAGGGACTTAGGGACTAGGACAGCACTAGGCTGATCCCAGTTGTTAGTTAGGAAACCTGTATGTTTAGTCAGAGGTCAACTTGACCAGGATTTATTTTGGTTATGTTTCTTTTGCTTTGCTGTGTTTTGTCACTGTAAATAGAAAATAAACCGCACCTTTTTGATTTTGAAAACCACAACCTCCGTTTGCTGGGCCTGTTTTGTGTGGGGAGCCCATCCCGGGGGTCACACACACCCGCTGCCGAGCTAACCCCCTCACAGTTGGTGGAGAACCAGTGGCAGTTTTTTTTTAAGCCAGCATGGAGGAGATACTGAAACAGCTGGCTCTAGCAAATGCCAATCAACAGCAGACAAATGCAGGTTTGCAAAGGAGCCTTGCAGCCCAGCAGCAAGCTCATCAACAGAGCCTTGCAGCCCAGCAGCAAGCTCACCAACAGAGTCTGGAAGCTCAGCAACAAGCCCAGCAGCAATCTGAGGCCCGCTTCATAGACCTGTTACAGAAGCAAGAGCAGAGACTACAACAAATGGAAGCAGTAATGCAGCAACGTCCGCAGACCAGTGAGGAAAGCCGTCCCACTAATACCGCGTCCTTTGGGGTGAGTCGTTTATTGACAAAAATGACTGGAGAGGATGATCCAGAGGTATTTTTGACCACATTTGAAAGGACCGCTGAAAGAGAAAAGTGGCCTGAGGAGCAGTGGGCTGGACTGGTGGCTCCTCTGTTAACTGGTGAATCGCAGAAAGCTTACTATGACCTAGAGCCTAACCAAGCAAAAGACTATGTGATGCTAAAAGCTGAAATTTTGGCAAGGCTGGGTGTCACCCAGGCTGTCCGGGCTCAGCGTGTGCATAACTGGACTTTCCAGCTTGGAAAACCCCCCAGGTCTCAAATGTATGATCTCATTCACCTGAGCAGAAAGTGGCTACAGCCAGAGACTTTGTCCGCACCAAAGATTGTGGAACGTGTTGTAATGGATCGGTTTTTGAGAGCTCTTCCTACTGCCATCCAAAAGTGGGTAAGCCATGGAGACCCAGAGACGGCCGATGGTCTTGTGGATCGTGTGGAGAAATACTTGGCTACAGAGAACCTGACGGCCTCTTCCAGAGACACTCGGACTTTCCACCCTAAGACCAGACCATCCCCAGGGGCGGATAAGAGGATTCCAAGGGGTGAGGGTGGAGAGAGGGAGAGGGTGGGAGCTCTACCCCAAGTTTGGCGAGAACAGCCTGGGAAATCAGCGGCTCAAGAGGCGGCAAGAAGGATCGTTTGCTACCGCTGCCGGCAAGCGGGACATATTGCAGCCAATTGCCCGGTTGTGGAGGAACCCATGCAGTGTGACTTTCTGACGGGCAGACGTCAGTCACTGTGTGCGACAGTCGCATGCACTGCCATTCGAGGAACTGAGAAACATTTATGCAAAATGTGTGTTAATGGTAGAAATGTTGTGGTATTGCTGGATTCAGGTAGCCTTGTGACCCTGATAAAGGCTGAGTTAGTTAAAACAGAGGTCTCTGGGAATAGCAAGGTAGCTGTTATTTGTGTGCATGGGGACACCCGAGAGTATCCAGTGACTACAGTGTGTTTCGAGACCCCCAAAGGTACCCTCTCTCATCCAGTGGGCTTAGTATCTCAGTTACCGCATGACGCCATTGTGGGAAGGGATTTTCCGAAGTTCTGGGAACTGTGGGATGATCCTGAGCCCCTCACTGGTGCCCCTATGTACCAGGAATGTGATAGCCAGAACTCCCCTGAGAGTGGTGAGGACTCTCCGGAATTTCCCTTATCAGTATTGGCAGGGGAGACTCAAGAAACTGGAGAGGAGCCCACCTCCTCAGACGAAAACCTACCGTCTGTGGAGTTTTCTGATCTTGAGGTTCACAGGGAAAACTTTGCCACAGAACAGTTGAAAGACCCCGCCCTAATAAAGGCACGGGAAAACGTAGTGAAAATAGATGGCGAGTTAGTGAACCCAGATAATACCTGCACTTACCCATACTTCAGCGTAGAGAAGGACCTACTGTATCGGGTGGCAAAAAGGGCAGAAGAAACCGTTGAGCAGCTTGTGGTGCCCAAACCTTACAGGAAGTTGGTGTTGGAGTTGGCCCATGGGCACATTCTTGGAGGTCATCTGGGGACAGAGAAAACCCGAGAGAGGGTATTACAGAGATTCTATTGGCCGGGGGTGATGAAGGACGTAGAAAATTATTGTTCCTCCTGCCCTGTGTGTCAGAGGTTGGCCCCGATGCCACATTTCCGTAGCCCGCTGGTCCCTCTACCCATCATTGAGGTCCCGTTTGAGAGGATCGCCATGGATTTGGTAGGTCCTATAATCAAGTCCGCTAGGGGGCACCAGTACATATTAGTTATAATGGACTATGCCACCCGTTATCCAGAAGCGATCCCTCTCCGAAATACCTCGGCCAAAACCATAGCCAAAGAGCTATCTCTTGTTTTTAGCCGGGTGGGTATTTGTAAAGAACTGCTTACGGACCAAGGTACACCCTTTATGTCCCGGGTTATGAAAGAGCTGTGTAAATTGTTCAAAGTGACGCAATTGCGTACGTCTGTGTATCACCCCCAAACCGATGGGCTGGTTGAAAGATTCAACAAAACCCTAAAACAAATGTTGAAGAAAGTGGTGGATAGAGATGGAAAGGATTGGGACTGTTTACTTCCTTATTTGATGTTTGCTATTAGGGAGGTGCCCCAATCCTCTACGGGATTCTCCCCCTTTGAGTTACTGTATGGGAGACACCCAAGAGGGCTGTTGGATATTGCCAAGGAAACTTGGGAAAGTGAGAGTTCTCCCCACAGGAGTGTGATTGAGCATGTCGCCCTGATGCAAGATCGAATTGCACAGGTAATGCCCATCGTGAAGGAACATTTGGCCCAAGCGCAGTTGGCACAGCAGAGAGTGTACAACCGTGGAGCCAAGACCCGTACCTTTTCCCCGGGGGATAGGATATTGGTACTTGTCCCTACGGTTGAAAGTAAATTCCTTGCCAAATGGCAAGGCCCCTACGAGATAATGGAAAAAGTGAGCGAAGTGAATTACAAGGTCAGACAACCAGGAAGGCGAAAGCCCGAACAGATCTATCACGTTAATCTGTTGAAAGCCTGGAGGGATAGAGAGTCCCTAGTCGCAGACACTTGGTCACCAGCTCAAACTGGTTGCATGATTCCTGAGGTTGGAATAGCAGCCACCTTGTCACAACCCCAACAACAGGAGGTTAAGGAGTTTGTGCTTCGCAACAAGGAGGTATTCTCTGAGCTGCCGGGACAAACATCTGGGGTAGAGCATGACATCATTACCCCGCCCGGTGAAAGGGTGAAGTTAAAACCCTATCGGATCCCAGAGGCTCGACGGGAGGCAATACGGGAGGAAGTACAGAAAATGCTGAACTTAGGGGTGATAGAGGAGTCCCAAAGTGATTGGTCTAGTCCCATCGTGTTGGTGCCTAAACCGGATGGGAGCTGGCGATTTTGTAACGATTTTCGTCAGTTGAACAAAGTTACAAAATTTGACACCTACCCCATGCCACGTATAGATGAGTTGATCGACCGGCTGGGAACAGCCCGATACATGACGACTCTTGACCTCACAAAAGGGTATTGGCAAATCCCCCTGGCCAAGTCGGCCAAAGAGAAAACGGCATTTGTAACCCCAGACGGGGCGTTCCAATATAAAAGAATGCCGTTCGGGTTACAGAATGCGCCGGCCACATTCCAGCGGAAAATGGACCAGATGCTGAGGCCCCATCGGAAGTATGCTGCGGCTTACCTGGATGACGTAATTGTCCATAGCACAGATTGGGCCTCACATCTGCCAAAAGTGCAAGCAGTCCTGGACTCTGTTCGGGAAGCGGGGTTTACGGCTAACCCCAAGAAGTGTACCATTGGGCAGGAGGAGGCCAAATATCTTGGGTACACCATTGGGAGGGGAGTAATAAAACCCCAACTCAACAAAGTCGAGGCCATCCAGAGTTGGCCACGTCCCAACAGCAAGAAGCAGGTACGAGCCTTTCTGGGAATCGCTGGGTATTATCGGCGATTCATTCCCCACTTTGCTTCTAAGGCTGTGCCCCTAACCAACCTGACGAAGGGGAAAGGGTCGGTCATGATTAAATGGACCCCCGAGGCTGAGGCAGCATTCCAATTCTTGAAACAAGCCTTATGTAGCCAGCCAGTGTTGTACTCACCCGACTTCTCTAAAGACTTTGTCGTACAAAGTGATGCGTCAGATGTGGGGTTAGGAGCAGTATTGTCCCAGGTCTGGAACGGGGAAGAGCACCCAGTCATTTACCTCAGCAGGAAGTTGAAGTCCCATGAGGTAAATTACGCCACCGTTGAAAAGGAGTGTTTAGCGGTGAAGTGGGCTCTAGATTCCCTTCGGTACTACCTGCTAGGTAGGCACTTTGACATGGTTACGGATCACGCTCCGTTAAAGTGGATGGCTCAAAACAAGGAAACAAATAGAAGAGTGAATAGGTGGTTCCTGGCCCTCCAGGAATTCAACTTCACAGTAAAGCATCGCCCTGGCGTTCAAATGGGGAATGTGGATGCTTTGTCTCGAGTACATGAATGCCTGATTGCTGGTGTTCCAACCCCGAGGTTAAAACAAGAGGGGGGGGTATGTGACAGCAGGAAGGTAAAGTCACCTGGTTGCATCCAGGGGGGTAGATATATTTCGCCCAGATTCAGGCTTTACGCCGACTTATACAACTAGGTGGAGAGTTGTATAAGGCTAGTGGGCTCATGGATGACTCATACCTCTAGGGAGAGGGCTGGGCGTCGTGCAGACAGGGAGTTGATGAGACCAGCTGAAGCTTGTCAGCTCATTTAGGCCTCTATAAGAACTCCCAGCTTCATTAGATGTTAGCTCATGCCTGGAACCAGACCTGTGTGGACTGTCTAGGGAGAGTGAACCCCTGTGCGGTGAGACAAAGCCTGTGTGGCTATTTGCTTGGACATTTAAAACCAGGGACTTAGGGACTAGGACAGCACTAGGCTGATCCCAGTTGTTAGTTAGGAAACCTGTATGTTTAGTCAGAGGTCAACTTGACCAGGATTTATTTTGGTTATGTTTCTTTTGCTTTGCTGTGTTTTGTCACTGTAAATAGAAAATAAACCGCACCTTTTTGATTTTGAAAACCACAACCTCCGTTTGCTGGGCCTGTTTTGTGTGGGGAGCCCATCCCGGGGGTCACACACACCCGCTGCCGAGCTAACCCCCTCACACTACGCATGTGAGACTTACGTTTTGCTTTACATTCATGTTTTCCAGATCGAGCAACGTCATCTGTGGAGGGAACAGCTCCAAGTTCGTGCCCTCAAGATTCTGGCAGTGGTGGTGGTGGTGAGTAGTACCTACCTAACATAAACACAAAGCAAACATAATAATAAACATAGTAACAAACATCTATTTAACATTTAAAGCAGACATCACTAAATGGCGGACTGTGGGCTAAATGCATACGAGACACTGTGCCATCCAGACCGCCACAGTCCAGCCATTTATGTGCCGTTCTGCACACAGAGCCGGAGACACATCAGATCTGAATATTGGGCAAGAACGGAGCTTCTGAAGATAACTTTCCAAGTTAACCAGCAGGTGATTGGTTGCTAGGCAGCCCTAGCAACCAATCACCTGCTGGTTAACTTCAGCACCTCCCGCTCCTGCCCACTATTCAGTGCTGCTGTGTCTCCCATTGTGTCTCCAGCTCTGTGAGCCCAAATAATGCAAGGGGCAGAGCTGTGGAGGCTGTATTCTGATGGGGGCAGAGCTGGGAGGTTAAGATGGGAAACTGGCAGAGATGCAGGGTGCTGTGTAATGTGAAGGGGCCCAGAGATGCAGGGTGCTGTGTAATGTGAAGGGGGCCAGAGTTGCAGGGGGCTGTGATGTGAAGGAGGGCAGTGGACAAAGCTGTGGGGCGGTGCTGTGAAGGTGGCAGAGAAGATTAAGATACCATTGTGAACGGAGGTTCAGAACACTACTGTAAACTGTGATGTGAAGGGGGATTGTGATATGCCAGGGGACTGAGGAAACTGATGTAAGAATGGGATGGAGAAATAAGAGCGGAGGGGCTGTCAAAGCACAAACCATTTAGCAATGATTTGTCCTCTTACCTTGCTAGGATCCTTTTTTGCTATGAAGTCAGTTTTACGACATCTGGCTTCTGCTGTGCTGCCGAAGCCGGGTGACAATCCTCTGCCGTCCATTCTCTGGCTGAGAGATTAGCTGATTGTACTCGGCCAATAAATGGCACACTGTGCAAGGAAATAAAAAAAAATGAAAGCTCAAATAGGTCCTGTAGCATTCCACTTCCAGCAAAACAATGTATCTGTCCAGTTCTTTGAGGAAGTGGTTGTACCGGGGTGATAAGCAGCTGCAGCCGTCACCCCGGTACCGCTTTTTAGATCTGGTGGTCGGCTTTGTTATGATAACAACTGATGCGGCTCAGAAGCTGCTCAGCTGTCATCATAAGGAGTGGGAGAGGACACGACAAGCCCCCCGCCCGCCGCCTTACACCGCTTCGCCCGAGTCTCCAGTCCGGAGCGACCAGAGTTGCAAACAAAGCCGGAATCGGCTTCAATCGAGTCTCCAATGTAGTAACTCAGAAGTTACGTACTCATTTACTTGGCTGCCAATGGCGCCGATATGAAAAAATCCACAGTATTCAAATATGCAGATTTTTGCTTTTTGAATACTTGTACATGCAAAGGAGGGATTTGGGGATTGTAATTTTTTTTAAAGTAAAACTTGAAAAAATAAACAAAAAATAACAAAAAAAAATATTTGAAAAGTGCCCCGCATGCTCGCTTACCAAAGAAAACACATATGTGGCGCCCGCAAATGTAAATGGTGTTCAAATCACACGTGAGGTATCGCCGCAATCCTCACATCGAGAGAAATAATTATAGCAAAAGATCTTCTCTGTAACTCTAAACTTGTAATCGTAAAACAAAAATTACATGCTCATCTATAGTGATTTTTAAGTACCGTACTTTCTCGCCATTCCAACAGCGTTTGCAATTTTAAACCATAACATGTTCGATATCTATTTACTTGGAGTAACATCGTCTATCGCAATATCCCCAAAAATTGGGATAAATAAATTTAATGTAAATTTATTTTTTTAATTCAGTAAATTTTTCCCCAAAAATTGCTTTTGAAAGGCCGCTGTGCAAATACATATATTATATATATATATATAATATATATATATATATATATATATATAATGTTTGTGGTTCTCAGTAATTTTCTAGCAAAAAATAATGATTTTAAATTGGCAAGAATAACTGTCAGAAATAGGCTTTGTCCAGAAGTGGTTACCTTAACTCTTTTATTCTATCTTTAACAGAAAGCCTGAGCCATATCCCGGACCCTCCAGCGTCAGCTTCTGTCAGGAAGCAGCGGCCCATTTCTCCTCAACGTAAGTAGAATACTCAAGCTGCCAATATAAAGAAACAGGACACAAGGCACCATCATCATCCACACTTTACAAACAGGCATTATAAAACACAAAAAAAGCTATTTAACAACCATCCATTTTTAAGTTCATACACACACACACACCTCAAACTAGGGGTCGACCGATTATTGGTGGCCACTTTTTTGTAATAATCGTTATCGTTGACAAACTTACCAATTGAATATAGTGCTTCGAGGTGTTGTACTGGGGTGATGCTTGCAGCGGCAGACATCACCTGGTACCGTTTTTTAACAACCGATGTGGCGAAGCAGCCGCTTGTCTGTTATTACAAACAGCCGGAGGGGATGTCCTCCCCAGAAGTGCAGTCGCTGTAAATCTGAGGAGAAACTCTGAAATGAGGGTAAGCTCTGCTGATTTTATCATCCAATCATGTACAAGCAAACATTCAGTTTTTTTTATTTTCCTTGCATGTCCCCCTCAGATCTACAGTGACTGCACTTCCAAGTGCACTTGTAGTGGAAAGTGTATTTTCCTTTAGTAAATAGACCCCACTGTTTGTATTGTAACCTATGATTGTTTATTCTATTACATTCTTTTTTTCTATTACAAGGGATGTTTACATTCCTTGTAATAGGAATATATGTGACACAAAATGTATTTATTTTTTAAAGGACAGTGTCCTATAAAAAATAAAAAGTTAAATAAATATTTTTATTCTAATCTCTAGAAATCTATTTCTTTGAATGCTATCATCAACATTGGCTATCCTGTCTATTTCAGATCAACAAGACCAGTCAGAGGGGAGAGCGCAGTGCAGCTCGCCTCGCTCACCTGTCCTTATTTGCGAGGGCATTGAGCTCCAGAATGAGCCAGAGCTGACCCCTGTGATTACCGATACTCCGGACTTCTCCCCATGGCCAGAGGAGGAGGTCACGGGCCATGTTTCCCGCATCCTGCCACCATCTGATGCTGCCCCTGGTGTGCCTCTACAGGAGCAGCCACAGCTGTTGCCCCCTCCTACCCAGATGGCACTGGCACCTACTGCTGTACCGCCTGGACCAGCAACTGTCCATGATGCAGAGCATCAGAGGGTCATCACAGGACTTCAGAGGCAGGCAAGTGACAATAGAAGATTGTCATGGCGGGACATCAGGAGATTAACCCGGATCATTGAACTTGTAGCCAGGCAACAGACTGACAATATGGAGCGTATGTTGGCCCGGGTAAACCAACAGCATAACCAGGCAATGGAGCATTTAAGACTGTCTTTGATGGAAGCAATTTCCAGGCACAATGCTCCATTGCCTGGGAGCTCGTCTGGTAGTAGTACTCAGAGCAGCAGAGAACCCTCTCCTTAGGAAATCTGAGGGCTAGTTCTTCCTCTGCTTCAGGACCCCAAGGCAGCTCAGCTCACCTTTTTGTTATTAATAGTTGTATATATGTATACGTGTTAACATACATATTTTTTTTCTACGTTTGTTTGTGCAAATAAATAAATGCAAATAATTTTTGCCTAATAAAAGCATACTTTAGTGCTTATATATTGATGATTATTATGTGACATTGTACACTTTATTACATATCTGGTTGGTTAATATAAAAAAACACATGCTATCACACATGGTAATCAACTTAAACAGTTAAAAGAACATCCTTGCCAGTTGTCACCAACAACTTCATTTAGGTTTAGCTAGGTATTATACTGCCTCGCTGACCTTAGTATTCTCTTTCTTTTTTCGCATCATTATATGTTGTAGTTCAAAGTTGCAGTAACAGAAATGGAAATAGTATTAGTCGAGTCGTGATGATGATGGCTAATACTATTTCCAGTTCTGTTACTGCAACTTTGAACTACAACATATAATGATCTGGAAAAGTGTATAAGTGTTCTATACAGCTGTCCTGATTTTATGTTTGAAAGGAACATGCATCATTTGAGATTCCCTCTACGTATGGATACGTCTGATACCGGTATTGAATGGATACGAGTAATCTTTTATCTGTACTCGTCAATACCAAATACCATTACCTGCGTCCAGGTGCCGCGAGGGAGCTTGGCGCCAGCTTCCCTGCCAACCAAGAATCCGGGAGGCCTGGCTTCCTGATAAGCTGTGAAGCCGGCGTCACACTCTCTAACAGCACCTGGATGCACCTGAAAGGTCTTTGGTATTGACGACAAGTACAGATAAAAAATTACTCGTATCCAATACTGCTATCGTGCATCCCTACATACAAGTTTGCCGTTATTCATACATCCTAAAAGATGTGTATGGTTAATACATACCTGTGAAATCTTCGACTTGTATGTGTCTGTCATGAAGAAGCCTCATCCACTCATTCCAGTGGTACTTTCACTAAATTGGCAAATAAAACAAGAGTTACATAAATGAATGGAAATCAATGATGGATATGGGAGTAAGTGGCCAGGAGAGCAGGTACTCACCTTCTGACTCACGGCAACGCAATTACAGTCTTTCCTTCCTTGTCGTGGGTGATGACTTTCCATAGTGCCAACTTACATGTGCCATGTTGCCAACACTGTGGCCTGGAGATTACATGAATATCTTGGTGGACTGGATATATTAGCATTAGCAGCAAAATCTCCTTGCCACGATGTAGGTGCCATCAGAGGGTGGAAAGAAAAAACATTTTGGTGGTGGGAGTATAGGAGAATCGTAGTACCATTGTAGGCCTTCATTTTCCTGTGTCTGTATGTATATTAGCAGCAGACTCAGTATCACCACTATTTCCACCACCAGTACTACAAGTATAAGCAAGCAAGCAGCCTGGTTGGCAAGCTGCATAACTAAAGGAAAACAACAACAGATTGAACTTATAAAATACAAATAATGGTTTAACTAACTACTAACTAGGAGAAAATCCAATGGTATTATATTATGTTTAAAGTGCACTGTTTAAATTGTGAAAATGACTGGAATAATTTTATAACATTAATTCTTATAAGTACATAAATACAGCGGCTTGAGACAGTTTTGACACCTGTCCAGGTAGTGAAACCCTGACAGGAGGCAATCCTCCAAGGTGCTGTTTGCACTCATGCGTGGTCTGTGCTTTCCTGATATATTGCATGACCATGTGCGCAGTCGCACTGACAAACGGTTTGCCTTTCACCTTCATGGCGCTGCTTGCTTATACCGAACTTAAAGGGACTGCGTTTGTATTCCAGTGTCCTAGGTATTCGAAATTTGAGAAGAAGGCAGGTGGAATGGAAATAGCAGAACTATTGCAGCAGGAACGTTTCACAAACTGAATGGTTTAAAGTTTTAATTGAAATGTACAAATGATACAGCTGTCCCGTTTATTTATTATGCTAGTACTAAATGACACAGTTGTCTCAAAAGGACAACAATATAAGTTATAATACCAGATCAGTAGCTAAAACCTTGGGCAGTAAAATAGCAGGGCAGGAGGTATGAGGTGGGACTTAGTAGAGGAACATTCCATGCCAAATCATCACAAACCAAATGGAACTTTGTTTTCAACCTGACCATCTCAGATGTTCATTAAATTTGATAGGATGGTATAGGGTCAGACATGGAGTAACTACCATATCTGACATTTAAGCCCTCACGGAAATGGTCAGGATGGGACATGTGATGATTTCTGGCATGGAATGAGGGCCTTAGGGGAGACGTGGAACTGGGTCAGGTGGAGATTTGGAGATTATGTTATCATCATGGATGAGTATTATTTTTTTATGCAGCATCAAAGTCAAGAGCAGGGTAACCAAGCTTTGGCATGTTGATTTTTAAAAAAGCCATTTGCTCTAAGAGCTGGGGGAGCAATTGTGAGCGCTGAGGGCATAATATATTTCCTGTTACAGAAAACACCCGCTCACTCTGGACCGTGGTTGAGGGACAGGAAAGAAGCTCCTGGGTAGGGATGAGCTTCGTGTTCGAGTCGAACATACGTTCGACTCGAACATCGGCTGTTCGATCGTTCGACGAAGATCGAACGATTTGGGCCGTTCGCGCCAAATTCGAGTGACGCGAACGGCCCACAATGCACTACGCCATCGCAGTGTCATCCAGGCGCTGTGATTGGCCAAGCATGCACTGTGACCCCGCATGCTTGGCCAATCACAGCGCCGGCAGCGAGGAGAGCAATGATTGGCCACAGGCAGGATGCCTGTGGCCAATTATTGCTGAGGGTGTTTAGTACACGCCCCACACTATAAAAGGCCGCCAGCACGGCGGCCTAGTGTAGTGTGTTCCGGAGCAGGGAAAGACAAGCATAGGCAGGGACAGTGACATTTATTTCTTTCTTGCTTAACCTGGATTCCTTTAGTTTAGGGAAAGAGAAGGATAGGTAGGGAGAGTGTCAGTGTGTTTTACTGTGCGAGTCCTTGTTTCTAGGGACAAAGAAGGAAAGTGAGGGGATTTCTCCTTGTGCTATAATGTGCTTTAAAAAAACATTTTTTCTAGGGACAGAAAACTGTAGGTAGGGAGAGTGTCAGTTTCTTTCACTGTGCCAGTCCTTGTTTCTAGGGACAAAGAAGGAAAGTGAGGGGAATTCTCCTTGTGCTATAGTGTGCTTTAAAAAAACATTTTTTCTAGGGACAGAAAACTGTAGGTAGGGAGAGTGTCAGTTTCTTTCACTGTGCCAGTCCTTGTTTCTAGGGACAAAGAAGGAAAGTGAGGGGATTTCTCCTTGTGCTATAGTGTGCTTTAAAAAAACATTTTTTCTAGGGACAGAAAACTGTAGGTAGGGAGAGTGTCAGTTTCTTTCACTGTGCCAGTCCTTGTTTCTAGGGACAAAGAAGGAAAGTGAGGGGAATTCTCCTTGTGCTATAGTGTGCTTTAAAAAAACATTTTTTCTAGGGACAGAAAACTGTAGGTAGGGAGAGTGTCAGTTTATTTCACTGTGCCAGTCCTTGTTTCTAGGGACAAAGAAGGAAAGTGAGGGGAATTCTCCTTGTGCTATAGTGTGCTTTAAAAAAACATTTTTTCTAGGGACAGAAAACTGTAGGTAGGGAGAGTGTCAGTTTCTTTCACTGTGCCAGTCCTTGTTTCTAGGGACAAAGAAGGAAAGTGAGGGGATTTCTCCTTGTGCTATAGTGTGCTTTAAAAAAACATTTTTTCTAGGGACAGAAAACTGTAGGTAGGGAGAGTGTCAGTTTCTTTCACTGTGCCAGTCCTTGTTTCTAGGGACAAAGAAGGAAAGTGAGGGGAATTCTCCTTGTGCTATAGTGTGCTTTAAAAAAACATTTTTTCTAGGGACAGAAAACTGTAGGTAGGGAGAGTGTCAGTTTCTTTCACTGTGCCAGTCCTTGTTTCTAGGGACAAAGAAGGAAAGTGAGGGGATTTCTCCTTGTGCTATAGTGTGCTTTAAAAAAACATTTTTTCTAGGGACAGAAAACTGTAGGTAGGGAGAGTGTCAGTTTCTTTCACTGTGCCAGTCCTTGTTTCTAGGGACAAAGAAGGAAAGTGAGGGGAATTCTCCTTGTGCTATAGTGTGCTTTAAAAAAACATTTTTTCTAGGGACAGAAAACTGTAGGTAGGGAGAGTGTCAGTTTCTTTCACTGTGCCAGTCCTTGTTTCTAGGGACAAAGAAGGAAAGTGAGGGGAATTCTCCTTGTGCTATAGTGTGCTTTAAAAAAACATTTTTTCTAGGGACAGAAAACTGTAGGTAGGGAGAGTGTCAGTTTCTTTCACTGTGCCAGTCCTTGTTTCTAGGGACAAAGAAGGAAAGTGAGGGGATTTCTCCTTGTGCTATAGTGTGCTTTAAAAAAACATTTTTTCTAGGGACAGAAAACTGTAGGTAGGGAGAGTGTCAGTTTCTTTCACTGTGCCAGTCCTTGTTTCTAGGGACAAAGAAGGAAAGTGAGGGGAATTCTCCTTGTGCTATAGTGTGCTTTAAAAAAACATTTTTTCTAGGGACAGAAAACTGTAGGTAGGGAGAGTGTCAGTTTCTTTCACTGTGCCAGTCCTTGTTTCTAGGGACAAAGAAGGAAAGTGAGGGGATTTCTCCTTGTGCTATAGTGTGCTTTAAAAAAACATTTTTTCTAGGGACAGAAAACTGTAGGTAGGGAGAGTGTCAGTTTCTTTCACTGTGCCAGTCCTTGTTTCTAGGGACAAAGAAGGAAAGTGAGGGGAATTCTCCTTGTGCTATAGTGTGCTTTAAAAAAACATTTTTTCTAGGGACAGAAAACTGTAGGTAGGGAGAGTGTCAGTTTCTTTCACTGTGCCAGTCCTTGTTTCTAGGGACAAAGAAGGAAAGTGAGGGGAATTCTCCTTGTGCTATAGTGTGCTTTAAAAAAACATTTTTTCTAGGGACAGAAAACTGTAGGTAGGGAGAGTGTCAGTTTCTTTCACTGTGCCAGTCCTTGTTTCTAGGGACAAAGAAGGAAAGTGAGGGGATTTCTCCTTGTGCTATAGTGTGCTTTAAAAAAACATTTTTTCTAGGGACAGAAAACTGTAGGTAGGGAGAGTGTCAGTTTCTTTCACTGTGCCAGTCCTTGTTTCTAGGGACAAAGAAGGAAAGTGAGGGGAATTCTCCTTGTGCTATAGTGTGCTTTAAAAAAACATTTTTTCTAGGGACAGAAAACTGTAGGTAGGGAGAGTGTCAGTTTCTTTCACTGTGCCAGTCCTTGTTTCTAGGGACAAAGAAGGAAAGTGAGGGGAATTCTCCTTGTGCTATAGTGTGCTTTAAAAAAACATTTTTTCTAGGGACAGAAAACTGTAGGTAGGGAGAGTGTCAGTTTCTTTCACTGTGCCAGTCCTTGTTTCTAGGGACAAAGAAGGAAAGTGAGGGGATTTCTCCTTGTGCTATAGTGTGCTTTAAAAAAACATTTTTTCTAGGGACAGAAAACTGTAGGTAGGGAGAGTGTCAGTTTCTTTCACTGTGCCAGTCCTTGTTTCTAGGGACAAAGAAGGAAAGTGAGGGGAATTCTCCTTGTGCTATAGTGTGCTTTAAAAAAACATTTTTTCTAGGGACAGAAAACTGTAGGTAGGGAGAGTGTCAGTTTCTTTCACTGTGCCAGTCCTTGTTTCTAGGGACAAAGAAGGAAAGTGAGGGGAATTCTCCTTGTGCTATAGTGTGCTTTAAAAAAACATTTTTTCTAGGGACAGAAAACTGTAGGTAGGGAGAGTGTCAGTTTCTTTCACTGTGCCAGTCCTTGTTTCTAGGGACAAAGAAGGAAAGTGAGGGGATTTCTCCTTGTGCTATAGTGTGCTTTAAAAAAACATTTTTTCTAGGGACAGAAAACTGTAGGTAGGGAGAGTGTCAGTTTCTTTCACTGTGCCAGTCCTTGTTTCTAGGGACAAAGAAGGAAAGTGAGGGGAATTCTCCTTGTGCTATAGTGTGCTTTAAAAAAACATTTTTTCTAGGGACAGAAAACTGTAGGTAGGGAGAGTGTCAGTTTCTTTCACTGTGCCAGTCCTTGTTTCTAGGGACAAAGAAGGAAAGTGAGGGGAATTCTCCTTGTGCTATAGTGTGCTTTAAAAAAACATTTTTTCTAGGGACAGAAAACTGTAGGTAGGGAGAGTGTCAGTTTCTTTCACTGTGCCAGTCCTTGTTTCTAGGGACAAAGAAGGAAAGTGAGGGGATTTCTCCTTGTGCTATAGTGTGCTTTAAAAAAACATTTTTTCTAGGGACAGAAAACTGTAGGTAGGGAGAGTGTCAGTTTCTTTCACTGTGCCAGTCCTTGTTTCTAGGGACAAAGAAGGAAAGTGAGGGGAATTCTCCTTGTGCTATAGTGTGCTTTAAAAAAACATTTTTTCTAGGGACAGAAAACTGTAGGTAGGGAGAGTGTCAGTTTCTTTCACTGTGCCAGTCCTTGTTTCTAGGGACAAAGAAGGAAAGTGAGGGGATTTCTCCTTGTGCTATAGTGTGCCAAAGCATTCCTCATCAACCATCTTTGAAATCCTTGTTTTTTGGACAGTCAGGGAAATTGTCGTTGTGCTATTCTGTGCAAAAGCAATAATCCTCAACCATATTTAGAAATCCTTAAGTAAAGGGACAGAGAAGGACACCTGAAGGTAGCCCTTATTGCTTTTTTCCCATCTCCCTGCAGGCCATCTATTAGAATGTCTGGAAGGCAAACAAGGAGAGGCAGACAGTCAGGAGGCAATAAAAGAGGGCAAGCAGGCTAGGTGTCTGGGGGCAACAGTGCTGGTCGTGGACGCGGTGCATTGTCATCAGCACATGGCCATGGGACACGCTTGTCCTTCTTTTCGGCAGCTGGACATGTTGAGCCACATCATGCCGAAGACTTGGTAGAGTGGATGACCAAGCCCCCCTCCTCCTCCTCATCCTCTCTCACCCAGGCTCAGGGTACTGGCAAAGCAGCTGCCAAAGCGTCCTCTTCCCTGGTATCAATGTCAGACTCATCATCAGTCACTCCTTCCCTAGACCCACCATGTCCTCCTCCTGAGGAGTCCCCCGAACTGTTTGAGCACAGTGTTGGGTACATGCTCCAGGAGGATGCCCAGCGTTTCGAAGGGTCTGATGATGAAACCCAGCTACAGGAAGGCAGTAGCGTGAGAGCAGACAGAGGGGATGCTCAAGAAGGACACCAATCTGGCAGTCATGTTCCAGCAGCTGCAGCATACTGCCAGATTGGCTCCAGTGATGAGGAGGGAGGGGATGATGAGGTCACTGACTCCACGTGGGTGCCTAATAGGAGAGAGGAGGAGGAGAAGGATGAGGAGGAGGCACATCTCCAACGAGGCAGGATGCCCTTTGGTGGCCAGCGTAAGGGCAGTACACCGACGGAATCACACCGCAGAGCTCTGCCTGTGCAGGGCGCTGCCTCTGCCCGTCATTCAAAAAGTTCCTTGGTGTGGGCCTTTTTTGAGGCTAGTGCATCAGATCGCACAGCTGCTGTTTGCAACATATGTCTCAAGCGTATATCGCGTGGCCAAAACATCAGCCGCTTGGGTACCACATGCCTGACCAGACATATGTTGACCTGCCATGCAGCTCGTTGGCAAGCCTACCTCAAAGACCCACACCAAAGAACAAAGCGGACCTCTCCTTGCACCGCATCAGCTGGGATCTCCAACCCCACTATAACTTCAGTCCTCTCTGAAACATGCACTGAGAGGAATGAAGGTGTAGAATTAGGTGTGTCACAGCCAAGTACTTGCGGCCACTCTGCTAGCAGTACACCGACGTCCGATTCTAGCAGGCAAATTTCCCTGCCCCAGCTGCTGGACCGTCGAAAGAAGTTCACTCCCAGCCATCCACATGCCCAGCGGTTGAATGCTAGCTTGGCTAAATTGCTAGCGCTTCAACTGCTGCCTTTTCAGTTGGTAGACTCGGCCCCCTTCCGTGAGTTTGTGCAATGTGCGGTTCCTCAGTGGCAGGTTCCCAAACGCCACTTTTTCTCACGGAAGGCTATTCCGGCTCTCTACCGGCATGTGGAAGGCAATGTCTTGGCCTCGCTGGACAGGGCGGTCAGCGGTAAGGTGCATATTACCGCTGACTCATGGTCCAGCAGGCATGGACAGGGACGTTACCTTTCTTTCACGGCCCATTGGGTCACTCTTTTGGCAGCTGGGAAGGATGCAGGACAAGGTGCAGTAGTGTTGGAGGTTGTTCCACCGCCACGCCTCCAAAATGCTACTACTGGTTGTGACACACCTCTCTCCTCCACCCCCTCCTCTTCTTCTTCCTCCATGGCCTCTTCCTGTGGTTTGTCCTATGAACCAGCGGTGCTCCGTAGCCGTTCACGGGGCTACGCAAGTACGCAGGCAAAAAGATGCCATGCCGTGCTTGCGCTGGTGTGTTTGGGGGACAGAAGCCACACTGGGGCAGAGGTCCTGTCTGCTCTGCAGGGCCAGGCCGAGAGGTGGTTGACGCCACGCCAGCTTAAGCCAGGAATGGTGGTTTGCGACAATGGCACCAACCTCCTCTCCGCCCTCCGACAGGGACAACTGACCCATGTGCCCTGTGTGGCTCACGTCCTTAACCTGGTGGTGCAGCGGTTCTTGGCCAGGTACCCGGGCTTACAGGATGTCCTGAGGCAGGCCAGGAAAGTCTGTGTGCATTTCCGCAGATCTTATAATGCCAGTGCTCGCCTGGCTGAGCTGCAAAAGGAGTTGAACCTGCCCAAGAACCGCCTTATATGTGACATGCCCACCAGGTGGAACTCAACGTTGGCCATGCTGCAGCGGCTGCACACGCAGCAGAGGGCCATCAATGAGTACCTGTGCGACTACGGCACCAGGACAGGGTCAGGGGAGCTTGGTTTTTTTTCTCCACGCCAGTGGGGCATGATCAGGGATGCATGCACTGTCCTGGCACCATTTGAGGAGGCCACGAGGATGGTGAGCAGTGACAGTGCATGCATCAGTGACACTGTACCTCTTGTCCACCTGTTGGAGCACACGCTGCGTGGAATAATGGACAGGGCACTTGAGGCAGAACAGAGGCAGGAAGAGGAGGACTTCCTTGCCTCTCAAGGCCCCCTTTACCCAGACAGTGTTCCTTCTGTCCCACCCATCGCACAGGAAGAGGAAGAGGAGGAGGAGGAGGAGGAGGATTGTGTCAGCATGGAGGTGGAGGCTGGCACTCAGCATCATCAGCAGCAGTCTTTTAGGGATGATTTACAGTCCCAAGAAACCAGTGGACTTGTACGTGGCTGGGAGGAGGTGGCTGCGGATCATGTCGTCCTTAGTGACCCAGAGGACTCCGGAGCGAATGCCTCAGCAAACCTACGCTGCATGGCCTCCCTGATCCTGCAAAGTCTGCGGAAGGATCCTCGTATTCTTCGGATCAAGGAGAGGGACCATTACTGGCTGGCCACTCTCCTTGATCCACGGTACAAGGGTAAGGTTGCGGACCTTATGTTACCTTCGCAGAGGGAGCAGAGGATGAGACAACTCCGGGAGGCCTTGCAGAAAGGTCTGTGCAACGCGTTCCCAGAGACTGGGAGGTTACAAACTCCTGGTCCTGGACAACGAGTTGCTGAGGCTTCGGCCAGTCAAAGAAGGAGCGGTGGGGAAGGTGGCCGTCTGACCGATGCGTTCAGACAATTCTTTAGTCCGCAGCCCCAAAGTATGATCGGTTCCAGCAACCATCGCCAGCGTCTGATAAACATGGTGCAGGAATATCTAGGGGCAAGGTCAGACTTGGACACCTTCCCCACCGAAAATCCTCTGGCTTACTGGGTCTTGAGGATGGATCACTGGCCAGAGCTTGCACAGTATGCAATTGAGCTACTGGCCTGTCCTGCATCCAGCGTTCTTTCGGAACGCACATTCAGTGCTGCTGGAGGATTTGTCACGGATCACAGGGTGCGCCTGTCCACCGACTCGGTTGATCGACTGACTTTCATCAAGATGAACCAGTCTTGGATCACCACCAGCTACCACACACCTGATGCTGATATAACAGACTAATTGATTTTAACATGTCACATCCCTTCAAGACTGATGCTGATGCTGAGTGCCTGTGCTGTTATGTTGACTGGCTATCCTCCTCCTCCGAGTCCTCAATGATACGATTGATGATGATAGCTTGGAAGATCATTTTTGTTTATGGGTGCCGCCACCAGTGGCTAAGGCCCAATTTTTCAGCCCCTGTTTTACAGGGGCGTGTAATTACATTTTTTTTAGCAATAATTTGCCATAGGGCTCATTGCTGTGCTCCAAGTACAGTATCTGTGAGGGGTTGGAGTGTTGTGGCACCAGTGCCTAAGGCCCAATTTTTCAGCCCCTGTTTAACAGGGGCGTGTCATTACAATTTTTGAAGCAATACTTTGCAACAGGGCTCATTGCTGTGCTCCAAGTAACGTATCTGTGAGGGGTTGTAGTGTTGTGCCACCAGTGCCTAAGGCCCAATTTTTCAGCCCCTGTTCAACAGGGGCATGCAATTACAATTCTTGATCTAATAATTCACAGCAGGGCCCATTGCTGCACCCACCAAGAGTAACTCTGAGGGCTTACAGTGTTGTGGCAACGCCACCACCACCACCACCACCACGAAAGGCCCAATTTTTCAGCCCCTGTTCAAAAGGGGCATGTAATTACAATTCTTGATCTAATAATTCACAGCAGGGCCCATTCCTGCACCCACCAAGAGTAACTCTGAGGGCTTACAGTGTTGTGGCAACACCACCACCACCACCACCACCACGAAAGGCCCAATTTTTCAGCCCCTGTTCAACAGGGGCATGCAATTACAATTCTTGATCTAATAATTCACAGCAGGGCCCATTGCTGCACCCACCAAGAGTAACTCTGAGGGCTTACAGTGTTGTGGCAACGCCACCACCACCACCACCACCACGGAAGGCCCAATTTTTCAGCCCCTGTTCAAAAGGGGCATGTAATTACAATTCTTGATCTAATAATTCACAGCAGGGCCCATTCCTGCACCCACCAAGAGTAACTCTGAGGGCTTACAGTGTTGTGGCAACACCACCACCACCACCACCACCACCACGAAAGGCCCAATTTTTCAGCCCCTGTTCAACAGGGGCATGCAATTACAATTCTTGATCTAATAATTCACAGCAGGGCCCATTGCTGCACCCACCAAGAGTAACTGTCAGGGCTTACAGTGTTGTGGCACCAGCACCACCATCAAAGGCCCAATTTTTACTACCACTGTTCAACAATTATATGTAATTAAAATTCCTGATATAATAGTTGACAGCAGGGCGTTCCAGCACCAACCAAGAGTAACTGTGAGTGCTTACAGTGTTGTGCCAACACCAACAACTAAGGGGCCTATTTCTGCAGAGTATATACGGCAGGTCCCTACTTTCAAACATCCAACTTACAAACGACTCCTACTTGCAAACGCAAGAAGACAACAGGAAGTGAGAGGAAATCTACCACTAGGAAGGAAAATTCTCTCCTGTAAGAATAAATATGGGAGAAAGGTGTCTCCTCTGTACTGATGCTTTATCAGCAATCCTTGTTTCAAGAAAAACACCACATTTCAAAAACAGTTGTCATTGGGACGGAAAGTGAGGTGAAATGTTCTGAACAGGGGCACAGACAGCAAAACAAATGTTACAGGGGTGATAACCCTTACCTATGTTTTCCAAAAAGTTTAAAAATAGATTTTTGGGCTGGAGCTACACTTCAACAATGTACCTGTTCAAAATTACAAACAGATTCTACATAAGAACAAACCTACAGTCCCTGTCTTGTATGCACCGCCTGTATACGGCTGTTCAGAGTATATAGGGCCTTTTTTATTTTATGTGCGGGGTTCCCCTTAATATCCATACAAGACCCAAAGGGGCTGGTAATGGGCTGGGGTAGGGGGGGGGGTCATGGGGTAGCTATGCCATTTTTCTTAAAGATTTTCATCCATATTACCGGGACCAGACATTACATTAAAGCCGCAAGCAGTTTTAAATGGCTTTTTTTTCCTTTAGAAGTGTCATTTTGTGCAGGGACAGTTCTAAACACGGGAAACACGTGGCACTTCACAGGCATACTTTAGACACCCCCCAGGTACGATATTTAAAGGAATATTTGACTTTTTTTTTTCACTTTATGCATCATTAAAATGACTGCTCCCGAAAAACGACCGTTTTTAAAACTTCTTTTTGCATTGATACATGTCCCCTGGTGCAGAACCCGGGTTCCCAAACCCTTTTTAGGACAATAACATGCATAATAGTTGTTATAATTAGCACTTTAGAATTCGAACGTTCGCATCCATTGTATTTAATAGGGTTCTAATGTTCGTACGAACTTTCGGTCCGTTCGCGGGTTCTGGTGCGAACCGAACCCGGGGGTGTTCGGCTCATCACTACTCCTGGGCTACCGAGGACAAAGCAGACCACACATCCTTCTTCTCATCCCAAAAACTCAAGGGATCTGTACTGGGGGGCAAAGGAGGTTCTGCTAGGTAAGCCCTAACTATGTTACCAGCATTTTTTGCTTTTCTAGGGGGCTGTTCAGTGGGTCCCACCAAACTGTGAAGTGCCTCAGCCCAAAAAGCTGATGCTCTGGTGGAGTGAGCACCGGCAGCAGTGCTGCTAGTACCAGCTAACAGAGTATCATCACGCTCCTCTTCTTCTCCCTCCTCTAAATGTACTCCCATTTGCCTTTCCCTCTCACGTACCCTCTCTATTAATCTATCCCTCCAGGTGGTGAGAGTATTTTTGCGGAGTGCTATCCTGCCTTTGAATCTGGGGTCACAAATTGTGGCTAACATGAACTCGGTGCGAGAGTCGATGAGCTCTTTTATGCGCGAACTGAGTTGCTCCTTCAGCCTCCTCAGAAGGGCATCAACTTCAGCAAGTATATTGCCACCAGGCAATCGTTCCCTATTGGAAAGGAACAAATCTATTTTATTTGTAAGGTGTGCAAAGAGGGGAACCACTTGTGCCAGGCTAGCACTCTCTTGGCTTAAATTGTCAGTGACATCCTCAAAAGGCCTGAGCACTGTGACAACTTGGTCAATCATGACCCAGTCCTCCCTGCCTAGTGGTCTGGCAATACCAATAAAATGTTCACATGCCATTGCGTGAATTGCCCTCTGTTGCTCAAGGATACGCTCTAGCATATGTAAAGTTGAGTTCCACCTTGTTCCCACATCCTGTTGAAGGCAGTGCTCCACGAGGCCTGCCTTTCTCTGTTCCTGCCTGAGAAGGTGGCTATCCTTCTCACTACGGTGGAAGTGACCAGCAATTTTGCGGCACGACTCTAAAAGTGCTGCTAACCTTCCACTGTTAGTGTTATCATCGAGAGCAGACCTAACAACTAGATGAAGGATGTGTGCACAGCAGCGCACACCAACAAATCTTCCATCACGGATAGCCTTTGTCATGTTCGCTCCACCATCACTGACAACAAATCCCATTTTGACATTAGTGCCTGCCTGTTCCCCTAGCCACCTCCCTATCATTTTCTGAAGTGCATTTAAAATATTCTGTGATGTGTGCTGCTGATCCATCACCTCAGCATGGAGGAGAAAGGAGTGCAATCCTGTCTTGTGCACTGTGGCAGCGGCCACAGCACTTGAGGTTTTTCTTGACCGTGCAATTGTTTGTGGTGGTGGTTGTATATCTTGCGACTCATTGGGCTGCCACCAATGGGCAGTCAAGGACAGGAAGGCATGCTGGCCACTAGTAGCACTCCATAAATCAGTTGTAAAGTGAACTGATTGGCCAGCAGCCTTCCCCAGCAAATCCTTCAAAACCCCAACACATGACCGGTACAGCGAGGGCACTACAGTTCTACTGAATGTGGTGCGTGAAGGGACCTGGTATTGTGGTGCCACAGCCTGCATCAGCTGCTTGAAGGGCTCCCCTTCCACAAAACTGAAAGAAGCCCCCCAACAGCTATAAGTTGTCCAATGAGGCGCGCAAGTTTGCGGGACTGCTGTTTTGACAAACCCCGGTAATGTACCCCTCCAAAATGTTCAATAGTGGGCTGTATGGATTTATTTAGCATTTTACGACCTGCAGCTCCAGAAGTGGCTGTGACTTTGACACTGCTGCTGGTAATAGTGGTGGTAGATGGGGGAGCCACACCCATTTCTTCCCTCAGCACCACTGGCCTATGGTGGCTAAGCATGTGTTGCTTCATCCCAGCGTTCGTGAGATGACCCAACATTCTCCCACGGCTGACTTCTCTGCTGCATATTTTACATGTAGCTGTGCGGCCATCACCAACTGTCACGAAATGTTGCCAAATTTTAGAACGACGGGTGCTGCCACTGTGTGGTGAAGATTTTTTAGAGAGAGTTTCCTCTTCAGCCGCAGATGCTAGAGCAAGTTGCTTAATTTTGGTTGTAGCCTGGCCTATGCACTCTGCTATGCTGCAGTGTTTTTGTGATAAAATGGGAGGTGGCCTCATGTCAGGGATAGTGAAGGAGGTTACTTGATTAACAGTTGTGCTGGCGGCTCTAATGTTTATGGGAGACTCAGCCGGAACAGGAGAGGCAGGTGCCACTGGTGCCGTTCTTTCAGGGGAATACAACAGTGGGGAATCAAATTTAATATTGGAAGGAGAATATTCTGTCTCATAAACATTTGGTTCCTGATCGAGATTAAAAGGTAAGGTATAATCTGAATCTTCCATGTTTGCGAAGGAGGATTTAGCACCATCAGATGTTGGGGGGTCCTGCTGAATTACCTTTTCTCTCGGATGGCTAAAGGGAAATGTGACTAAAAAATCTCCGTCATTACTTCTATGACCTGCAGATGTAATTTTTTCAGTGGTGATGGTGGTGCCAATGGGAGTAGCAATAGTGGTGGTGGTGGAACTATGAGCGCACAAAATGTCTTGCTCATATTCTAATATTTCACTTTTAGGCTGCTTAAATGGATGCGCAGAATCAAAAGCCTGTGTAGGTGGTAGTGTCAGGCCTTTCCTGTAAAAAATACTTGGTGTCACCACATTTCTCAAAGTGCCCATAGCAGAGGTGGTGGTGACACAACTGGCACTAGTAGTTATTGTGCAGGTTGTTCTTGGGGGAAGATCCTGAAAAAGGCGACGACATGCAATAGATGCCGACTGCTTCCTGGTCTCAGAGCAGGACCTCTCAGCCCTGCTAGTAGGGGATTTTGAACCAACAGTTTCCCTCTCTGACCTTTTCTGTTTGGAAGGTGGCCTTAGCATAGCACTACTACTGATAGTCAAAGTATCAGAGCTAGGCCTTTTGCAGCTAGATCTGCCTGAACGCTTTGGCTGAGGCACTGAAACAGGACAGGCAAGCTGCTTCTGCTGCTTCATTTGCCTCCCCTTTGAAAAGTCACTCCTTTTAGACTTAACACGACTACTGGAACGTGTAGTACTGGTGGTGGAAGTATGACTGTCTGGGCCTGGCAATACAGATGCTGACATACATGACACAGACAATGGTGGTACAAACTCACAGGTGCTGGTAGTGATTGTTGTTGCTGTGTCACTGCTGCTGCTGGTACCAGGAGGAGGAACCTCATGTTGAGAGCTTGAATCCATCTTGACAAAAAAATTTACTAGGCTGGACTCTCTTCTGCTACTTCTCAAATATTGTCTCCCCTCCTCTGCTCAAACTCCCTTTCTCACTCAGTTACCACTGGTGGAATGCACAATGCAGTGACCTTTTGCCCTTAATCCAACCTCCAGCACAAAATAAATCAACTGATTGGCCTGTAAATTACTCCATGCCAGTAATCCAGCCCCCAAGGGATCAACTGATTGGCTAAAAAAAATGTAATTCTCTAATATCCGGAATAACGAATGCATTTGCATTGAAATTCGTCTGAATTTTGCAACTTTCGGACATTCGGATGCATTTGAATTTCGGTTCAAAGCAATTACGAATAACACCGAATCCGACAAAAATTATCTCAAATAACGAATGGCTTTGGTGTAATTTGTTGATGCTTTAACACGGCCTAATGCAACACCAATTCGACTCGTGGTTTTGCATGACGAATGATTTCATTTCACTATTCGTTAAATTTAGCGGACAATCATTCTGATGAATCAATTTCTTTCCAATTGTTAGTAGCTCACTAGGGAGTAAAACAAATCGATTTGAATATAATTAAATTATTTGTTATGCGATTACGATCACAAGTCGACTTGCATTAGGCCGCGTTAACGCATTAACAAATTATGCCGAAAGCATTCGCTATTTATGATAATTTTAGTTCGGATTCGGTTTTATTCGTAATTACTTTGTTCGGAAATTCGAATGCTTCCGAATGTCAGAAAGTTGCTAAATTCGGACGAATTTCGATTCGTTACGAAACGAATTGCACAAGCCTAATGCCAACCCACATCCACTGGTGGGAGCAATGGGAGGTAGTCACTGTAGAGGATCAGGGGTAGTTATACCTTAAAACCTGATCAAGTAACTTGGTGTAAGTACAATAGTGAGTGTGAACTCCCGTGACTCATCTTAAAGCATATAAAAATAAAATGAGTCATGTACCCCTTCCAGCCCTTGAGGCGATAACATGAGTTTGGTATAAAATTTTAACAGTGTAAACAATGTGGAGCAGTGGTGCATAGCAACAATTATGCACCATTTTTCCATTAAACTTATATTAAGGACATCCAGGCGCCCTCCAACTTAGTTAAACTTTGTAAAATCAGGCATGTGTCTATACCTCCGAACTGAGTGTAATAACAATGGTTATGTAACATCTATGAGTAGTTATGCCATCATATTCGCCCTTCCGGGTGGACCAACTAGGTCCCACCTACAGACACAACATATTTGGTAATCTTGTACAGTATGTCTGCAGTCTCTGGTAATCTCCTGCAGTGTGTCCGTAGTCTTTAACTGTCTCCTGCATTATGTCCGTAGTCTTTAACTGTCTCGTGCAGTATGTCCGTGTTCTCTGGTTGTCTCCTGCTGTATGTCCGCAGTCTCTGGTTGTCTCCTGCAGTATGTCCGCAGTCTCTGAACCTCTCCTGCAGTATGTCCACAGTCTCTGAACCTCTCCTGCAGTATGTCTGCAGTCTCTGAACCTCTCCTGTAGTATGTGTATTAATGTGCAGCTTTACTTGCTTAATTATTTGGGATTGCTCCACTGCTCAGTGAGTGGTAATGATGTGCATTAACCTGTAACAACCAATCAGCGAACGAACAGTAGTGATCTGCTTTAATCTCTAGCAACCAATCAGTAAGTGGTAATGATGTGCTGTAACCCCTAGCAACCAATCAGTGAGTGCTAATGATGTGCAGTAACCTCTATCTACCAATCGTCAAGCAGAAATGATGTGTTGTAACTAGTGTTGAGCGAACCCGAACTGTAAAGTTCGGGTCCGTACCGAACTTTAGCTTTTTCCCGAACCCGAACCCGAACCCGGACTTTCGCAAAAGTCCGGGTTCGGGTTCGGGTTCGGCAATCTAATTACGCAGTTAGAAATGCTTCAGGGGCCAGACAATCACCTTTTGATTAGCTGGTGTGCGCTTAGAAGCCATCATAGCCATGCCTACTAATGGCATGGCTGTGATTGGTCAGTGCAACATGTGACCCAGCTTCTATATAAGCTAGAGGCACACAGCACACACGTCACTCTGCTTCAGAATAGATAGGGAGAGGATCTTGTCTGCTGCTGCTGCTTTGAGGGAGAGATAGAAAAATACATGAGTTAGTCCTGATTCTGGAATCTGAGGGAAAAGATAGAGAGACAGTGTAGTGTAGGGCCAGGTTCCTGTTTTTTGCTTTTAGGGAGAGAGATATATTATATAGGAATAGGAGTCCAGATTCAGAGATAACTCAGCGATCTGCATAGGTTTACCTGTTTGTGTTGCAGTGCAGTCTTTTTACACTGCTATGAGCCCAGTGTCAGAGAAAATCTACCTTTTATCTGCAAGCTCAGTGCACCAGCACTGCATATATTACGTTGAGAGATACACCTTTTCCATACTGTGGGTGTATTCTGCTCTTGGAAAAAGATTCATTTAGGACAAAAAAAAAAGGCACTTTATTAAGGGCAAAAAAAAAAAAAATTTGCATTTTATTTTGCTCGTGCAAAAAAAGACCCGTTTAGGGCAAAAAAATAAATAAAAAATTTGCACTTTAATGTACGCTTGCAAAAAGACCCATTTAGGGCCACAAAAAATATTTTGCAGTGTGTTATACATATGTGGAGGCGTGTGAAATAAACCATTTCTATATATTTGTCTTCTACTGTGCTATACTAAAAAAACAACATTTTTTTTTAATAGCTTTTTCTGCAGTTCTGTAGCTGTACGATTCAGCGGTTACGTACTGTGGGTGTTTTGTGGTCTTCCAAAAAATGCCATTTAGGGCCACAAAAAATATTTTGCAGTGTGTTATACATATGTGGAGGTGTGTGAAATAAACAATTTCTATATAGTTTTCTTCTACTGTGCTATACAAAAAAAAAAAAAACATTTTTTTTGAATAGCATTTTCTGCAGTTCTGTAGCTGTGCGATTCAGCGGTTACGTACTGTGGGTGTGTTGTGGTCTTCCAAAAAACGCCATTTAGGGCCACAAAAAATATTTTGCAGTGTGTTATACATATGTGGAGGTGTGTGAAATAAACAATTTCTATATAGTTTTCTTCTACTGTGCTATACTAAAAAAAAAAACATTTTTTTTAATAGCATTTTCTGCAGTTCTGTAGCTGTGCGATTCAGCGGTTACGTACTGTGGGTGTGTTGTGGTCTTCCAAAAAATGCCATTTAGGGCCACAAAAATATTTTGCAGTGTGTTATACATATGTGGAGGTGTGTGAAATAAACAATTTCTATATAGTTTTCTTCTACTGTGCTATACTAAAAAAACAAACATTTTTTTGAATAGCATTTTCTGCAGTTCTGTAGCTGTGCGATTCAGCGGTTAAGTACTGTGGGTGTGTTGTGGTCTTCCAAAAAACGCCATTTAGGGCCACAAAAAATATTTTGCAGTGTGTTATACATATGTGGAGGTGTGTGAAATAAACAATTTCTATATAGTTTTCTTCTACTGTGCTATACTAAAAAAACAACATGGTTGAGCAGTATGTGTCCACAGGCCTACATGTACTGGATGACGGGTCTGCCCCCTTTAACTTCTGGGTCTCCAAATTGGGCACATGGCCTGAGCTTGCCCTTTATGCCTTGGAGGTGCTGGCCTACCCTGCAGCCAGTGTATTATCTGAACGTGTATTTAGCACGGCAGGGGGCGTTATCACAGACAAGCGCAGCCGCCTGTCCAGAGCCAATGTGGACAAGCTCACGTTCATTAAAATGAACCAGGCATGGATCCCACAGGACTTGTCCGTACCTTCTGCAGAATAGACATGTATACCGGTGTTGTGACAAAAACTGTCCGGCCATCGGATTGTGTCCGGCCCATACTGCGAAGGTGCAGCGCTTGCGCAGTACAGAGGACAAGGAGATTCACAAAATCACCATCCAAGTGGACATACGGTAGCACATAGTAACAGGGCCCCTCACGGGCTCGGTTCGATCGCCACGCCACGGCCTCACTTGGCTCGGCTTGAACCACGGATGGTGTGGCCTTCACCTGAACTCACCATGCAGGCGCCGTTCGTCTTGGGAGATTTTTGAAATCCCCTTGTCCTACATACTGAGCAAGCGCAGTACAGGGTGGACACTATTTGACGGGGGACAGAATTCGACACATCACCGGCCTTACCCAGCCATTGTTGTATTTTTGAACCAGTGTTGGCTACCTCGTCCTCCTCCACCGCCGCTTCCACCTACACAGCCACATCCACCGCCACCTCAACCTCCTACTCCATATGGACCTCGTCCTCCTAGGTCAAGATTATAATTTTTATTTTATTTTTTTGTAGCGCACAGATCCTTTCCCCCTTACCTGCCTTTATGTTGTTGGCTCCTCGCAGGAGGGAGAAAGGCACACCACACTACCAGCCCGTACCCTCCTATATAAAGAGGTTGAGCGGTGTACTTGACGGGCCGTGTCCACAGCCGGAGTCAAAACTCCTCCAGAGGATGATTCTCACCTCTACTGTAGGTAGAGGCAAGTCCTTTAATTCCCAGTAAAGTGAATGTCCACACCAGCTGAAATTACAACTCTTATTCTCTCATGGCAAAATAAACTCTACTCCGATAGAAAAGGTTAGAGCAAAGAAACAGGACAGCTTAAGGTGTGGAGGAGGTCCAGGCACAAACGTAGCACATTCACTTCACTGCTTAGGTTTCTCAAACAGTTTTAGGTGCACGGTCTCTGCCACAGACCTTGAGGTTGGTCTCTGCCACAGACAGGGTGTACAAGGCCCCTGCCACGGACCTGGAGAACTTTGGTCTCTGCCACAGACATGGGTGTATAAGGCCCCTGCCACAGGCCGGGTGAATAAGGCCTCTGATACAGTCAAGATGACCTTGAGCTTCTCCTTCTACGAACTTAGCCCATATCAAGGAGAAGACATCTCTCCAGGGAGTCAACAGACCCTTCCTTCACTGTGACTCCCGCATCGGTCCATCAGAATGATCCTCCCTTCCCTGGAACATGGTCCCCTACACGAGGCGGCACCCTAAGACTCCTCGACCCTTAGCGGACTCCAGACGAAGGCTCTGGACTCCAGGCTTTACTCCTGCACCTAGGCCTCCATACCCAGGGCAGCAGGAACTCCAGGATAGTACCTCACCCCGGGCTAAAGGTACCCGAGATGGAACAGGAACACATGCACCCAGGCCGAAGGCACCTGGGCGTGGACCCCACTGGACATCAGCCCCCAGGCCAAAGGTCTGCCCCTTTTATATGCTCTCCCGGCATGCACAGCAGGTTCCCCGCTGTACAACTGCCAAGAGGGGACACAAAAGGCACAGCACTGTATCGGTGGTTCAACCCTAGCCTACCATGGCAGCGCCACCTGTAGGCCGCAGGGAACTGCACACCAATACTGTCCCCCGAGGACAAAATGGTCCATGAATCCTACAGAATTAGGGTGTTTGAGCCTATTTACCACTCAAACACTTCCCTTAAATTTAGCACCCCGCTACATTTTTATTTCAAAGTATTTTATTTTCCCACTAGCTTATCCATTAAATTGAATAATTTATTCCAGAAAGGGCGTATTCTGGGGCATTCCCACCATATGTGTGGCATTGTGCCGTTGAGTTTCTGAGGTTCTTAATGACTTCCCGTAACTCTTCTGCTGAAAAGGGGGCCTCCAGCATATTTTTTTATTTTTTTATGTTATTTTAAGTTATTTCCCTATCCACATTTGTTTGCAGAGCACTTGCCATGCTCTTAACAACATTTTGCTGCCATTTTCTGCCCTCTAGCCCTTTCCATTACTTTTTTAGAGCCTTTTTAGTCCTTAGAAGTCCGGGTCCCCATTGACTTCAATGGGGTTCGGGTTCGGGTTAAAGTTCGGTCCCGAACCCGAACTTTTTTCCGAAGTTCGGCCGAACCCGTCGAACCCGAACATCCAGGTGTCCGCTCAACTCTAGTTATAACCTTTAGCAACCAGCCAGTGAGCGGTAAGGATAGGCTTTAACCTCTGGCAAACAATTGCAATCGCTGCGTGATCTGCTGCAGTAAACTGATTTTGAGTCTACCTGCTATTTTTTGTATGTCTCAGAATGGAGGGGGGGGCCCCAAGAAAATGTTTGCCCAGGGCCCAATCAAAGTTAAAGACAGCCCTGCCTTCCTGTATTTTCTGGACCGCTTCCGTGAGTTCTGTGACCTGCTGGCACAGGACCTCAAGAGGAGAACACGCTCTGTCGGCCTCTGACATGGCTGGTTTATACTGTCAGAGAGGTACTCACCGAGGCCGAGATGCAGAGAGCGGTTCACTCTTGCGACTAAGCGCGCTCCAACCCCTGGAGATGGTACAGGGGGCGAATCGCACAAAGAGGCACAAGCTACCAGCAGGTTGGGCAGGTCTTGCGTAAAGATCACTGAGGGGCTTGTCAGCCATACCAGAGCTAGCAGGTACTGGTACACAATGAGGTAACAGGAAGACAGAGTCCAGGACAGGCCAAGGGTCAAACACAGGAGACAAGTCCGTAAGCAGGTTGAGGGTCAAACACAGGAGACTAAAGGCAGATCCGGGAACAGGCTGAAGGTTAAGGCACAGGAGACGGGAGGCAAATCCGAGAACAGGCTGAGGATCAAGGCACAGGAGACAAAAGGCAATCCGAGAGCAGGCTGAGGATCAAACACCGAATAAACAGCAAAGTCCATAAAGCAAGGCAAAGGTCAGGTCCAGGAGGAGTTCAGAGCAGGTCAAGGCCAATCCAGGTCACAACAGGTAATCAACAGGTAGTAAACAGGAACAGGTACACAGGAAGCTGAGAGATAAACCAGCGTTTTGTCTGTGGAATGAAGCAGGTTTTATAGGCCCGCTAGGGACTCACGTTATGCATGTGCTAGTGCGCATGCGCGAGCGCCATTCTGTTGGGCCGTGCACGCACGTGCACCAAAGCGCCGTTCCGCTGCGCATGCATGCAGGCAAACGGCGATACAGATTGGATTGATTCCGGTTATTTCCCTGACATGATGGCTCACCTCCTGGTGGCCTGATTTTCTGCCTCCTAAGTCCTCTCCTCCTGTCAGGTTATGTCTCAACACAGGCCTAGTGGCAGGGCATCCCAAGAACGCCATGATCTCCCGCCCTAAGGTGGCAGCAGGACCCTGGGTCCAGGCACAGCCTCCGAGGGAGCACATCTCTGGGGTGATGGGCGGATCCTCCCTCCGCTCTGTACTCTCTGCTCTCCTGTGCTGTGTTTCCTTTGCTGTGCGCGTTGGGCTGCAGCAGCATGCAGGGGAGAGGACACAGGAGAGAGAGGGTGAGAGAGAAAGCTCCCAGCCGCTCCACGGTGCACACCATGCACCCGCCCAGGATCAGCTCTGTCTGGGGGCCATTTGTAACCTGTCCGCAGGCCGGTACTTTGAGACCCCTGGAGTAGACCAACACAAAGCGGCACATAATTGTGCAGTGGAGGGAAAATGATAAATGGTTTTAAAAAAAAAATTACAAAGAAAAATCTGGAAAGTGTGGCGTGCATTTGTATTCAGCCCCTTTTACTCTAAGTAAAATTTAATGGAACCAAGAAGTTACCTAATCAGTAAATACAGTCCACCTGTGTGTAATTTAATCTTAGTATAAATACAGCTGTTCTATGAAGCCCTCAGAGGTTTTTAGAGAACCTTAGTGAGCAAACAGAATCACGAAGGCCAAAGAACACACCAGACAGGTCAGGGATATAGTTACGGATAAGTTTAAAGCAGGGTTAGGTTATAAAAAAAATATCCCAAGCTTTGAACCTCTCACAGAGCACTTTTTAATTCATCATCCGGAAATGGAAAGAGTATGGCACAACTGCAAACCTACCAAGACATGGTAATCCACCTAAACTGACAGGCCGGGCAAGGAGAGAATTAATCAGAGAAGCAGCCAAGAGGCCCATGGTAACTCTGGAGGAGCTACAGAGATCCACAGCCAGGGCTGTCTTAATAAGAGGGCACATCTATGCACTGCCCAGTGGCCCCAGCTGCATGGGGGACCCCTGCACTTTCCCCATAGCAACTGGTTCTTGAGCCCACGCTGCCCTGAAATTGGGGGCCCCATGATGGCACTGAGAGTGATGGATACACAGCGGAGGCAGGCTGGCAGCGGTGCGCCGCGCTGTGCAGAATGAGACCTATTATTTCACAGCCAGCAGGGAGGGGCAGGGCCGGAGCACCAGTGATGCTCTGACCCCGCCCCATGCAGCTTTAATGCTTGGGACTCGAAGGCTGCGAGGTAGGAGCTGAAGTGGGAGCTGCTGAGTCGGCAGCACTGAGAGCTTACCTGCGGAAGTAGTATTGTGGATGGTGTCATGGTGAGCCCAGCTGTTCAGCACTGTTTGCACTGAAGGGCTTGGAATGCCCGTAGGGATGTTCCTTCCTCTGCCCCTCCTTCGTCCTGCTTGTTTGGTGTAGGTGAGTGCTGTGCTGGAGGTGAGCACAGAGACAAAAGATTACATGCACTGTATCTCCACTGGAAAGGGTAGTACTACATGGATGGAATAATGGTGCTGGGGGATATCAAGGGTGTATGGGGAAAACAATGCTTAGGGGGATATGGGGTGTATAGGGGGTAGCAATGCTTGGGGTAGCTTGGGTGGCTATAGTGCTAAAGGAATCAGGGATGTAGAGAGGCCACATTGTGGGGGTATCAGGGATGTAGTGAGGTCACAATACAAGGGGTATCTTATGGTATATGGTTACAGTGCTGGGGGGAATATCTAGGGTGTAGAGGGGTCAGAGTGCTGGGGGGATATCTAGGGTGTAGAGGGGTCAGAGTGCTGGGGGGGTATCTGGGGTGTAGAGGGGTCAGAGTGCTGGGGGGATATCTGGGATGTAGAGGGGTCAGAGTGCTGGTGGATATCTGGGGTGTAGAGGGGTCAGAGTGCTGGGGGAATATCTGGAGTGTAGAGGGGTCAGAGTGCTGGGGGAATATCTGGGGTGTAGAGGGGTCAGAATGATTGTTCATGGAGTTAATGCGAAGCTCCACCCAAAAGGGGAAGCTCCGCTTGTCTGCCTCCTACCTACTTGATGTGTGTTTACCTGCACTGTCTCCATTGTAGGGGCCCCAGAGCATTACTTTGCCCAGGGTAAGGTGACCAGATTTTCAAAATGAAATCAGGGGACATTTTTTTTTTGGTAAATGGTAAACGATTTTATAAGCACATATTCCTCAAATTATATATGCAGTGTATGTGGTAAATGTTTATGGAAGGTGTAACGACACCCCAAATATGAAAGGGGGTTAACGCCGTTTAGGATATTCCCACTCCGAACTCACATCAGCTACCGACACCCCAGAGTCAGGTGACCACTTCCCATAGGATCTAATCCTTCCAAAAGACAAGACACATTCTGTATCTTTCCAGGATAGACTCTCTTTATTGAAAAAAACATTGTAACTTTTATACACATCCAATACTGCATTAGTTTAAAATGAACAATGGTCCAGCTCCACCCACAACATAACAAGACCCAATACACATTATTTTGACGTCTGTTAGGCTAGCTTTTGTCTCCCAATCAAAAGACTTTACACAATAGAAACATAACGACCTTCAATACACATCTCACAATGAAAGGATTTGTAGCCTGTCTGTCTGCCGAGTACAATACACACAAGCATAGAGTTAATTATCCCTATTCACACTAAAAGGGTCTTCAGAAGCCCTTCTAGATTCATTTACAACACAAGCAGGCAGGTGACTCATCAGCATCTCTTCAATTAACCTGTCTGGCTGCTAGTTCCACAACCTATAATTATAGGCTTAATTCCCCCAAGCCACAATGGACAATAGAATGTAAATACCCCCCCCCCCCCCCCACCTCATCACAGCAATGATTACACAACCCCCAACCACAGTGTACATCCAATCTATATACAATGTATATACAGCATTGAATGTGGCTATCATAGGTCATAGTGGGTTTTTTTTATTCACCCTGTGCCCCCAATAGGGACACAGGGTGGTTCACACATAAGAGGCATTGGGGAAGCTGAAGCAAGGGTATCTCATACTTTCTAAGCGATTCTGAGTTCCCCGGGCCTTCCCGTTACAGAAGGATTATATGATATATACGTTATTTCTCACATTTCGTCCATGAGATAAAAAAAAGATAATTCTTAGAATTTTTTGGGATACGACTACCAAATGTTAAGAAGATAAGATGGAGGTAAAACTTTTCAATGCATATTTTGTATTTTATTCTTACCAAAGAATTTTGGTTCAATAATAACAATGAACAATAAATTAACAATTCAGAACAGTAAAAGATTGCATTGTAACAACACGTAGGATACCTTTAAACATAAATAATCAAATATTAATAGCTAACTGTTATAAGACTACAAATGTTAAAGGAACAAAAGCAACATAGAATACTGGAGGAGTTTTACAACATTTTGCGGAGTAACCCTTTAACTTGCATATTTCTCAGAGGAATGAATCTGCCTGAGAATATTTTTGTTTTTGGAGATTTTCTCCACAAATTCTAAACAGGACAATTTGAAGTTAGTTTTCATAACGCCTCCTTCAACCATATGAACTCATACATTTATTGCAATTCCCCAAACCCCCCACCCCCACTAATCAAGAAAATTAAGCTCCATAAAAGCCCTAAGCAGGTTATAACATTATAATGGAATCAGTCAACCAAATCCCCCTCCCAGAAGTACACTCCACTCAGCATTTCAGCCAGCACCAAGGAACATATAATACATACATAGGGATTTCATCAAAAACATGTTTACTTGCTAACAACTATACTGTAAAAGGGAAAAAAAGTCCAGTATCCAAAAGTCACACTACTGTTTTGTTGTTTGTGTCAGTATGTGACTGTGTATTTCAGTATGTCTGCATGTATATGTTTGTGACTGTGTCGTGTGAATGTTTGTCTAGAACTGCATTTGTTATTATGGGTCTATATCGTCTTCTTTACTGTCCTCATCATTCTCAACATCACTTTTCTCATTTCCCCCATTACTGTACAAGATCCCTGTCATGTCTGTCTTCACCATCCATTATTATCCCCATCACTGTCTATGACAGTCTGCCATCATGGCCCTATCACCATCCTCACAATCACTTTGTTACTTTCCTTCCATCATCTCCATTATCCTCCTTACGGTCATCTTCATCCTCATGATTCTTCTTTCCTACTCTGTTCTAACACGTCTCTCCTTCTCCTCATTACTTTACATTGCCATCCATAGGTGTGCGCAGGCCATTGCATTAGGGTGTGCACACCAAAGCTCAAACACACACACACACACAAACGCACGTGATTGTGGCGTGACAGGATCGCGTGAGAAACTGCTCCTTTAACCACTTTATAACAGGGCTATAGCCGAAAGATGACAACAGCTCTGATCTTTTGTTCCAGGAGGGCATCCATGGACATCCTCCTGGAACCACGCCCCTGAGCACCTGCTGGGGTGTACATCTGGTGTGCTGAGTGACCGCTGTGCCCACAGATCTGGGTCAAGGGCCAATCACAGTGGCCCTTTACCATGTGATTAGCTGTGTCCAATCACAGCTGATCAAATGTAAACAGACTTGCTGGTTATCAGCAGTACTTTGCTCACATTCTGTCACAGCCTGTGATCAATACAGGCCCATCAATGCCACCTATCAGTGCCCATTAGTGTAGCCTATCAGTGCCAATCAGTGCTGCCCATCAATGCCTTCTCATAAGTGCTGCCCATGAGTGCCACCTATCAGTGCCCATTAGTGCAGCCCATCAGAGCTGCTCATCAATGCCTTCTCATAAGTGCCATTTATCAGTGCCACCTACCAGTGCTGCCCATCAGTGTTGCCTATCATTGCCCATTTGTGCCACCTATCAGTGTCCATCATTGCTGCCTATCATTGCAGCCTATCAGTGTCCATCAGTGCCACCTCATCAGTGTCCATCAGTGCCACCTCATCAGTGTCCATCAGTGCCACCTCGTCGGTGTCCATCAGTGCAGCCTCATCAGTGCAGCCTCATCAGTGCAGCCTCATCAGTGCCGCCTCATCAGTGCCACCTCATCTCAGTACCCATCAGTGATAGTCAATTGTGCAAAAAACATACAATTATTGTTCAATTAGAGCTATGTATATCAAAGCAGTCCAAAAAACCTGTGTTAGTGAATCCAATGAAACATACAGGAGTTCAGTCCACAGAGTGACATCTGCTGTTGCTGAGAAATGTGTCAAAAGGAAATCCTTAAAAGGGTTGTAAACATAATTTTAATTTTTTTAAAAAATAACAAACATGTTATACTTACCTCCACTGTGCAGCTCGTTTTGCACAGAGTGGCCCCGATCCACGTCTTCTGGGGTCCCTCTGTGGCTGTCTTGGCTCCTCCCCGCAATAACTCACCACCTATATGCGAGCTCGCATGGTGGTGAGTTATTGCGGGGGCGCTCCTGTGATACAGCCGGCGGCTATAGTCAATCACTGTATCACTCGGCCCTGCCCCCCGTCATTGGATGTGATTGACAGCAGCGCAAGCCAATGGCTGCGCTGCTTTCAATCAACCAATGAATGAGCCGAGAAGCCTGCTCGTTCACGGCGGGACTTTCGAGGGGTCAGGTAATTAAACTGGGGCTGGGGGGGGGGGGGGCGCTAATCCGCAGATGTATTTTCACCTTAATGCATTAAGGTGAAAAAACTTTTACCTTTACAACCCCTTTAACATATTGGGGTTGATTTACTAAAGGGAAATCCACTCTGCACTACAAGTGCACTTGAAAGTGCACTTGTTAATGCAGTCGCTGTAGATCGCTGTAGATCTGAGGGGAAGCTCTGAAATGAGGGGAAGCTCTGCTGATTTTATCATCCAATCATGTGCAAGCAAAAATGCTGTTTTTTATTTTCCTTGCATGTCCCCCTCAGATCAACAGTGACTGCACTTCCAAGTGCACTGCAAGTGCACTTGCAGTGCACTTGTAGTGCAAAGTGGATTTGCCCTTCGTAAATAACCCCCATTGTGTCAGTTAACTGGAACCGCCCCCTATAGGTGAAATAGCCGCTCACCTCAGGGAATGACGATCGGTTAAATTACGCTTTTCATAGCAGAGATCTTTAGGTCCTAATCCCTTTCATCACAAGGGTCATCGCTCTCTGGGGGTCTTTGACTCTCTGAATCCTTGCCTCTTGATTCATAAGCCACTCAGAATAAAACAGATATTTATAGCGCAATATTGCCAATGAAAAACAATTTTATTAAAGATAGCAAAATATCTGCTCACAATAAAACCAGTAAGCCGCATTTAAAAAAATTCAGGGTTAAGATCACCTCCTCACCGCACTTCCGTACATCGGAGTCACCAGAAATGACATCACAGGCTCCGGCTATTTCACGTATAGGTGGCGGTTCCAGTTCACTGACACAATGGGGGTTATTTACTAAAAGCAAATGCACTTTACAAGTGCAAAGTGCACTTAAAATTGCACTGAAAGTGCACTTGGAAGTGCAGTCGCAGTAGATCCGAGGGGGACATGCAAGGAAAATAAAAAACAGCATTTTAGCTTACACATGATTGGATAATAAAATCAGCAGAGCTTCCCCTCAGATTTACAGCGACTGCACTTCCAAGTGCGCTTTCAGTGCAATTTCAAGTGCACTTTGCACTTGTAGTTTGCACTTGTAGTGCAAAGTGGTTTTGCCTTTCGTAAATAACCCCCAATATGTTAAAGATTTCCTTTTGACACATTGTTCAGTAAGTCACTGGGGCGTTTTTTCAGGCGCTTTTGGGCTACAAATAGCGCCTGTAAAGCGCTGGAAAAACAGCTCCCCTGCAGGCCCAGTGTGAAAGCCTGAGTACTTTCACACTGAGGCGATGCGCTGGCAGGATGTTAAAAAAACTCCTGCAAGCAGCATCTTTGGAGCGGTAAAGGAGGTATGTACACTGCTCCTCCAACGCTCCTGCCCTTTGAAATTAATGGGCAGCGTGGCTGAACCGCCGGCAAAGCGCCACTGCAGCAGCGTTTTGCGGGTGGTTTTTAACCCTTTTCCGGCCGCTAGCTAGCGGCTGAATACCTCCGCAAAAACGACGGTAAAGCGCCGCTAAAAATAGCGGCGCTTTACCGCCGACGCTGCCCCAGTGTGAAAGCAGCCTTACAGCAGATGTCATTTGTGGACAGAACTCCTGTATGTTTCATTGGATTCACAAACAGTTTTTTTGGACAGTTTTGACACATAGCTGTGTTTTTTGCACAATTGACTATCACATATATTTGATTTTTTTGTTATATATAATCAATTGCATATATACATAGTGCCACATGAGTGCCCATGAGTGCCCATGAGTGCTGCCTGTCAGTGCCCACCAGTGAAGGAGAAACATTTTATTATGTTAGCTGCTAGCTAGCTAGCATAAAAACTCACCTGCTTGTGGACATTCCCTCTGTACTACTTGTTGACTACAATTCCCATAGTGCCTTGCAGGACCGGAGGGAAGGGGAGGAACGCTGTACTCTGTCCTCTTCCTATGCTGCCAGGAGCGCGATTGGAGGAGGGAGCAGAGGTAGGAGGAGAGGGGCGGGATGCTGGAAGAGTCGTAATTTGATGGATTTTCAGCTGAGGAGGAGTGGCAGCTATGGCACTACTAACTACACTAGCATAGCATAGGCAGGCTGGAGCCGCTCCAGCTCCTCCTACACGTCTAAACAGCTCTGCATGTGCTATGTCTCGGGGAACGCCCCCGTCCACCGGGAAACGCCCCCGTCCACCGGGAAACGCCCCCGTCCATCGGGAAACGCCCCCCTCCATCGGGAAACTGCCGCAGCCTGGCTACCGACCGGAAAACCGGGGACAAAAGCGGGGACAAACGGGATCCGGGGACTGTAGTTGGAAAACGGGGATTGTCCCCGGAAAACGGGGATGTCTGGTCACCCTAGCCCAGGGTCCCATGGTGCTATTAAGATGGCCCTGTCCACAGCTCAGGTGGGAGAATCTGTCCACAGAACAACTATTAGTCATGCATGCCACAAATCTGGCCTTTGAACCTCTGAGGGGTTCACAGAACAGTTGTATTTATACTGAGATTAAATTACACACAGGTTGACTGTATTTACTAATTAGGTGACTTCTGAAGGCAATTGGTTCCACTAGATTTTAGTGAGGGGTATCAGAGTAAAGGGGCTGAATACAAACGCACGTCACACTTTCCAGATATTTATTTGTAAAAAATAAATAAAACCATTCATAATTTTTCCTCCACTTTACAATTGTGTGCCGTTTGTGTTGGTCTATCACATAAAATCCCCAAAAAATACATTTACGTTTTTGGTTGTAACATGACAAAATGTGGAAAATTTCAAGGGGTATGAATACTTTTTCAAGGCACTGTACGTGCCCTATCAGCAGGGATGAGCCGAACACCCCCCTGTTCGGTTCGCACCAGAACCTGCGAACAGACAGAATGTTCGTGTGAACTTTAGAACCCTATTAAATACAATGGACTCGAACGTTCGAAATCTAAAGTGCTAATTATAAAGGCTAATATGCAATTTATTGTCCTAAAAAGTGTTTGGGGACCCGGGTCCTGCCCCAGGGGACATGTATCAATGCAAAAAAAGGTTTAAAAAATAGACGTTTTTACGGGAGCGGTGATTTTAATAATGCTTAAAATGAAAAAATAAAAGTGAAATATTCCTTTAAATTTCGTACCTGGGGGGTGTGTATGATATGCATGTAAAGTGGCGCATGTTTCCCGTGCTTAGAACTGTCCCTGCACAAAGTGTCATTTTTGAAGGAAAAAAAGTCATTTAAAACTCACTCGCGACTATTAATGAATTGTCGGCTTTTATCAATACATAGAAAAGTCATTGATAAAAATAAAAAAAAGCGTGGGGGTTCCCCCAAATTCAATTACCAGGCCCTTCAGGTCTGGAATGGATATTAAGGGTAACCCTGCCGCAAATTTAAAAAAAAACATGGCGTGGGGTTCCCCCTAAATATCCATACCAGGCCCTTCAGATCTGGCATGGATTTTAAGGGGAACTCCACCCCAAATAAAATAAAAAATGGCGTGGAGTCCCCCCAAAAATCTATACCAGACCCTTATCCGAGCACGCAACCTGGCCGGCCGCAGGGGAAGAGGGGGGGACGAGAGAGCGCCCCCCCCTCCCTCCTGAACCGTACCAGGCCACATGCCCTCAACATGGGGAGGATGTCCCCATGTTGATGGGGACAAGGGCCTCATCCCCACAACCCTTGCCCGGTGGTTGTGGGGGTCTACGGGCAGGGGGCATATCGGAATCTGGAAGACCCCTTTAACAAAGGGGACCCCCAGATCCCACCCCCCCATGTGAATTGGTAAGGGGTACATTGTACCCCTACCATTTCACGAAGAAAGTGTCAAAAAATGTAAATAAAAACACACAAACACCTTGGAAAAGTCCTTTATTAAAAAACAAACAAAAACATTCCAGCGATGAAATCCAGTGTCCCGCGGCGATCCCGATGTCCAGCGCTGTCCGTCATTGGTTGTGCCTGAGCGGACCTGATGGGGAACTTCCTCCGCAGTGTTTTAAATGTATAGACCCGCCCCTTCTAAAGTTGCCCATCAGGTCCGCTCAGCGGACCAGATGCGGAACGCGAGAAGGGGCGGGTCTATTCATGTATTACACAGCGAACGAAGTTCCCCATCAGGTCCGCCCCCTCGGTATGTCCGACCCCGCCTACGTCATTGGCCTGAGCGGGGAACTTCCTTCACTGTGTAATTTAAATTTACACAGTGAAGGAAGTTTCCCGCTCAGGCCAATGACGTAGGCGGGGTCTGACATACCGAGGGGGCGGACCTGATGGGAACTTCTCGCACTTTGTAATACTTGTATAGACCCGCCCCTTCTCAAGTTCCCCATCAGGTCCGCTCAGCCAATGACTAGGTGTAAGGCTGAGGACCTGATGCGGAACATGAGAAGGTGCGGGTCTATTAATGTATTACACAGCGAACAAAGTTCCCCATCAGGTCCGCCCCCTCGGTATGTCCGACCCCGCCTACATCATTGGCCTGAGCGGGAAACTTCCTTCATTGTGTAAATTTAAATTACACAGTGAAGGAAGTTCCCCGCTCAGGCCAATGACGTAGGCGGGGTCAGACATACCGAGGGGGCGGACCTGATGGGGAACTTCATTCGCTGTTTAATACATGAATAGACCCGTCCCTTATCGCGTTCCGCATCTGGTCCGCTGACTTTTCCAAGGTGTTTGTGTGTTTTTATTTACATTTTTTGACACTTTCTTTGTGAAATGGTAGGGGTACAATGTACCCCATACCAATTCACATAGGGGGGGGCGGGATCTGGGGGTCCCCTTTGTTAAAGGGGTCTTCCAGATTCCGATAAGCCCCCCGCCCGCAGACCCCCACAACCACCGGGCAAGGGTTGTGGGGTTGAGGCCCTTGTCCCCATCAACATGGGGACATCCTCCCCATGTTGAGTTAATGTGGCCTGGTATGGTTCAGGAGGGAGGGGGGGCCGCTCTCTCGTCCCCCCCTCTTCCCCTGCGGCCGGCCAGGTTGCGTGCTCGGATAAGGGTCTGGTATGGATTTTTGGGGGGACTCCACGCCATTTTTTTTAATTTGGGGTGGAGTTCCCCTTAAAATCCATGCCAGATCTGAAGGGCCTGGTATGGATATTTAGGGGAAACCCCACGCCATTTTTTTTTTAATTTGCGGCGGGGTTCCCCTTAATATCCATTCCAGACCTGAAGGGCATGGTAATTGAATTTGGGGGAACCCCCACGCTTTTTTTTTTTTTTATCAATGACTTTTCTATGTATTGATAAAAGCCGACAATTCATTAATAGCCGCGAGTGAGTTTTAAATGACTTTTTTTCCTTCAAAAATGACACTTTGTGCAGGGACAGTTCTAAGCATGGGAAACATGCGCGACTTTACATGCATATCAAACACACCCCCCAGGTACGATATTTAAAGGAATAATTCACTTTTATTGTTTCACTTTAAGCATTATTAAAATCACTGCTCCTAAAAAAACGGACGTTTTTAAAACTTTTTTTTGCATTGATACATGTCCCCTGGGGCAGGACCCGGGTCACCAAACACTTTTTAGGACAATAACTTGCATATAAGCCTTTATAATTAGCACTTTAGATTTCTCCCATAGACTCTTCGAATTTGCCGCGAACACCCCAAATTGTTCGTTGTTCGGCGAACGGGCGAACAGGCAATGTTCGAGTCGAACACGAGTTTGACTTGAACTCGAAGCTTATCCCTACCTATCAGCATTCGGGCCCATAACATTACAGTGAAATCAGTAATGTTGCAAATGGTGACAGGAGTTCTTCCATGCTTTCATTGCAAAGCCCTGGTTGACACTAATAAGGATCAACTCCACACCAGTGTGCTTTCCCCAAGGATTGACTTCAGTGAAAAAAAGAACCCCCGGCTGGTCCCCGCTCAGCTTGTTTGAAGCGCATGGACACACCACTTCTCCTGACTGCAGTATCTTCTCACCCTTGTCCAGTCTCCACAACCTTCCCTCTCCTTCTGCTGGGGCTTTCTGCTCTTGCTCCAGGTGCTGATACACCAGCAGTAGCTTATGGTGTAAATCCTTGGTTGCTGGGTCACTCTCTGAGAAGAAAGCAGTGAGTAGGGATAAGCCGAACACCCCCCGGTTCGGTTCGCACCAGAACCTGCAAATGGACCGAAAGTTCGCGCAAACTTTAGAACCCTATTAAATACAATGGACGCAAACTTTTAAAAATCAAAAGTGCTAATTATAATGGCTAATATGCAAGTTATTGTCCTAAAAAAGAGTTCGGGGACCCGGGTCCTGCCCCAGGGGACATGTATCAATGCAAAAATACGTTTTAGAAACTGACTTTTTTTTGGGAGCAGTGATTTTAATGATGCATAAAGTGAAAAAAAAGTGAAATATTCCTTTAAATATCGTACCTGGTGGGTGCCTAAAGTATGCCTGTGAAGTGGCACATGTTTCCCGTGTTTAGCACGGTACTTGCACAAAATGACATTTCTAAAGGAAAAAAAGTAATTTAAAACTGCTTGCGGCTTTAATGTAATGTATGGTCCCGGCAATATGGATGAAAATCATTGAGAAAAATGGCATGGGTACCCCCCAGCCCACTACCAACCCCTTTGGGTCTTGTATGGATATTAAGGGGAACCCCGCACCCAAAGTAAAAAAAGGCCCTATATACTCTGAACAGCAGTATACAGGCGGTGCAAACAAGACAGGGACTGTAGGTTTGTTCTTAAGTAATGTTTGTTCTGTTTGTAATTTGGAACAGGTACATTTTTTAAGTGTAGCTCCAGCCCAAAAATCTATTTTTAAGCTTTTTGAAGAACATAGGGAAGGGTTATCACCCCTGTAACATTTGTTTTGCTGATCGGTTACAGAGCCTCCAGCAGCACTGAATGTGCGTTCCGAAAGAATGCTGGATGCAGGACAGGCCAGGTACGTCAATTGCATACAGTGCAAGCTCTGGCCAGTGATCCATTCTCAAGACCTAGTAACCCAGAGGATTTTCAGTGGGAAAGGTGTCCAAGTCCATGTAAACCAGACGCTGGCAATGGTTGCTGGAAGCGATCATACCTTGGGACTGCGTACTAAAAAATTGTCTGAACGCATCAGTCAGACGGCCACCTTCTCCACCGCTCCTTCTTTGACTGACCGAAACCTCAGCAACACATTGTCCAGGACCAGGAATTTGTAACCTCCCAGTCTCTGGGAACGCGTTGCACAGACCTTTCTGCAAGGCCTCCCGAAGGTGCTTTATCCTTTGCTCCCTCTACGACGGCAATATAAGGTCCGCAACCTTACCCCTGTAACGTGGATCAAGGAGGGTTGCCAGCCAGTAATGATCCCTCTCCTTGATCACACGAATACGAGGATCCCTCCATAGGCTTTGCAGGAGGCCATGCAGCGTAGGTTTGCTGAGGCATTTGGTCCGGAGTCCTCTGGGTCACTCATAATCACTCATGATCCGCAGCCACCTCCTCCCAGCCACGTACAAGTCCATGGGTGTCTTGGGACTGAAATTGATCCCTTGAAGACTGCTGCTGATGCTGAGTGCTAGGCTCCACCTCCATGCTGACACAATCCTCCTCCTCGTTCTCCTCCTCCTCCTCCTCTTCCTGTGTGATAGCCAGACCAGCAGGAACACTGTCTGGGTAAAGGGGGCCTTTAGAGGTAAGGAAGTCCTCCTCTTCCTTCCTCTGTTCTGCCTCAAGTGCCCTGTCGATTATTCCACGCAGCGTGTGCTCCAACAGGTGGACAAGAGGGACAGTGTCACTGATGCATGCACTGTCACTGCTCACCATCCTCGTGGCCTCCTTAAATGGTGCCAGGACAGTGCATGCATCCCTGATCATGGCCCACTGGCGTGGGGAAAAAAATCCAAGCTCCCCTGACCCTGTCCTTGTGCCATATTGCAACAGACACTCATTTATGGCCCTCTGCTGCATGTGCAGCCGCTGCAGCATGGCCAACGTAGAGTTCCACCTGGTGGGCATGTCACAGATTAGGCGGTTCTTGGGCAGGTTGGATTCCTTTTGCAGGTCAGCCAGCCAAGCACTGGCATTATATGACCGGCAGAAATGCCCACAGAGTTTCCTGGCCTGCTTCAGGACCTCCTGTAAGCCCAGGTACCTGCCCAAGAACCGCTGCACCACCAAGTTAAGGACGTGAGCCAAACAGGGCACATGGGTCAGTTGTCCCTGTCGGAGGGCGGAGAGGAGGTTGGTGCCATTCTCGCAAACCACCTTTCCTGGCTTAAGCTGGTGTGGCATCAACCACCTCTGAGCCTGCCCCTGCAGAGCTGACAGAATCTCTGCCCCAGTGTGGCTCCTGTCCCCCAAGCACATCAGCTCAAGCACCGCATTGCATCTTTTTGCCTGCGTACTTGTGTAGCCACTTGAACGCCTACAGAGCACCGCTGGTTCCGAGGACAAAGCACAGGTAGAGGCCATGGAGGAAGAAGATGATGAGGGGGTGGAGGATAGAGGTGTGTCAGAATCACCAGTAGTAACATTTTGGAGGTGTGGTGGCGGAACAACCTCCAACACTACTGCACCTTGTCCTGCATCCTTCCCAGCTGCCAGCAGAGTCACCCAATGCGCCGTGAAAGATAGGTAACGTCCCTGTCCATGCCTGCAGGACCATGAGTCAGCGGTAATATGCACCTTACCGCTGACCGCCCTGTCCAGTGAGGCCAAGACATTGCCTTCCACATGCAGGTAGAGAGCCGAAATCGCGTTTGGGAACCTGCCACTGAGGAACCGCACATTCAACAAACTCACGGAAGGGGGCAGAGTCTACCAACTGAAAAGGCAGCGGTTGAAGTGCTAGCAATTTAGCCAAGCTAGCATTCAACCGCTGGGCATGTGGATGGCTGGGAGTGAACTTCTTTCGGCGGTGCAGCAGCTGGGGCAGGGAAATTTTCCTGGTACAATCGGACGACGGTGTACCGATAGCAGATTGTGCGCAAGTGCTTGGCTTTGACACACCGAATTCTACACCTTCATTCCTCTCAGTGCAGGTTTCAGAAAGGACTGAAGGTATAGTGGGTTTGGAGATCCCAGCTGATGAGGAGCAAGGAGAGGTCCGCTTTGTTCTTTAGTGTGGGTCTTTTAGGTACGCTTGCCAACGGACTGCATGGCAGGTCGACATATATCTGGTCAAGCACGTGGTGCCCAAGCAGCTAATGTTTTGGCCACGCGAGATACGCTTTAGACATATGTTGCAAATGGCAATGGTGCGATCTGCTGCACACGTCTGAAAAAAGGCCCACACCAAAGAACTTTTGGAATAACACACAGAGACAGCAGCGCCCTGCACATGCGGAGCTCTGCGGTGTGATGCGGTCGGTGTGCTGCCCTTAAGCTGGCCCCTGGAGGGCATCTTGCCTCGTTGGAGATGTGCCTCCTCCTCCTCCTCCTCCTCCTCCTCCTCTTCTCTCCTATCAGGCACCCACGTGGAGTCAGTGACCTCCTCAACCCCTCCCTCCTCATCAATGGAGCCAATCTGGCAGTATTCTGCAGGTGGGGGAACATGACTGCCAGATAGCTATCCTTGTTGGGCACCCCCTCTCTCTGGGCTCACGTTGCTACCTCCTCTCTCTAAGCTCACGTTACTGCCTTCCTCCAGCTGGGTTCCATCATTGGAGCCTTCAAAACGCTGGGCATCCTCCTGGAGCATGCACCCAACACTGTGGTCAAACAGTTCGGGGGACTCCTCAGGAGGACATGGTGGGGCTAAGGAAGGAGTGACTGATGCCATTGAGCCGAGGGAAGAGGCCGCTTTGGCAGCTGCTTTGCCAGACAAAGTACTCTGAGCCTGGGTGAGAGAGGATGAGGAGGAGGAGGACGGCTTGGTCATCCACTCTACCAAGTCTTGGGCATGTTGGGGCTCAACATGGCCGGCTGCCGAAAAGATGGACAAGCGTGTCCCACAGCCACGTGCTGATGAGGATGTACCGTGTCCATGACCATCAGCACTGTTGCCTCTAGACACAGAGCCTGCTTGCCCTCTTTTATTGCCTCGTGACTGTCTGCCTCTCCTTGTTTGCCTTCCAGACATACTAATGGCCTGCAGTGAGATGTACAGTGGGGATCGAAAGTTTGGGCACCCCAGGTAAAAATGTGTATTAATGTGCATAACGAAGCCAAGGAAAGATGGAAAAATCTCCAAATGGCATTAAATTACAGATTAGACATTCTTATAATATGTCAAAAAAAGTTAGATTTTATTTCCATCATTTACACTTTCAAAATTACAGAAAACAAAAAATGGTGTCTGCAAAAGTTTGGGCACCCTGCAGAGTTAATATCTTGTACTGCCCCCTTTGGCAAGTATCACAGCTTGTAAACGCTTTTTGTAGCCAGCCAAGAGTCTTTCAATTCTTGTTTGAGGTATCTTTGCCCATTCTTTCTTACAAAAGTCTTCCAGTTCTTTGAGATTTCTGGGCTGTCTGTCACGTACTGCTCTTTTAAGGTCTATCCATAGGTTTTCAATAATGTTGAGGTCAGGAGCTTGTGAAGGCCATGGCAAAACCTTCAGTTTACGCCTCTTGATGTAATCCCCCGTGGATTTTGAGGTGTGTTTAGGATCATTATCCATTTGTAGAAACCATCCTCTCTTTAACTTCAGCTTTTTCACAGATGGCATCAAGTTACCATCCAAAATTTGCTGAAATTTTATTGAATCCATTTTTCCTTCTACTCGTGAAATGTTCCCTGTGCCACTGACTGCAATAGAACCCCAAAGCATGATTGATCCACCCCCATGCTTAACAGTTGGACAGAGGTTCTTTTCATTAAATTCTGTGCCCTTTCTTCTCCAAACGTACCTTTGCTCATTCCGGCCAAAAAGTTCTATTTTAACCTCATCGCTCCACAGAACTTGTTTCCAAAATGCCTTAGGCTTGTCTATATGTTCATTTGCAAAGTTCAAACGCTGATTTTTATGGTGAGGACGTAGAAGAGGTTTTCTTCTGATGACTCTTCCATGAAGACCATATTTGTACAAGTATCTCTTTATAGTGGAATAGTGTACCACAACTCCAGTGTCTGCCAGATCTTTCTGGAGGGATCGTGCAGTGAAACATGGGGTTTGAATTGCTTTTCTTACAATCCTGCGAGCTGTTCTGTCTGATATTTTTCTTGGTCTTCCAGATCTTGCTTTAACTTCCACTGTTCCTGATAACTGCCATTTCTTAATTACATTCCGAACAGAGGATATTGACATCTGAAAACGCTTTGCTATCTTCTTATAGCCTTCTCCAGCTTTGTGAACGTCAACTATTTTCAGTTTCAGTTTTCTAGACAACTGCTTAGAAGAACCCATGGTGCTGATTGTTGGGGCAAGGTCAGATGAGTCTGGCCATTTAAAACCTTTGAGATTGACATCATCTGGTCTTCCCAGACGATGATTGAGAACAATCCCTGACACTGGCAGGTCTCAGCTTTGCAAAGGGGGCAGTGCATGCTATAAATTCTGCAGGGTGCCCAAACTTTTGCAGACGCCATTTTTTTGTTTTCTGTAATTTTCAAAGTGTAAATGATGGAAATAAAATCTAACTTTTTTTGACATATTATAAGAATGTCTAATCTGTAATTTGAGGCCATTTGGAGATTTTTCCATCTTTCCTTGGCTTCGTTATGCACATTAATATACATTTTTACCTGGGGTGCCCAAACTTTCGATCCCCACTGTAGCTGCACAAAGGTGGGATGTGTATATATATATATATATATATATATATATATATATATATATATATATATATTTGTCTGTATTGATAATGCAGCTATCAGAATCAACTGCCTGCTGTGGTATTAGTATGGGAAAAGCAGCAGCAGCAGTTGGTTTTAGGTGAAAACTGTGCAGAGAGAGACACAGTACACTGAAAATATTTGCAGCTCTCTGCCTGTGGTTTAATTATGAGAACACCACTATTAGTCACTCATTAACTGTATTCAGGTAAGCTTTAGGTGAACGCTATGTAAAGCACACAGTACACTAAGTGAAACACTGACTGTCTGCAGCTAGCACAATCACCTGCCTGCCTGTCACAGTATATAGAAAACCAGGAACGGATCTAGCTAAGCTAAATACAGTGTATAAATATATATACAACACCTAGGATGCATATATATCCTCTACACACTGTAACTGCAGCTAACTGACTCGCCTGCCTGCTCTATCTAACTCAATATAAATGACACTGTCTGTCTCTGTAAACTCTCTCGTTTAACAACTCCAACACACTACACAAGGCCACTGAGCCGGCGGCCTTATATAGTGTGGGGCGTGTACTAAACCCCCTGAGCCATAATTGGCCAAAGCCACCCTGGCTTTGGCCAATTACGGCTCTCCGTTTTTTCTGCACTGTGATTGGCCAAAGCATGCGGGAACATAGGTTTGACTCGAGCACAAAGCTCATCCCTAGCAGTGAGTATTCTCCTTATGAGACCAGTATTTGTCTCCTCTATTAGGATACTCCTGATGGCTTCAGGGGGATGAGTCAATGTACTGTACGTCATAGGCGTGTGCACAGGGTGTGCCAGGTGTGCCTGGGCACACCCAAATCACGCTGTGCTGTGCAGATTCCCCCTGCTGCTTGGCTGCAGAGAAAGAGACTGGGGAATCTTTGTCCTCAGTTTCTTTCTCTTTTTTCAAATGTGAGACATCAGGGATCTGTTTAGACCCCTGATATTTCACCAAACCCTCCCAATGAGGCTCCTTAAAAAATAGTAAAAAAAAAAAAAAAATGATAATAAATTATTGTAAAAAATAATAAAATTGTAAAACGTTATAATAAAAATAAATACTGTATATACTCGAGTATAAGCCAACTCGAGTATAAGCCGAGGTACCTAATGTTGCCTCAAAAAACTGGGAAAACTTACTGACTCGAGTATAAGCCGAGGGTCATCCTTACTGTTCCTATCCTCACTGTTCCCTATCCTCACTGTTCCCATCCTCACTGTTCCCATCCTCACTGTTCCCATCCTCACTGTTTCCATCCTCACTGTTTCCTATCCTCACTGTTTCCTATCCTCACTGTTTCCTATCCTCACTGTTTCCTATCCTCACTGTTTCCTATCCTCACTGTTTCCTATCCTCACTGTTTCCTATCCTCACTGTTTCCTATCCTCACTGTTTCCTATCCTCACTGTTTCCTATCCTCACTGTTTCCTATCCTCACTGTTTCCTAGCTCACTGTTTCCTATCCTATAATTTTACATTGTAAATAGTACCTGTAAAGAAGTTGCGGCTGCGGCGTCCATCGTTCGAATTCCGCGGTCTCTTCCTGTTCCTTCCGTGATAGGTGATTCTCATCAGACACTCTCCGCCTATCACGATCATTCTCTCATCCTCAGTTTCCCAGCAGACACTGTGTTGGGTGTTCCGCCAATCACAGACATCTGCTGGGAAACTGAGGATGAGAGAATGATCGTGATAGGCAGAGAGTGTCTGATGAGAATCGCCTATCACAGAAGGAACAGGAAGAGACCGCGGAATTCGAACGATGGACGCCGCAACCGCAACGTCTTTACAGGTACTATTTTCAATGTAAAAAATTTCGCTGACTCGAGTATAAGCCGAGGGGGCACTTTCAGCCCAAAAAAAAGGGCTGAAAATCTCGGCTTATACTCGAGTATATACGGTAAATAAACTACTGACACCGTCCAATGCTCTACTGACACCAACCTCTGCCCTACTGATATTGTCCATTGCGTGTATGTGTATATCTATCTATCTATCTATTCTATCTATATATATATATATATATTAATGCAAAAGGCTGCGCATACCTATGCTGTACATATTTGTAAGCACACCGCAGATCTTTAAATCCATTGAGGAAATGCAAAGCTATCTCTGAATAGGAGTTTGAGTGGCGGAGCTCCTGTGTTCAGCATGGGACCCAAAAGTTAGTGGAGATCACTTTTATAACAGTGCCTAGCACAATGATTTACAGCTTCTAGAGCAGGGGTCTCTAACCTGGGGTCTATGATTCCCTTAGTGGTCCATAGATGGGTTTCAGGTGTTCATATAGGTCAGATAAAAAAACAACATTTACATTCACTGTATAATCCTGCCTGTCCCAGTCAATGGTTTCAAATTAAAAGAAAGGAAAGAAAATGCATTCGCCACTGCTTATAGTGAGGCACATACAATATAGTCATTGCATGCAAAGTTGTGTTTTTTCTTAATGTAGCGGGTATTTGAATTTGTAAGGACTCTGGTGGTGTGAAGTTCCTTGGGGTCCCTGGGTGGTGCTGTTGCCTGGGGCCCGAGCTGAACATACACTGCGAACCGTGCCTTTTTGTCCTCCCCTGGAGCTGGTACAGCGGGGCGGGGAACCCGCTGTGATGCAAAGGGAGAGGTCATAAAAGGGGCGGAGGCCCTGATTTTAGGGAGAGAGTCAAAGGACGTGGCCGCACCCAGGCACCTTCAGCTTGGGTGCTGGCATTCCGGTGTTCCAGGCCTAGGCGCCCTTGGCCTAGCTGGAGCAGAGATGGAGTCCATTCCAGGCACCTTTAGCCTGGGGTGAGGTACTATGGCGGATGCCTGGGGCTCAGTACCTTCGACTGAGTTCCGCGAGGGTGAGGAATCCGAGGGGGCCCTAACGCCTTGGGTGCCCGTGTCTGAGTTCGTGAGGACTGGTGCGCAGTAACTTCTCCGAAGAGTCCGGCGCGGCATCGCTGGTGACGGAGAGGCCTCCATTTCTCCCTTGGACGGATTTCTTCCCCTGACAAGGGCAAAATGGGAGAGAAGGTAAATTCACGTTCTAAATTACCTAGTCAGTGGCAGTGACTATTCACCACTGGTGACAGCACAGTGGGCAGCAGCAAGAAGGGAAAGGATTGTGCCTCGATCTGTCCCCCCCATTATTCAAAAGGAGAAAGACTGTTTTATTGCTTGGCAAGAAGAATAAAACTGAGTTGTACCTATTCACTGTGTGGAACTTGGGTTACTAAGCAAAGAGTCAGGGACGAAGGACTGGACTTGGCTCTAGGACACCTACACAAAAGCCCAATCTTTGGCCTTCATCTCCTAGTTACGGGAGGACACGGGCCGTGGTGTGTATCATCTCTCTCTCTCAGGTACCCCTAGACAACAGCCAAATAACCGATAAAGCAAGAGAGGGAGGTGAGGGCACTACATTAATATTTAACAAAACTCAAAAAAACACGCGCTAAACCCAGGGGAAATCTTTCATCAGACTTCTTTCCAGAATGCCCATCAAGGGTGCAGCCCTCCTCTGCCTGGGAAATCATCTGAACAAACTACAAAAAACGCGCACAGAAGGGCGCAACCACCTTATGCATTACCATTAATAATTTTTATTAAGTCCACATAGACAATTTGATACTCATATGTGAAATAAAAAACATCAAGTAAAACACATCTTCTCCAGCGGGAATGCACGCTCGTCCTGGGAACAAATGGTTGGACAGATATGTGAACATGCTGGGGAGTAGGGATGAGCCGAACATCCCCCGGTTTGGTTCGCAGCAGAACATGCGAACAGGCAAAACATTTGTTCGAACACGCGAACAGGCAAAAAATTTGTTCGAACACGCAAACACCATTAAAGTCTATGGGACACGAACATGAAAAATCGAAAGTGCTAATTTTAAAGGTTAATATGCAAGCTATTGCCATAAAAAGTGTTTGGGGACCTGGGTCCTGCCCCAGGGGACATGTATCAATGCAAAAAAGAGTTTTAAAAACGGCCGATTTTTCGGGAGCAGTGATTTTAATAATGCTTAAAGTGAAACAATAAAAGTGAAATATTCATTTACATTTCGTACCAGGGGGGTGTCTATAGTATGCCTGTAAAGTAGCACAAAATTACAATTCTAAAGGAAAAAAAGTAATTTAAAACTACTCGCGGCTATAATGAATTGTCGGGTCCAGGCAATATAGATAAAAGTCATTAAAAAAACGACATGGGTTTCCCCCCAGTCCATTACCAGGCCCTTTGGGTCTGGTATAAATATTAAGGGGAACCCCGAACTATAAAAAAAAATGCGTGGGGGTTCCATTACCAGGCCCTTCAAGTCTGGTATGGATATTAAGGGAAACCCTGCGCCAAATTTTAAAAAAATGGTGTGGGGTTCCCCCCAAAAATCCATACCAGACCCTTATCCGAGCACGCAACCTGGCAGGCTGCAGGAAAAGGGACGAGAGAGCGCCCCCTCCTGAACCGTGCCAGGCCACATGCCCTCAACATGGGCGGTTTCCCCATGGTGTCACTAGTGACCCCGCCCCCTCTGACGCGTCACGGGAAACTCCCGTGGCACCATGGGGAAACCGCCGGAAACCCCCGTTGTGTCAGAGGGGGCGGGTTCTCCTGTGCACGTCACGGATGGCCCCGCCCTTGGTTATTTAAGAGCCATCAGACGGGTCGCACGTCATTCGGCCGGGCACCTCCTATGGAAGAGGCTGTATCGTTTGTGGCATCCTCCCCATGTTGAGGGCATGTGGCCTGGTACGGTTCAGGAGGGGGGCGCTCTCTCGTCCCCCCCTCTTTTCCTGCGGCCTGCCAGGTTGCGTGCTCAGATAAGGGTCTGGTATGGATTTTTGGGGGGAACTCCACTCCATTTTTTTTTTTTGGCACGGGTTCCCCTTAAAACCCATACCAGACCTGAAGGACCTGGTAATGGAATTTGGGCGGACACCACGCATTTTTTTTTGGGTTCGGGGTTCCCATGTCGTTTTTTTCAATGACTTTTATCTGTATTGCCGGGACCCGACAATTCATTATAGCCGTGAGTAGTTTTAAATGACTTTTTTTTAGGGCTGTGGAAATGAACTATTAATTCCTCGATTAATCGATTAATTTTTTTGATTGATCAAAATTCTTTTGATCGGTACTCACCTCTCCGCCGGCTTCCGGGTCTTCAGGGAGTTCTGTCTGAGATCCGGTGACTTTATGGACACCGGCAGAGCAGGGCTTGCCATGTCCATCTGAAGGGCTCCTTTGCAGTGCCTTCATATCTGCATGCCAGCGGGACCTTACTATCTGCCACACGCAAGGGCTGTTACACTTCCCTCTATCACTTCCCTATATCAACCTGGGATTAAACAGCCATCCACTGGGAGTTGTGATAGTTCCCTTCACGGGACATCTACATGCCGACGGACTGATGTTAACCCCTCCTCATCTGGATTTAGCAGTGGTATCGTTGTACACATTTTTATACCAGTATCATACTTAGCTACATGTTTTTATGACTGCTTTTGCTACCGTTTGGTATTACTGGCACCATTTTTACAGTTTATGTAGCTACATCGATTTTAACTCCGGTGCAATATTTATTTTGTTACCTACTTGAAGACTATAAAAGTTTTAATGCTATTCCCATCGAGCGCTACCTTTGTGTGTTTTTTGTATCCTGCTATCCATTTTTCCAGTGGTTGGTAGCTGCACTGGGAATCAGCCTGCAAGGAGATAAGCTAAAAGTAGTTGGATCTGTATGTGCGTTATAATTAATCAAAATTAGTCGATTAATCGATAAAAAAAAAAACGATTAATCGAACACGAAAATTTTAATCAGTAACAGCCCAACTTTTTTTCCTTTAGAAATGTCATTTTGTGCAGGGACTTTTCTAAGAACGGGAAACATGCACTACTTTACAGGCATACTATTAAAGACACCCCCCAGGTAAGAAATTTAAAGGAATATTTCACTTTTATTGTTTCACTTTAAGCATTATTAAAATCACTGCTCCCAAAAAAACAGCCGTTTTTAAAAACTTTTTTTTGCATTGATACATGTCCCCTGGGTCAGGACCCAGGTCCCCAAACACTTTTTATGACAATAACTTGCATATTAACCTTAAAAATAAGCACAGCTCACACTCTTAGTAGGCTACAGGAGGACAGTAAAGAATAAGCCAAAGGTCGGGGTAACCAGCAGACAAGGATAAACATAGGACACGATTCTTTCCCTTATCATTTAAGAAGGTTGTATGTATTATTAACAGGTAAGGACTGCAATGGAGCATACGGTCCCTCATCCTCCTTTATTGGATCTCTAATATCACCTAAATTCAAAAAAGTAGGAGTCACCTCTTCAGCTGCCTTTCCTAACAGCTTCTTCATACATGGCAGAATACAAGAAACCACTATCGCAGCTAATGTAAGCAGCATCAAAATTGCTATGCCTATTTGAGTACAAATGCATTGCCATCCACTCATCCACCCAAAATACTGATCCCAGGGATCGGTCAGTCCCGAATTTCTTTTTAACTCTTTTGAGAGATCCTCTAATTTCTTAATGGCCAAGGTTACCTTACCATTTGGGCCTGTATTGTCTGGAATGTACGTACAACATGTACTTGTCCCAGGAAACATTTTACACACACCCCCCTTTTCAGCTAAAATCATGTCTAAGGTCATACGATTTTGGAAAGTCATTTGTGAAGTGGCCTCTAGTTGTTCAGCTAAACCCTGGAGTGCATCCCTGGTATATTTAATGAACCTCTGTTGGTTATAGTAGATATAATTAATCCAATCTACATTCTTATTTACAGTGATTATGGGAATCAGGGACTCAAAACCTTCAGCTACTTGATCTCTTGCTTTGAATTCATCTGGGACCCCCCTTGGGACTCCTATGGCATCTATATATACATGAGGGTCAAAACTACCAGCTGGGGCACTTCTACGCTTCCTGCTGGATTTAGATGAGTGCTCCCTTTTTACTACTAGGTCATCTCCCGAAAAGATGTGCAGTGGCATTATGACTTTAGCAAGTGCACATTCCCCTTTCCATCGGCCTGGTAACCTAGTCCTAATCTTCATGTCCCCACAGATCCAATACATGTCTCCCAAAGACTGAGTTTGATTCTGTACCAGATCTGTGGATACACTACTGTAGGAGGCACAGTATCCCATAGAGAAGTTCCCTAAGAACTTCCCTATTCCCTGGTAGTTCCCATAACATGTGTAATTACCGGGATATATAGTAATACCCTCCCCGGGCTTGGATGTCTTAGTTATTATGGGATATTCTCTTTTCCATGTTTCGCACTGGGAGGAATCAGTGGAAGTAGTGGTAAACAGGCTCAGAAAGCATTCCTCTTGAGTGGGAGGTATGTTTGTTTAATGGCACTGTTCCCAAATGGGGTCTAGCTCCACCACACACATAACAGTTGGACCTATTATGTTTCCCTACACTATACCTCATCCATTCGAGCCACAGGTTGACATCCGAGAAACCAGTCTCTGCTGCCATTGTGTCTTCAAATGTGGGATCAGCTATGGCCACCATATCTTCTAGGGTGCGCATATGTACATGTGGTTTAAGGGGATCACTTGTTGGTTGAAGGGCCTCCCATTCAGATGAATTATACATGTCTTTAACTTGGAATTGTCCACTTGGTCCCCTATTCTCCCCATCATAACGTACCCCCATAACATATGTGCCTGCATCTGTAGGACTGGGATTTCTTATGGTCAGGGTGAGTTTCGTGCTGTATCCCTTTTCCCCACCATGACTTGACCATATGCCTGTTTTTAATAAGGTCAGTCTGCTGAGTAATGGTCTCCATGTTTTTCTTTTCTGTTCAGGGCACTCTGTGGCTTATATCCCCAGTCATCCCCTGTATTCCAACCCACAGATTCCCAGTGGTCACTGTCTGCTGTGTCACATATAAATATATTTCCGGTGGTGATCTGCGTCCGGAACAAGCTACACTGCCAGTTAAATGGAGGGGGAAAGTTTATAATACAGAGATCAAATATGAAGGTAGCTACATGTGTGTCTGATGAATTATACCAAAATTGTGTTACACCATCTATTTGTTTGATAGCCACCTCCTGTGCGTGCATAGTTGCTATAAGAAAAAATATATATTGTTTCATTCTGATGCGGGTGGTGCACGGTCCTCAGGAACTGGAGCCTTGTTGAAAATCTTGGCTCCAGGGAATGCTTTCAGAGGAACTTCTTAACCATCACCCAATCACCAGGAAGTATACTGTAAGTACCGGTATCTAGATCAGGATCTGTAATGGAAGAATATACTCGTACATAGATGTTAGTTAATTCTTTTACAAGAGCGGTCACATAATCTATCAAAGTATCATACTGTAATTGCAACTGTTGTGGGTAACAACAACCTAACAGGGTGATAAGGTGTGTGAAACACTAATGTGGTACCTAGGGCCAACCATATTTCTTTTGTGACTACAGCAGTTAACGCAGGACCTTGATTACTCTCTATCACCTCAGGTACCCCATATCTGCAAACTGGCTCCAAAAGCAATTTTTTAGCCGTGGTTTTCGCCGTCTGATCTGCGACTGGATAAGCCTCGGGCCATCCTGAGAACATGTCTACCACCACCAGAGCATACTCAAATCTACCACTCTTTGGCATTTGTATGTGTATCCTCTGGAAGGGGTAGAGCGGTCTAGCTGAGTGTTTCTGGGGTGGTTTCTCTAGCCTTCCGGGGTTGCATGTTAGGCAAGTGTGAGAGAACCTGCAGTATTGATTAGTCAAAGTAGTTATTCCTAGAGCTACATAATGATTGTTTATCAGTGAGTTCATCAAAGTCTTTGAAAGATGGGTTGCTCCATGGGCCCATTGCACCACAGCTGGGTACAAAGCACTGGAAAGACATGGGCGGGTCCCTACAGTCCAAAGATCATCCACCCGTACTGCTACAAGGTGAGTTGAGGCATTGGGATCGGGGCATCCAGAACAGAGGGTAGACGGGTGGTTTCCGCCTTCATGAGTTCAAAGTAATCATGTCCTACTTCTTATCGGGTAGGAGCAGGTAGGTCTGCGTTCTCTTATTCCTGTTCATCCAGAGACATGTCATGATACCCCCTTGGACAAGAGGAAGAAGAGTAGCAGGGTAGAGTCACTGGCATCAAAGTAGAGTCACAGCGTCAGGCATGAGGAAACTGCATCTCAACCAGAGGACAAATACTTGGGTTGCACCTGATACAGAATGGCAGAGAAACAGTGAGGGGCAAGCAGCAGAAGGGAATGGGCCAGAACAATGTCAGAAGTTTAGTCCAGCAGTGCTTGGGCAGCAAAAACAGCTCAGAGACATGATGGGCCTCCTCTGGCAACTGGGTCAAGGCGGGGGGAATATAAACCGATGGGGCGGTTACGGAGTCCATGACTTTGTGTCAACACACCTGAAGCGTGGCCTTGGGTCTCAGATATGAATGGGCTAAAGGGCTTTCCATTATCAGGGAGTCCAAGTGCAGGAGCAGTGCTAATTGCCTTTTTCAAAAGATGAAAGTTAGTGAGCGCTTCTGCGGATAGCGCAAAGGGGACACATGGCAGGGAGTCCTACAGGGGTTGCATGAGAAGGTTAGCCGCAGGTATCCAGGCTATGCAGTAAGAGATCAGTCCCAAAAAAGCATGTAGGGCCTGAGCATCACCGGGGGCCGAAATGGGCCATATGGCTTCAACTAACGCTAAATCTATGACAGCGAAAATATTTTTGCAGACAGGGGCACCCCAGACAGAAGAGAGTGTGGAAGGATAAGCTTGCCCACTGCTATAAGGTCCTGTACTACTCTGTGCGGGCCACTATCAGCCCAATCCGTATCGGTTCCTTAAAACTTGCTACGAAAGCACTTGATAGTATGCGATAATGCGCTTTGTAATGTAACCTGATATTGAAAGCATCGCAGGGCAATGACCGGAGGGCAGTGAAAGCTGCCATCTGCATTCAATACTGGGCACAGGGGGTATAGGGATAACTGGGATGAGGAAGGCCTGCTTTCAAGGGGAGGGACTTCTGTAGGAGGTCCTTCAACTTACAACTACATGAGGGGCAGAGTCCAGGGACCTCCCACATGCCTCACACGCCCAGTAATGGCTACCAGGACAGGGTGGAGGCAGGCTGTGTTCTCGTTCAGAAAATATGGACATACATTTCTATGCAAGCCCTATGCAAAGTTCAACACTTAAATGATATTAGAACATTTAAAACCTAGTAACCCTTGTGAAACGTCTTTCCGTTACTGCACGGAAGGCAAGTACTCTTTATAAATATGACACTATGTCATCTTTCTCAAAACAAACAGATCTCCTGAATACACTTCTTACATGTGTCCAGACCAAAAGTCATATTAGGCACACGTCAAGGCAAATTTTACATTTAGAAGAAATCTTTTTTACACAGACATCACCCCAAAACCAGTATACAACTGTTGGCATGTAGCTTCTTAAAGACAAACAAAAAAATTGTGTATGTCTCTAAATATTTGGAAAGTGATTACTTCATACTGCAGTTAGAAATAACATGATTCCAAAATCACTCTGCCATATATTTAAATGGTTTTAGTAATGGACATGTAAAAATAATTCAAGCACCAAAAGTTATAATGAAAAGATTTATACGTTACCAGTAGTTATGAGTTCTGTCTGGTTGAGAAGATTCAGTTATGAGTCCCACATGACTCCTCCCAACATAACTCCCCATTATATTCTCAATATCCCAAAAGCAAGTCTGTTACTTTTTATTTATTTATATATTTACGTGTTATTTAGGTATGTTTTTATTTTACTCTTCCCACATTATTTGTATTTGTGATGTTACATGAAGAATACAAATTCCCATCATAATGGTACATTTCAAAACGTATACTGTGAGCTCCCTGTATGCTGACAACATCACACCCATCTCAACACACACATTCCTTTCAGCATAGACAGGGTTAATCAGCCATCTTGAAGTTAGAAGCACACCAGCCCCCTTACATTAACTTTTTCACAAGCTAAACTGCCCTCTGCCGGGCTAGAGAGAGTTCGTCCCATTCTAACCCCTTCCCTGAATACTGTGCTGTCTCTGCTGAGCAGCCCCACTTCACAACTCTATCCCATGAATAGTTTTAAATAGGTACAGAGCAAAAGCTCAGCCTAAAAATAGACAGCAAATGTAAAAAAACTCCTGACCGCAGAATGAAAAAGTACACTCATGCCCCGTACACACGATCGTTTTTCATGCCGTTAAAAATGCCATTTTAAAAAATGGCCATTAAAAATGATCGTGTGTAGGCTCCAGAGCATTTTTAACGACGTGAAAAACGGCCATTAAAAATTCCGGACATGCTCTCTTTTTTCACGTCGTTTTTCATGTCGTTTTTTTTAACGACGTGAAAAACGATAGTGTGTATGCTTTCACGACGTGAAAAAAAACGCGCATGCTCCGAAGCAACTATGAGACGGGAGCACTCGTTTTGGTAAAGCTAATGTTGGAAATGGAGATGGCACATTCGTCACGGTGGAATTAATAGCATCGTTTTAATGCTGCGCATTCCGTTCTTCTTTTGATAATGCTTTAAAATTACCCTCTTTTGATAATGACATTGAGAGTTTTATGCCAAACTTGTTTCTAAAGTAATTCCAAATTGCTCTAATGATTATAAAATATTATTTATAAGCCGCACCTCCCTCCTAAATAATACTAATAATAATAAAATAATGTAATTCTCCTTTTTTCTTTAAATTTTATATTATTTTTGTTTATTTTTTTTTGGCCTTTTTTTAAGTATTTTGGCTTAAATTATTCTTGTGTAAAGTTACCACAACAACCTTCCAAATGTGTCTCATTTGGCCTCAGGGAGGTTTGTGTCCCCTGATAATAACAATAATATAATTTGAGATGTCCCTGCCTGCTTCCTAGCAAGCTCTCTTTTGAAATACAAATCACATAGTCAAGTATTTAAAGGGCACTCAATTTTTTTTTATTTCAGAACATTAACAAATTAAAGTGGAAGGCAGCACTGGAGAGCCTGCTTGCATTTGTGCATCCCTTTCACCCCACAACAACCATACAAGATGTCCAAACCAAAATAGAGATTAGATCCCCCCAAAAAATGAGCCCAATCTTGTCTTGAGCTCCCAGAGGTCAGGAGCCACAGCAGATAAGTCCTATATGTCCCCAGTCTGTGGTACTACAGCAGGCATTATTTTCTCCTCTTCCTTGTAGCCTTCTCTCCAGCCTTCTCTGCAGCCTTGGTTGGTTTCTTCCTTGGAGGCTGGGGATCAGGAGGAGAGGTTGTGGCAGGAGGAGTAGTAGGAGGAGGAGGAGGAGGTGGAGGAGTAGGGACAACCTCCGTTATGTCCGTGTACCTAGTGAGTTCACCCAGCACGCCCTTATTGATGACTTTCAATAGCAGGGTCTCACTGAATTTTTTTTGCTGCAACTCCATTTGCCCTAGTTTGTGGGCGAGGACTGCGGCAAATCCCTCATCAACAGAGGGTGCCTCTCTGAGGGCCGCTGTTGCCTCTCTGAGGAATGCCCTGGTTTCCTCCTCCACCTGCCTACCTCTCCTTGGCCCTCGTGGTTTAACTACCAGGGGAGGCATCTGGGCTCTTGTGCTGGGCCCAGCCTCCTCCTGGGTGCCACTGGGCCCAGCCTCCTCCTGGGTGCCACTGGGCCCTGCCTCCTCCTGGGTGCCACTGGGCCCTGCCTCCTCCTGATCCCCAACATCACCCTCTTCCTGGCTCTGCTCTGGCTGTAAAAAAAGAAAGGGACATTATTTATTTTGCCACATCATCATTCACAGACATTGTTCACCTCTAGACATTGTTGAAATCAATGCCAAAAGTTATGTCATTTTCATTGATTACGCATCCTGGTTTTGTTGTCTTGGACACATAAAATTAGGCCACTACTGTATCTTGCTCTTCACAAACTTTATTGGTAGAAGTGTACATACCTTTAACAATACTAACATCTATTTAAAATCTACAATTTTGTACGATAGAAATATAGATAGCAAAACTTTACCTGGCTCCATATCTCCAAATCTGCCTCCTCAAGGCCCTGATCTTGATCCTCAGAGGAAGCCAGAGCAGGGTTGACAGGAAGGCTGGAGGACTGGCTGCAGGGAAGGCTGGAGGGTTGGGTACAAGGAAGGCTGGATTGACCTCTGGGGGGGAAGGGCGGAGAGAGATTCCCGCACTTCCAGCTGGTCATCCAGAAAAGCAAGCTTACTGTAGTACCACAGACTGGGTTTATAAACCTTATCTGCTGGTGCACCTGACCTCTGGGACCTCAGGACCATAGTCCTCTGGGTCCTGTATGTCCCTCTGATGGTCCCAATTTTGTTTTTGACATCTTGGAGAGTTGTTGTGGGTATCTTTGTTTGCACAAATGCAAGCAGGCTCTCCAGTGCTGCTTTCCTGGCGTCTTTATTTTTATTACCGCCACTTTTTGTTTGCCATAATATAGGGAGCTCTTGCCATTTATCGATGAACTCCCCCATGAAGTCTGGGTTTTTAAAAGTATTCATGATATCTGTAAAAGCGAGAAACCAAAAAAAATATATATTTCAGGCAACATTCCTCAACTGTGCATTGTCTACATATTTTGAGCACACAAATCTCCTCGTCTGATGAACCTCAAAAAGTAAAATTGTTAGGTACCTTGGTCACGACGTTCGTTGCTAACTCTCTCTCCCGAAAAATGAACGTATTTCCCAGACATGGATCTTCACTTTATATACACAGCGCATGGGTGAAACTCCGCACGCTTTCCCCGCCCCTGACGTTCGATATTGTACTTTCCCCGCCCCTTCTCGCTCGTAGTGCTGAACAAAACATGGCGGAGACACAGGTGGCTGAGATTACCTCTACGGAGGATGAAATTACAGAGGAGCCCAAATCAAGACCCAGGAGATATAAGGCATCCAACATGTCATTCGAGGAAATGGTGGAGATGGTCGCCATTTTAAAGAAGGAGGATTATGATGCCAAGCATGGTCCGTATAAAAGGCCTAATCTGGTCAAGTCCAGAATTATGGGCAAAGTGGTCAAAAGTCTCCACCAAAAATTCGGGGTGTGCAGGACGAAGGAACAGCTCAGAAAACGATGGTCAGATCTGAAGTTGCAGGAGGCCGACCAATATAAAAGAATCAAGAAAGTTATATTAAAAAGTAAGTTGTTTTTTTTGAGTTTCCATGGTACATATTATTTTCTTGTATTCTGTCGTGTATTTTTAACTTTCATATAGTACACTGAAAGATACCATCTTTTTTAGGTTCGTCCGCATAGTAAACGGACGTATTAAACCTCTTTCTCCGTACAGTTCCTCAAACGATGTTTTAGGATCATCCAGTGTGAACACCCATGTTTTTTGGTTTATTTGGGGGAGTACATTTGGGCCACACTTATTTTTGGTGTGCTTATCCAAAGGACATTTGTTCATTTGAAAAAACGATATGCATGGTAATGTTAAAGGGAGTGAATGCTCAGCAGCTGATGAAACATCTGAACGCAGTAGTACAAATGTGGGCCTAAAGCCAAAAAGCTTGAGGGAGTCACACACAGGTGATCCAGTGTAGATACTTTGGGGTGTTACAATGTTTCAAATTTGTTTACAAAATGTATATGCTCTGTTTTGGCCTATGTATCCAATCATTTGTCCCGGTTGGCACAGGGGGTAAAAATTAAAATGGAGCATGCTTCAAAAGAATGATTACAAAGTTTTTTTTCATGTTTCTTATTTTAGCAAAATTGAGTCGCTACTAATGAAACTATTCCTTTTATTTCAATCTCCCTAGGGATTCGAAAAGCTACCTCAGATGAGACGAGAATTGCAATACCTACAACAATACCCCCAGAACCCCAGGATGGAGAGGAATGTGATGTTGTGGAAGTGGAAAGTGGCACCACCACAGGTCAGAGTGAAACCAGACACATGCATGTTAAATAGATGTAGGCCTACATATTCTATCCTACATATTTCTTTTTACATTTAGGTGCAGTTCTGGCCGAAGACCCCAATAAGTTGACACATCACAGTGCCCAGATCCTGATCCAATACCTGATGGTCTGCTGTCGTGACCTCGAAAAAATTAAGGGAGATTTGCTAGAGATCAGGGCAAATACAAAGCGGGTGGAGGAAAGGCTCCAAAATATCATGGCTGTGCTTGGGCGTGTCTAATGTTTTTACACCAAATAACGTTTTACTTGCAGAGATTTCTATTTTTTTTGGTTAGTTTACCCTTTAATGACTAGTACATGTTTAGCTTTTTCAAAATTTGGAGAAATATAGTTTGTTTATGCATGGCTGGTCATGTGTTTTAATACACCTGAAATTAAGGGAACATCCACATTTCTAAGGAAGTTGCCCACCTAAACAAAAAAAATAAAGGTATTTTTACATAACAAATCATTGTGGCTTCATTATGTAAAATGTGGTGCTGAGTGAACTAATCAATGTTTGGTGTTTACACTGACAATGAAGGCTAATTAAAAGATTTTTTAATCCACATGGCAAAACAAGTGCACTAGGTAAACCTACCAGAAACATCAAACATTATACAATAAAAATGACAAACCAATCTTTACTTTTTGAAAAAGTTTTATTTTTTTGGTCTAAAATTATTAGAGATTGTCTGGCATTTCAATGGCCCCCCTACCCATAAAATAGTCCACATATTGGTTACGGACCTCACGTCCGGTTGGGGGGGCCAAGCCAGGACGGCCAGGTTCCAGGGCCACCAAAGTTTCGGCATTGATTAAAGAGGCCTCAGGCCCACTCAAAGATATATAACTCGTTGAATGCACCCTTAGGAAATTATGCAGCACACAGCACGTCATAAACACATGGTTCCATTTGTATGGGGCAAGGTGGATGGAGGTAAGGAAGAGGTGAAATCGGCTGGCCATGATCCCAAACGCATTTTCCACCACCCTTCTGGCTCTGGCCAGCCGATAATTGAAAACCCTCCTCTCAGGGGTGAGGGTGCATTGCGGGAATGGCCTCATCAAATGGGGTCCCAGGCCAAACGCCTCATCCGCCACAAACACAAAAGGTAGTCCCTCCACATTCTGCTCCGCTGGTGGCAAGGCCAGCAGATCCAAAAGGAGCCGTTCTCCAAACTCCGTCTGGGCAAAAACTCCTCCATCAGACATCCTGCCATTCTTGCCAACGTCCACATAGAGGAACTTGTAGGTGGCCAACACCACTGCCATCATCACGACGCTGTGGAACCCCTTATAATTATAATAAAAGGATCCCGAATGGGGTGGTGGGACGACCCGAACATGTTTGCCGTCGATGGCTCCTCCACAGTTAGGAAAGTTCCATCGCTGGGCAAACTCGGAAGCCACATTCTGCCATTCATGTGGCGAAGAAGGGAACTGTGGAATTAAAGAAATAACAAATTAATACTTGGAGCCAGAAACATTGAAAGCTGATTTCATACACACATTCATGGCCAACATTGGTAGAAACTGTTCAAAACATAAAAAATTGGAAGCAAGAAAAAAAAAATTATTGGGGGGGGGGGTTTAAGGGTTGAAGATGAGTTGGGAATATCACACATGAAGGCTGTAGCACTCTGTATTGAAGTTAACAAAAATGAAACATTCCTAGGCAAAATTTAGGGTGTGTTTTGGGTAAAGCACTACGATGGAACATATAATAAAAAACATGGAAATGACTAGGCAAGGTAGGTATGGCCCCAGGATAGCATGCTGGAGAGGTTAGGTAAGCCAAATTTACAGGTAGGCCTCAAACCCCAAAGTTTAAATAATAAAACATGGGGAGAAAGGGGACATTCCCTGCAGCTAAGAATCATGTGAATTAGGGACTGCAAATAAAGCAAATTAAAAATATCCAAAAATAAAAACCATACAATGTGAATTTTTGAAGAAGAACACTTACCTTAATATAGTCCTCCTGCAAAACTTGAAGGATGGCAGAACAAGTCTCTGGTATAATGATCCCCAGAGCCTGGGGGGATATGCCTGTGGAGAACTTAAGGTCCTGCAGGCTTCTCCCAGTAGCCAGGTATCGCAACGTGGCGATGAGCCTCTGCTCAGCACTGATGGCTTCCCGCATAACGGTGTCCTGCCTGGTAATATAGGGGGACACCAAAGCCAACAGCTGCTGAAATACGGGGTCAGACATCCTGAGGAAATTCCTGAAATCATCAGGATTATTCTCCCTGATCTCCCGCAACAAAGGCATGTGACAGAATTGGTGCCGCTGGAGCAACCAATTCTTGGTCCATGAACTCCTCCTGACCCTGCTCATGGCATGGAGTCGGGATACAGCATGAACCCCTGCACCAACTACAGCACGAACTCTACGACGAGTACGTAGCCGCAACATGGCTAGATAACGGTCGGCTGAACAGAACGAACTAGAAGAACGCACGGAAGAACAGCAAGGCCTATGAAGAACAAGCTGAAAAACACGAACGTGCAGAGCAGGCCGCACTGAATAAACAGATACGAACTGACTACAAGCAGTGCTAAACAGATACGAACCCACAGGCGCAAACTGAACTCCCGAAAACGATCTTCAAAGCACGAAGACTGAAAAGCGCGAATCGTCTCTCACCAAACTTTTACTAACACGCGGAAACACGGAATTAGCAAAAGCGTCCCAAAGGGTGGCGTCATTCGAACGGAACTTCCCCTTTATAGTGCCGTCGTACGTGTTGAACGTCACTGCGCTTTGCTTGATCGTTTTTTTTAATGATGGTGTGTACGCAAGGCAGGCTTGAGAGGAAACATGAAAAAAAACGAGGAGAAAAACGTCGGTTTAAAAAATGACATTAAAAACGATCGTGTGTACGGGGCATTAGGGTTAAAAATCAGCCAGAGGCTAGAAGGGATGTGAAAGGGTTAAACGTCTTGGAAAAAAGAACAGCAGCAGTACGTTTAAAGACCATTCCTCTCTTTTTTTTGTTCTCACAGAAAAGGCAGCAAGCCCCCACTAGGAGAGAAAAGGAGGGCCAGAGGAATTTTAAGGCCGTGGAAGGCAAAAAAAGGGAGGGGGGGTGAAGCTGGGCTTTGTGCTTCTGTCCCAAAATGAGCTGTAGAAGAAACACTGTAATATCTGCCAAGCTCGTATCAGCTTAACTAAAACCCCACAGATAGGAGAGAAACATACAATAAACAAGATACACAGGATAAGAATATGACCAGCTATTTCAGCTCTGCTGTCTGTATGGAGGTAAAATTCAACCCTACCTGGCTCGTTTTATATATATCTAAATGAATGGAGTCAACATCTCTATGAACTCTATGAACTACGACGCTTCATCCAAAATGGAAGCTTGAGCAAGGAAATCCAGTGACTCCATACACACATATATATCTATTTAATCTAATCTACCCTGCGCCTCTTCAATCCGAATCTTACTAAAGAATACGGACAAGGAAACCCGTGCACATAATTAATCTACCCTGTGCCTCTCTCTTCAATCCGAGTATGGACAAGGAATCCCGCGCCCATAATTATTTAATCTACCCTCCCTTGAACCAGGGCCAGCCCAGCAAGGAAATATTGTGTCTCCCCTTCACACACAAACAGTCCGCTGAAATAGGCACATTCAAGACAACACAGAACAAAACACAACATAAATAACAGCCGGCAGAATAGGTCGATGGGTTCTTAGTAAATTGGTTCTGGACAAGAAGTTACCTGTCTTTGCCGATCCCGGAAGAGCCGACTGAATGTGAGAGAAAGGGAAGATGTCTGAACCGGCATAACACAGGTAAGGAATAGAACAGTATCCTCAAGACTTGTGCACAACGGAAAAATTTGCTTAGTTTCGGTTCGTTTCTTGTGCACAACGGAAAAATTTGTTTAGTTTCGCTTTGTTTCTTTTCGGTCCTGTTGATTCGTAATCGTTAGTAATTTTGCTAGACGGGATTTTTCGTGTTTGGACTAATTCGTCCTTTCGGTAGAGTACATTGTTTTTCGTTGATTCTGGACACAACTCCTACTTTCGTAACTTTTTTGGGTTCGTTGATACGTAATTTTCCGTGTCTCTCTCACAACGACGCTGCTTATTATGCCTAATGTGCTTTGAATGAATTTGTACTTTTCTTAATACATTGCGGTTATTTGTAACGATTCGAAATCTCGTATTTTACTTTCGTTTTTTACATGCGGCTATAGCCTCCGCCCCTGTACACCATTTTGAGAGGGAGTTCAGCACGGTGAGGGAGAAGCAGAGAGCAGAGCAGAGTGTTATTGTGCTTCGAATGGATTCGAAATCTCGTATTTTACTTTTGTTTTTTACATGTGGCTATAGCCTCCGCCCCTGTACACCATTTTGAGAGGGAGTTCAGCACGGTGAGGGAGAAGCAGAGAGCAGAGCAGAGTGTTATTGTGCTTCAAATGGATTCGTACATTCGTAACTTCTTTCATAACGAATTATGCCGAAGACATTCGGGCATTCGCTATTTGCGATATAATTTATTTCAGATTCGGTTTTATTCGTAATTGCTTTGTTCGGAAATTCGAATGCTTCCGAATGTCCGAAAGTTGCTAAATTCGGACGAATTTCGATTCGCTACGAAACTAATTGCACAAGCCTAGTATCCACTTACCGCGTAAGGAAGATGATCAAGCTTCATCCCGGGAGACACATCTCCATCCTCTGACATCCGAGAACAGAGCCCAGAAACCCAAGTTGGGAGCCAATTGTAATAGATCAGTTCTAAACCCAACACCAGAACTATTCCCTTATTCTGCCGCTGGTTCGTATCTATGGTAATATGGAGGCATGCTTCAAGAATTACAAACTGAGAGCAGACGCATCAGTGTGACTTCTTCCCCATATGTGGCTCAAGACAACAGGAAGTTCTTTTATTTAAATTCAGCTTAAATAGACAAAGTGACATACACAATCGTCATCACAAACATGTACATATGATTGGCTGCTTCCTTATATAGTGCTTCTTCTTTTGTGACGTCTGCTTCTTCCACGTGTCTACAGTCCAGGGCTCCGCAGCCATTTTAGCTTTACACGCTGGGAGGGGGAGATTGAAGGAGTGAATCAAGACGTGGGGGATGGAAGAAACATCTGTTTTGTCTTCACTCTGAGATGAATACCTTAGTCATAAATTTCAATCAAGGAAAATAATACTAATGTTTTCTCATCTTGCTACATGAATATTAGAACACACACATGATAATACTTCTAACTTATATCCTTAGTTAGCATACATTAACTTTCTGGTTTCAAGTATAAACATCAATGTTTGAATAGATAATATAAAGAAAGATCATTCATATAAAATAATCATTTTATAAACTCCATCACAGTGTTCCATAGTTTTCCACAGATTCTTAAAGGGGTTCATGTCTCAAAAAAGGTTAAGAACTGCTGATCACAAAGTTACAACATATGCATAGTTACATTAATCCAAGGTGGACAAATGTAACTATGTAAAAATATTAGACATGGGAGCCGTCAAAAAATTTGTTTTGTTTCGTTCCGTTCCGTATTAAAAAAGAATCGTAATTCTCAATTCGTGTACGGAATTTAATTCGGATTCGTACGAAATACGAATTTCATACAAATCATTAATATTGAACTCTACGGACTCATGCCGCGTACAGACGATCGGAAATTCCGACAACAAAACCGTGTATTTTTTTTCCGAAGGATGTTGGCTCAAACTTGTCTTGCATACACACGGTCGCACAAATGTTGTCGGAAATTCCGAACGCCAAGAACAAGGTGACGTATAAGACGTACAACGGCACTATTAAAGGGAAACTCAATACCATAATTCGTACTTTCGGACGGGGTAGAGTACATTGTTTTAGTTGATTCTGGACACAACTCCTACTTTCGTAACTTTTTTTTTGTTTGTTTCTTTCGTATTAGTTGAAAAACGTTTGGATTTGGATAATTTGGATCCGAAATTCATAAACGAAATTTCGTATTTTGTACAGAACTCGTATTCATAAAAATTCGTAATTCGGATTCGTACAAATGTACGAATTTCGAAAAATTTGTACGAATTTCCGATTCGTACGAAACTAATCGCACGTGTCTAAAAAATATTCATACCTGGAATTCATTTTCAAAATATACTCTGAAAGGGTACTTATACACTGAGGCGTAGCGGACATTGGCGGAAAAGTGCCACTATTTTTAGCGGCGCTTTACCATTGTTTTTGCTACGCTTTTCGGCCGCTAGCTTTTATCCCCCCTAAAGCGGCCGAAGAAGGGTAAAAACCGCACGCAAAATGCCGCTGCAGCGTTCGGAGACTTGCAGGCGGTTCAGAGACTTTTTTTAATGTCCTGCCAGCGCAACGCTCCAGGCTTTCACACTGAAGATAAAGGAGCGGCTCTTTCAGGGCGCTTTGCAGGCGCTATTTTTAGCTCAAAAGCACCCGCAAAGCGTCTCAGTGTGAAAGCAGCCTAAGGGAATGCTGACATCCCTTGTTATGACAAACTATACAGCCAGGATTTTTAAAATCTAGAGCAATCACTAATTGTTTCTTCTGACCAGAGTATTCTCCTTATTTCCTGCAGCCATAATAATTCTTCTGCAATCAATAGGTGTTAATTCTTTAGTGTGAACATATAATGGCATTTTAACAGACTGTGAAATGCATTAGCCTATGAAAATTGTTTCAGTCAGATTTTCTTCTGCCGTGAAGAGGTTAAAAGCATGGCAAATGTATCCTATCGATTTAAAATGAAGCACTTACTCTTCTATTCAGTTTGTACACAGAACTAATCTTTCACAGAGATGGAGGTCTGGCTGAGAGAGAGACGTTGCTCACTGCACACAGCATAAAGCATTCATTTTATTAAAGCAATACTGCTACGTACTTTTCCACTCCCCAGTTTCCTGCACACCTCATTATCAGATATTAATTTCACATTGTCATTAACAGACAATTTAGTCTTTCTTATCATTACTGCTGCTAAAAATTACTGTTATGTACATTATATATGTAGCAACTGTACAAATGATCTATCAAATATAGAATCAGGGTAAGTAATATCAGTAAAATGAAGAATACATTCTGCAATTGGGGCTCTATTCCATTGCAAGTGTAGTGAGGAACAGCAGGTGAAATGGGATCCTCTCCCCCACCCTGCACAGCCAGGCACACCAAATTTTCATAGTCTCTCAGAGTCAGAAAACAGTTCAACACTTTTTTTTTGTTTGTTTGAAGGATTTGAACTTGGGGTATTATGGGATGCCCACTTGACCGACTGCCTCGTCAGCCTTCCTTCTCCATCTTCTCCATCTTCCACCCGACTGTCCCTGCTGGTATGACTCATGAGTATTTATGAGGTGCTTGCCCCCTGCCAGACCATTTTGCTGGGACCCTTATCAATACTTCAAGCAGCTCCACCTAGTCTCCACCCTCTACTTCTGGAAGCTTCTCCAAGATTCCAGAGAGCAGGGGGAGTTACCAGAGATGCTGCTTGCTTAGTCATCCAGCCACCCTGAGTCACGCAGTAGTATAAATAACCCTGTAACTCACCTACACAGTGTGCACTGTCTCTTTTAACCAAAAATTACATACAGAAAAAGAGGTTAGTGTAAAGATTAAGAATCTGAACACAAGAAAAAGCAGTTACCTATAGAGACTAATTAGCATCAAGGGGATAATGGTACAAAAATAGTTTTATTAAAAACGTGTAACACATCACCTCAAACTTATAACCCCCCTACAGGATGTTAGAATTGGGCCACAAACATGGTGGATGGGGTCTGAAAGTGGACCAGACACACCCGTGTAAAGTGCCTCCTAGGTGCGCACAAGTTATGGGCCAACAAGAGCAATGTTCATATAGACAGTGCGTGTCTGTCTGTCAGCCCTGACCCAGATTCAACCCAGGTCTGGCTCTCAGCCACACTACAATTATACACACTAGTGCACACTAGAGGGTGCTACACTAGCATGGGCAGAACAGTTAATCAAAGTAGAGCAAAAAACCTTGCAATATGAAACAGTATTCCTTGCATTATGACCCAAGAGGCTATACAAGCAAAGTGTTTGGACAGAGCAGGGTATGATGGGGCAACTGCCACTAAGTTTGATTCTGACTTGCCCTTTAATGCTGGTGTAGCTCACAGAACCCACTTTTCTTCTCCAATAGCGGGGCACACCTGCTACTTGCCCGGTATCCCCTCCCTGTGTATAGAGAGGAGCGAGCGATGTTATTGTGGGGTCTTGCAGCAATTACCTCTCTAGAGTGGATCCCTTCTCTCTGTTGTCTAGGCAGAAATCTTTCAGAATGAGGCCAATGTCCACACAGGAGTAAAACCCAATCAGCAAGGTTTTATTCTTTATACTTGAGGTAAACTTGAAGAGAGAGAGAGTAGGAAGTTGAGATTGTAGGGGAAGGTTCAGGCACGCAACACTTAGAGCTCAGTGTCAGTCTTTTGTCTCCACTCAAGCCTGAGTGGGTATTGCTCACCCGGATAGTCCCTTTAAGAGTGGTCCTAGCAGCCGGGGTGGAACACGGGTAATAGAGACAATGAATCCCTCTTTAGGCAAGTTTCCAGGCCTCTTCCCGAGACAGCAGTAACGTCGCTAATCTCCTCTGGGATTGATCCTCCCCTGGACTCCTTTCCTAAAGGTGGGCTCCCTACAAGTGGGCAGCCTGGGATTCTTCTCTGAGGTGTAGGCCCTTGCCAGCAGAGCCGGGCCTACATTGCAGCATCGAAACCTCGGGCTGAAGGTGACCGAGGCCCAAACACACTCGCGCACCACGTGCCATGTGTCAGCGAAATTAGGCTGTACGCAGAGCACACAGCTAGATATCGTGTCTCTAATCGTAACACATTTCGTCTCAATGATATAATGCGTCTTAAGCTAAAATTCACTCACCTTCCATTCGGTTCCCATTCATTCAAAACAAACAGCATCACCACACAGCTAGGTTCATCTTGGCATCACAGCAAAACACTGGTCGCCGATGCCCTAACAGCGTCCTTTTATTAAACTCCCAGCAGGAAGTGATGTCACAACATGTGACCTCCTCCATAGGAGGTGAGGACACAGCATCTGACCTCCATGGGAGTGGTCATCACAGGATCTCCTCTTCACACAGGAAATGTCCAAACAAGGATATCCCTTCCAACAGGGTTATTTAAATACATACAATACATGAATACACTGATGGCTAAAGTCTTATGGGCGTGTCTGGGCAGGGAAAGTGTGTATGCTCTTAACATGGACGCTTTAACCGACTCTGAAAACACTCACAAGCTCTCATATTACCGCTGATAGGAATCCTTATTCTACGCTATTCCATAGAATAACGCATATTCAGATTATATTATTATTGCTTGTGGGAGGCTATCTGCAGGCGCGCGCTACGAATTCCGACCAATGCTGATCGACACACCGCCGAGACAAGAGCGCACATCTGCCTATAACCAATGATGTCGTTGCAGAGCGAGCATATACCCTCCTCAACGATCGTCCGTGCTAATGCACAGAGGGGCCCTCGTCGGCGGGCATATCCCCACGCTGCAAACATCACACTCCAACCTCAAGACATTTTCCACTACTAGACGGGATTCAACCAGCCTCAGACTGCCCCAGTCAGCTCTTTAGAGCGGGTTGCAGAAGTACTAACACTGGGTGACACTATGACAATACATATTAAATACATCTTTATAAAATTTTTCACAACAGTCCTCCCTTTTTTTGTCATATGCTCCCACGTGTCTTTCGATGCCTTCTTACACCTGGAAATGAATCAGTCCATACGAGTCCATAAAAAGGAAAACACGGCTTGACATGTAGACTCTGTTCTTCAGGAGCATGACTTATAAAGGAGGACACGACATTGTGAGCTGTAGTAATCGCCGATCGGTCTGTGATCCTCTGTCTTGTACGTGGGTCCAGCTTCGGGGCGTCTCATCAAGGAAGATGGGGTCATCTGTTCGAGCTCTGGTCACGCATCCAATCAGGCAACAGGAGCACCTCGTCACAACATATAGAAAGAATAGAAATAAAAACGACATGAGTATATATATTCCCACTTCCTTTAACCACGATCCGATGTAAAATAAAAATTAGATCCCCAAAGATTCCCAGACCCTTAAAAGGACTCCCAACCTTCACTTAGCTACAGCTCTGGCTTCAACGGTTACATGAAGAATCCCATCCTCAATGGATGAGAATTGTTCAATCATATCTTAAGCTCAAGCCCCCCCCACCTTGTACATGCAGGACACCATGCCCAGACCTGGTTGGGGTTGGTGAACAATTCCCTTCTAGCTGTCCCTGCCATTCTTAATTTCTCTCGCGCCATCAGATCCTCGTGATCGGCCGCGACATAAGATGCTGGGACAGCTTCACCATCACGCATGAACCTCTTGCATTGGGAGAATTACCTTATAAGCTGCAGATCCGCATAAGCACCAAACTAAAGTTCAAACACACTTGTGGGCTGCCTAGTTGTCCCAAACCGACAAGAGGCAGAGCTATTAAAACTATAACCAAGTTTACCCTCTAAAAATGCATCGTTAGATTCCATTGACAAGTATCTGTTCGGAGTCTTCACCAGTTTGTCAAAACTCCTCATACCAATAATAACATACCGCTGTCATCGCTGGGGTACTAAAACTCGGTGGAGACTCAGAACAGACCGGTCTTGTTCGCTTTCTGAGCTAGTCAGGAATTTCACTTTAGGGTTGAAAATATATTTATTGGAATTTTAACAGTGAGTACATGAAAATATATATGAAGTCACAATCCGTAAGTAGTCACATATAAGTTTGTGCAAAGAGTCAGCCAAATGGCTATCGCCCACAGCATAACTCATAATACATAGTTATACAATATCAGATGTGGTGACCGGTAATTGGAATAGAAAACGGGTACAGCTAGAAGAGCCCCGTCGTGATATACAACAGGATTGAAAACAGATACGTTAGGGATTAAAACAAACACAAAAAAAAAAAAGGGGGAACAAAAAGGAGTGGTAGTGGGGGTCGGATGGTGGGAGTGGGGAGGGGTACAGGGGGAGAGGAAGAGAGGAAGGGAGAGAGAGATGGGAAAAGAGAAGGAAGGACAGAAAAGAGAAAGAAAAGTAGGCAAGGAGAAATCGTAGAAGAGTGTCAGAGCTACTGAGTCGGGGAACAGGGAGAGATAAGTAAGTGGCCGTGGTGAGAGGGGGACCCTCAGATACAAGTCCCGTTCGTCCCACTGTCACTTTAGGTACAAGGATAATCAATTTGGGGTCGACAACATACTCGCCAGAGTGTCAGAAGAGGAGAAGCGGAGCCAGACGAACCACAGTGCTTTATATTTGTCAAAAGTATCGCTGTCAAGGGCCAGCATCTCCTCCATTCTCATAGTATCATTCATAATCGAGACCCAGTGTGACAAGGGAGGAACGGTGGTCGACTTCCAGTAGGAAGGGATGAGTTGTCTAGCTGACGACATAAAGAAACAAAGGAGGTTCTGTTTCTGGGAGGATATTGAACCTGGGAGAATAGAGAGAAGGGCAATCTTAGGGGAGGGCGTCAGCGTATCATCATAGAGTTTGTCGTAACAATCAAATACCTGAGTCCAGAAGGGGCGGATCCTCTCGCATTCCCACCAGACATGTAAGTAGGTCCCCGTAGAGGTCGAACATCGCCAGCAGGATGCCGGAGTGGACGGAAAGATTTTGTGCAATGTATAGGGGTCCCTGTACCATCCTGATAGAATCTTGTAATTTTTTTCCTGTGAATAGCAGGATATCGTAGATTTATGAGTGAAATGAAACGAAGTCTGCCAATCTGAACCTGGGATGTCCTCACCCATATCTGTAGACCATGCCCTGGTGTAAGAAGGTAAGTCAGCATGTGTAAGATTTTGTAAGAGACAGTAAATGGTCGAGAGTAGGTGTCTGGGTGTCTCGGAGAGGGAGCACAGCCGTTCAAACTCGGTTTTAGGGCGGTGTATTTGGGAGGAAGAGTGCAAGTGCTTCGCGAGCGTAGATAAACGCAGTGTGGTGAGCCAATCAGAGGTTCCTGTTAGCGTGATAGGTGTTCCGCGCGTGGGGTGTACGAAGGAGTGCGCCTGGGGCCAGTCAGTCCTCCTGAAGGGACCCAATGTAGACGTTCCTACACCCTGAGGGAAGGCAGGGTTGTCAAATAGAGAGGATAATGGGGAGGGATCAGAGGACAGAATGGAACACAAACCCCTGTTATACCACAGTCTAAGGGAGGCCAGCGTCAGAGGGGAGGAAGAGGGTATACGGGTGAGATCAGATTTATATCCCCAAAGCAGTGCTCGGAGATCGACCGGAGCCAGGTCCTGCTCAATGGCAACAGAAGCCTTTAAAAAAGGGCGAGGGAACCATTCCAGAGTGCGTGCCACATGGGTGGCCTTGTAATAGAGTTCAAAATCGGGGAGGCCCGCTCCGCCCTGAAGTTTCGGACGGGAGAGCAAGTTATATTTAACCCTAGGCAGCCCACGGCTCCACATGAATCTGATAGCGATAGTACGCAAGGATGTAAAGAAAGACTTGGGGATCAAGATGGGTATTGTTTGGAGAAGGTACAGAAGTCTGGGTAGGGTATCCATTTTTAGGGTATTGATTCGTCCGAACCAAGGCAAGGAAGATCCCCCCCCACTCCTCGAGGTCCTTCCGAATGCGGGAGAGCAAAGGAACGTAATTCAAGGAGAAAAGATTAGGAAGGTTAGAGGGTATAACTACCCCCAGGTACGAAATCCCCTTCTTCTGCCACCTAAAAGAGAAGTTTGATCTAAGAGCGGACATCGTAGTGGAGGTGAGGGAAATATTGAGGGCTTCAGTCTTGGAAAGATTAAGTTTAAAATTGCTAAAAGATCCAAATCGTTGAAATTCTGAGAAAAGAGATGGCAAGGAGATATGGGGGTGTTGCACGTAGACCAGTAGATCATCGGCATAAAGGGATAGTTTGTAGTGGGAGGAGGGCGTCTGAATACCGTGTATGGAAGAGTTTTGTCTAACGGCACAGGCCAGATGTTCAATAACAATCACAAATAGGAGAGGGGAAAGGGGACAGCCCTGCCGAGTGCCATTGGAAATATCGAACGGCTCAGAGGCAGTGCCATTGACCAACACCGAGGCCGAAGGTTGAGAGTATAAGGACATCACCTTAGAGATAAATGAGCTTCCTAATCCTAACTGTTCTAGGGAAAGTCGGAGAAATCTCCAACTGACCCTATCGAACGCCTTTTCAGCGTCGAAGGAAAGGAGACAGGCTTTTAGGTCCTTGCGTTGGATATAGGAGATGAGGTGAATAGTTTTGGTCGTATTGTCCCTCGCCTCGCGGCCCAGGACAAAACCCACCTGATCATTATGGATCACTCCAGGGAGGAGAGGGGATAGGCGTGTGGCCAGTACCTTTGCGAACAATTTGAGATCTATGTTGAGCAGGGATATTGGCCGGTAGCTGCTGCATTGGGACGGATCTTTTCCTGGTTTGGGCAATACGGAGACATTGGCGGATAAGAGGCCCTTAGATGGCATATGAGAGTCATCCACGGCATTGAATGCCTTAGCCATAAGTGGGGTGAGGAGGGTGGCAAAAGTTTTGTAGAAGCGGGGGGTGTACCCATCCGGGCCGGGACATTTGCCTATCTTCAAATCCTTGATGGCGCCCAGAAATTCGGGCGCGACCAGAGGTTTTTCTAGTTCATCAGCATCAGACTTATTGATATTGGGTAATGCTGTTTCCAAGATATAATCTTGCATGTCGTCGTTCGAGGAGGCAGTGCGTGTTTTTGGACCTGTGGGCTGTAGATTATAAAGTTGGGAATAGTACTCCCGAAAGGCAGAAGATATGCCCCTCGGGGAGAACTTTGTGGTTTGATCGGGATGCGCAATAGAGGGAATGGAGTATCGGGGTGGTCTGGGGTGGAGGACCCGTGCTAAGTGTTTGCCACATTTATTTGCTAAGGAGTAATGGAAATTGCGGGCCCTGTCACGGGCTATTAAAGAATGTGCGTCTAGAAGTTGAAGTAGGTCCCTACGTGCATTCGACAATCGGACAAAAATGGCCGGGTCCAAATCTCGTTTGTGCAGAGGTTCGAGTTCTGCTATAGTAGAGAGGAGACGGGGGATATCATCTGTACGTATCTTCTTGAGGCGCGAGCCATGTTGTATAAGTATGCCCCGAACCACACACTTCAGAGCCTCCCACTGAATGAGGGGGGAGGTGGTATCCGAGGAGTGATCGGAAACAAAGTTCCGAATGGTTTTGGTGACATCCGCTACACAAACAGAGTCCCGCAGTAAATTGTCATTGAGCCTCCATTGTGTACCTCTACGAGATTTTGGGGGGTGTGACAGGGTCAGGTAGGCCGGGGCGTGGTCGGACCAGAGAAGGTGGCCCAACGACGCCTGGATGGGGGTGTCTAGTAGAGATTGGGATATCAGGAAATGGTCAAGTCTACTATATGAATTGTGTGCCGCTGAATAGTGGCTGTAGTCCCTCTCCGTGGGGTGCTGGACACGCCAGACATCCACCATGTGAGAGGAATGTAGTAGGGATTTGATGTGTGCAAGTGCGGAGGATGGAACAGAGGACTTACCCGAGGAGGAGTCTACAGACGGGCACATAACGAAATTTAGATCCCCACCGATGATGAAGCAGGGACCCCCAAAGGAGGACAGTCTGGTGAGAACTGACGAGAGGAACCGAGCCTGATCCACATTAGGTACATATACGTTGGCCACTGTGAAGAGAAAATCGTTTAGTTTCAGTTTAAGAAAAATGAAGCGACCATTAACATCAACAAAAGAGTCTAGAACTTCAGGTTTAAAAGATTTATGGAAGGCAATTGATACACCTTTCGATTTGGCTTGGGGGTTAGCACTGTGGTACCATTGTGAGTAGTACCTGTTACGTAGAACAGGTACAGAACCCGTACGGAAGTGGGTTTCTTGTAACAACAAGATACTGGAGCGTCTTTTATGAAAGTGATAGAGAATCTGGCTCCACTTCTCTGGTGTGTTGAAACCCCTGCAGTTGAAGGACGCTAAAGATATAGGGCAAACAGAAGCCATAACATAGTCAGATGTGGGGAGCGGGGGTGAGGGAGGAAGTAAGTCACGGTAGGTGGTTCATATTTCAGTAGCTCTTGAAGAAGAAAACAGCGCCATAGGAGGCCTAAAGGTAGGAAGAAAAAAGATGAAGGCAGAGGAGGGGAGGTGAAGAGAGGAAAGAAGAGACAAAGGGAAAAAAGAGGGGGGGTGGAGCAGGTCCGTAGGACCATGTGAGTATGTAAACAATTTGGTTGGACATGGAAACAATGGAGTAAACCCCCCCTTTGCGAATGGGAGGGAATCCCCCCTGAATTGCCTTCTGGGAAACTCCCAAATATTTAAACATAAAAACATACACCACTGTACAAAAACTCTGTTGGTCTTACAATCTATCAAAATTCAGTGTAAAGTGGAGTTTTCACTTAAAAACAAAATCCAATACAAAAACCGCCGCTCATATACTGCAAAGTCATGAAAACAGAGAAATCCCCATCCTAACACCATCTGCATGGAGTTTGCATGTTCTCCCTGTGTCTGCGTTGGCTTCCTCCCACACTCCAAAGACATGCTGGTAGATCAACCAGATCCCATCCATAAATGGGCGCCAGCATGTGCATGTGTCCGCAAGCACGTCAGGACCCCTCGGGGTAAGACCGCGCTATATCAAGATGCCACTCTACTCAACTCAAAAGGCGATGCTTAAAAAAACAATTTAAACCAACGAATTCAATATTAAACAAAAACAGCCTCTCAGTATGTCACCCTGGTGTCTCACTACTCTCCCGAGCAGTGCACAGGTCAAACTGTAAACGCATAAAACAGGCGAAACACTTCTCCAATCAACAAATGTTAATATAGCATCCAGGCGCTGTGTTTGCCAACCCGGAACTTCCTATCTCAAACTGTAAACGTCTCTCAAGATGGCCGACAAATCAGGACAGCAAAATGGTGTATGACCACCGCACACCTCATGGACAACAAAATGGTGGATGACCACCGCACACCTCATGGACAACAACAAAAATGGCGCCATTAACGCATGCAATTTTTCCCGCCAAAACCAGCACAAACATGGACAAGACCACATGGGTTCCCACACACAAAGGAAAACAAAAATTGTCTCCACCAGTTTCCAACACAGAAAAGACCGCACTAAATTCGCACCAATCATCAAAAACTGAGAAATTCCACCAGCAAAATAGCCGACGAATGCCACAGCACGGTCACATGATATCACACCCAAAAGGAAAAGTGGCTGTGCGTTCCCCCATAGGACACCCACAGGCTAAGGAAACACTGCGCTTCAAGATGGCAGACAAACCACATGGCCAACAACAAAAGCCAGGAATGGCGCCATTACTTTTTCCCGCCAAAACCAGCATCCCTTCACTAGAAAACCCCAAAAAAAATTCTTCACGAGGACTGACTACACCATTGAAACTTTTCTAAATGACCATCAAAATCCACTGAAAAATGTGTGTCTTGAGTCACATGACCACTAAAACATTTTAAAAACCCTTTGGCCACCAAACAGCGCATTCAATAATGTAAGTTACATGCACAACCTTAAAAGAACACTTTTCTCTATGTAAAGTTCACACACACACACACACACACACAGTGGCATCAGTTTCCATAACAAGCCATCGCAAACATTCAAAGGGCGTATTCCTTTCAACAAAACAGCTACTATTGTCTGGCTTCCAACAATACCTTGCAGCAGGCTGCTTTCAACTTAAAACCAGACAGACCCTTTACTTAAAATATTTTTACAATTAGGAGGACATGTGTCTTTATCCCATACAAAGTCAAAAATCACAATCTATTTCTATTTTTCATAGAAATCACAAACGCTACACACATACAGTATCACATCTGATCATCTCTCAGGGCGTAGCCCTCCCCCAACACAAAACTCCTTCATGCTATTTACAGAGAGTCACCAACTTTCACCATTGTAACTGATGGCCATGCTGCCTGCCCCTCCCCCACTAAAGCACATGGCAGCCAAACAATCATCTACTTACAAACTGCTCAGTGCACTAAATACCACAGCTATACCTTCATTTCATACACAATATACAGTTTCCATCAGCATTCACACAGGCACAAACACTACACACAACTTTGTTCTGAAAATTGGAAAGTCAATAGATACACAGAACTATCAACCAAGCTGGTCACTGATGGCCATGCTGCCTGCCCCCCCCCCCCCCACTAAACCTCATGGGAGCAGCCATTTTCAGCTTCTCTACACACTTCAAAATTCATGCAATTTACTTGTTCCATACATTCACACACACACACACACACACATCTCTCATACATTCACACACACACATCTCTCAGACATACACACACACATCTCTCATACATACACACACACACACACACATACTGCAAACTTACAGCATTATTTCAAAAAGACGAAAAATTTGTTCTTTTACAGAGCAGAGCCCCTACGCATCGGATCGTGCATCCATACTTCCCCCATCTCGACTCGATGCCCAAAGGGGCTCCATCTAGTCTCTTCAGAGCCGCCATTTAACTGTCGTGGAAAAATAGGTTATATGCAGAGCAAGCATCTTAAACTAAAATTCACTCACCGTCATTCGTCCCATCATTCATCCTAAGAAGGGCAGCACCACACAGGTCTCATTATCAAGACATCCCAGAGCAGAGTGTCCCTAGGATAGCCAGCTCCCTTTATTTATAGTCAACATGAATAACAAAAGAAGGTTGTGGCTTCACAAAACAGCCAATCAGACATTTTGTATATTTTCAAAAGAACCAATGACAGACATGTATATATTCAAATAGAATGCTAGCAGTGATGTGTGCAAACGGTTGGACACAGGGACCATGCTTTCTGTGAGACAAAGGAACACTAGAAAGCATGGCCCTGTACAAAGCCGTGTGCAAACCAACTCACTGCTACCAATGACGCAAACCATACTTAATCATGGATCAGAATAATACAATAATAATACAATAATAAAACAATAATCAATGAGCACAGTTCCTGATAAGGGGAGCTTCTCTGCAGATGTGCGCTCACGCCATCACCCCAAATGCTGATCAGGCACTACAGAGATGACAAGAGAACACACCTGCTAAACCGATAATGTGTTTGCAGAGAGGCCTTACTCCGCAAACACCCTTCCCCAAACCAGGAAGTTTATCTCAACCAGCCTCAGACTGCCCCAGTCAGCTCTTTAGAGCGGGTTGCGGAAGTACTAACACTGGGTGACACTATGACAATACATATTAAATACATCTTCATAAAATTCTCCACAACAGTGAGGAGAATCAGAGTTCCACACAGGTCAAACCTAATGTTTTGGCTTTTCAATAGTCTACATCAAAACCTTTGAGTGCTGCTACACCTGGAAGAGGATGGAGGCAGGTGCCGAAGAAACCTCCTCAATCCCACCATTCCCAGCAACCAGTTGGTCCCCCAAAGAAAAAATTCTTCCCTAAAAACAATAGGAGGGGACATGTTCAAACTAATCATTACTATCCCCCACAAAGGGAAGATATCCCCACGTATAATCATTATGAACCCCTGAGGGGATAATTTGAAGACCCTTGGGACAGGGGCATACCAGGGGGTTGGCGAGACCGGCGCCCGCCAGGGGCACAGGCTGAGGGGGGGCGCCAAATGTGGGCTCCCGGACACCCGCTAGTGCGCAGGGCGATCTCCCGGCTGTGCCTGTCATTTAGCCACACACAGACAGAGCAGCCAGAATGGCCGAATGGAGTATGGCCGCTCTGTCTATGGCTGAGTGACAGGCGAGGATGTAAGGTGCTGAGGCAGAGGGGGGGACAGCCCATACTGCTGTCCCCAGTCTGCTTTGGCTGCTGCATGGGCACAGGTACTTTTTTTTCGTCCGGTCAATTCATCAGAGAAGGAGGGGGTGGGCGGAGGCAGTAGCATTGTTATGAAGGGGCGGGGGGTGCGGGTCGCATCCGGGGTGACACCTGTGGGCAGCGGCATCGCACGATCCGCACACCCCACTGATATGTGTCTCTCCCTCCCTGAAAAGTTTCCCCTGGCTCTTGGCTCAGATCGGTTCCCCGCCCCTCCAGCCTCTGCACTGCAACTCCTCCCACACTACTGTACACAGGAGGATGGATGAGAGAGTCCGTGAAGGGACACGCCACTGTGCATATCCTGCGCTGTTCTGAGGTCTGAACTGTAATTGTGTTACTGTAGTGTACATATGCTGGGGGCGCTATGGGAGGGGGGACTACTAGCACAAGTGAAGAGGCGGGTCTGCACTGGGGGGTTCTATACTAATTGGGGGGGTGTATATGCTGAGGGGGTCTATGCTGATGGAGGGGTGTCTGCACTTAGAGGGGTCTATGCTGATGGGGGGGTCTGCACTTAGGGGGTCTATGTTGATGGAGGAGTGGCTGCACTAGGGGTCTATACTGATGGAGGGGGGTGTCTATACTGCGGGGGGGTCTTTACTGAGGGAGGGGGGTCTGTACTGAGGGAGAGCGGTCTGCACAGCGGGCGAGGGGTCTGCACTGAGGAAGAGGGGTCTGCACTGAGGAAGAGGGGTCTGCACTGAGGAAGAGGGGTCTGCACTGAGGAAGAGGGGTCTGCACTGAGGGAGGGAGTCTGCACAGCGGCAGAGGGGTCTGCACTGAGGGAGAGGGGTCTGCACTGAGGGAGAGGGGTCTGCACTGAGGGGTCTGCACTGAGGGAGAGGGGTCTGTACTGCAGGATAGGGGTCTGCACTGAGGGAGAGGGGTCTGCACTGCGGGAGACGTCTCTGCACTGAGGGAGAGAGGTCTGCACTGCAGGAGGGGGACTGTACTGCGGGAGGGGGGTCTGCACTGCGGGAGAGGGGTCTGCACTGTGGGAGAGGGGTCTGTACTGTGGGAGGGGGGTCTGTACTGAATTCGCTGACTGGGATGCCTCACCAATCCCATTGCAGCCAGGCTCCAGGACCAGCAGCCAGACCTTGGCCCCAGCAGCCAGACCCCAGGATCAGCAGCCCAGCTCCAGCAGCCAGACCCTAGCAGCCGGACCCTTGGCCCCAGCAGCCAGACCCCAGGACCAGCAGCCCAGCTCCAGCAGCCAGACCCTAGCAGCCAGACCCCAGGACCACCAGCCGGGGGGGGGCGGTACAGCGGTACAGATTCTAGCCAAGGGCGCTGGAGACCCTAGGTACGCCTCTGCCTTGGGACGAATATGAGAATAGGTATGGTGACGGATCTCGGATACCCCAGGTGGGCACATCCGCCAGACCTGTGTCTCCTGTCCTCCAAACGCACCCGCAGCCTACAGATTTGCCATAACCAGCGGAGAGATGTCTCCAGTCCAGACCCACAGCAAGAAGAGGGGGGTGGGGGAGAAGGGATGTAGCATTACATTACATTATCTCAATGCCAGCTTGTCCCCAAGTCTCTTAGTCTCTTCTGGGCCATAGTCTGTGGGTAGAAGGACAGCCCACAGCCCCTTCCAAAACACACAGTGACAGTGGGTTCTGTCACATTTCTCCCCTTTTAAAAACAGACTAACCAGGTTCTTGACCCCCAACTGGTCTGGACCTGCGTTAATCACAAAATTCCACCCCAGGCAAACAGGAAAAGGAAAAGTATGACTCTGGAGCTGGGGAGCAAAATTGCACATACGGTCTCCCATGAATAAAAACAGTCGCTGCAGAGTGGGAACAGCTGTCCGCACTCCCGTGATCCGGGGCTGGGTTGCAGGTATTGGGGGAGCTGAATAATCCTCTCCCCCGATGCCAGCACTTCAGCTGGTAGGGGAACGTAGGCTGGTAGTGCTATACAGTTGTGGAGGAAAAGGTACTTGCTTTTCTCCTGGTGTAGTTACCAGCCGCTGAGGAGGTATCTTGGAGGGACTATCTCCCGGACTCTCCATCTCTCTTTCTGATGCTGGGCAGAGGCCAACAGCACTCTGCCCCGTAGCCAGCGCTTCTGCTGGGGGGACATATACAAAGGTAGAGTTCAGCCGCTGGAGAGGGGGAAGGGTTTTCTCCCCTCCTGGTTCTGTGACCAGCTGCTGAGGCGACTTCTGACAGGGGCTGTCTCCCAAACCCTCCAAAAACATACTGAGGGCTGGGCAGGGACCAGCGGCACTCTGCCATGCAGCCAGTGCTTCTGATGGGGGGATAAACACTGGGGTAGTGTCCAAGTGCTTTGCAACCAGCTCACTGAGTTTATCCCTCCCTGGATCTAACTCTGAGGGTGGGCAGAGGCCAGCGGCACTCTGCCCCGTAGCCAGCGCTTCTGCTGGGGGGATGAACATTGGGGTAGTGTTCAATTGCTGGGGAGGGAGAATTGGTTCCTCCACTCCTGGTGGGGATATCTGCTGTTGGGGAAATGGCTCACGAAGATAATCTCTCAGACTCTCTGGATCCAACTCTTTTTCTGATGCTGGGCAGAGGCCAGCGGCACTCTGCCCTGTAGCCAGCGCTTCTGCTGGGGCACTGGATGCGATACTCTGGCCTTGCTGCTGATCACCATTTACCAGTCTTTCAGCGCCCGTCTCAACTCCCCCTTCTGAGAACTTTATGCTATTAGCTTGTCTCGCTGCCTGGAGAACCTCCGGTGCGTTCCAGCATTCTAGCACTCGCAGTGCCCTCTGTATCATCGCCGCTCCTTCCATTGCGGTTAGGACGGGAAAACGTAGGGGCACACCTGGTCCCATTTGCTCCGCATCTTCGTGACTGTCTGCTATTTCTCCTGGACAGTCCCAAGCAATGGGAGCCATGCCAGGCTGCTGATCACCGTCAAACAGTCGATTGTAGGCAATCTTAAGCTCCCATTCCTGCTCAACCAGGAACTCCAATTCTTCCAGGTCACACGCCTCTTTGGGGAGGTCCAGCACCTCATCTTGGAAGTCCAAGATGTTTTCCAGCCGCCACTCCTCGTCGCTCCCAAAGTCTGGGTCTCCGTACATTTTTGATGGAGCAGCCCCACGCCGCCATAGCCAACGCCTTCTGTTGGGTTGCCATCTGCTGTACCTGGCCACAGTTGAGCCGCGAACCACCGGAGGGCTCTGTAGCTGGCGTCCAGCCTCATCTCCTTCTGGACCAATCTTCCGAGCTCCATCTTCCACTTATCTTGCGGTCGTTCCCTCAGGAACACCTCTCGCGCACGGTACTGCGTCCAGTACATCTCTGTGGAGGAGGGAAGGATCTTCCCCTGATGGTGCCGCTCGTGGCTTAGCGTTTTATGCCAGAGTTGCCGGTGGATCACATCCCCCCAGCCGAGCATGGTGTGCTCCGTCGCGGGTCCCCGATGTTGCTTCCACATGCCTTGCAGCCTCCTCCCGAACTCCGCTCTCATGCTGGCCGGTCCCCATATCGCTCCTCGGCGGCTGCCCGGATCTTGAATCCTGGTGGTGGTTTGGATGTCCCGGACTGCAGGAGACATCCCACTGCTGCCACCACTGTGACGGATCTCGGATACCCCAGGTGGGAACATCCACCAGACCTGTGTCTCCTGTCCTCCAAACGCACCTGCAGCCTGCAGATTCGCTATAACCAGCCCTTAACCCCTCAATCATGAGACAAGCCACACAGATGTTGAGGGTTAAACATGTAGAGCATAAACAGTTTATTAAATACAAAACATACACTTTTACACACAGTTAGGGACACTCCCCTTAGCCTTGTCATAGAGGGGGGTAGGGGACAGTAAGAACCAATGGAAACTCAACACTTGTACATTGAAACATCAAGGGATTATGGTAAGCAGGCAGCCGCTCAATACACATCCCCTGCGGAGAGATGTCTCCAGTCCAGACCCAACAAAATTAAACACAGCAAGAAGAGGGGGGGTGGGGGAGAAGGGATGTAGCATTACATTACATTATCTCAATGCCAGCTTGTACGCAAGTCTCTCAGTCTCTTCTGGGCCATAGTCTGTGGGTAGAAGGCCAGCCCACAGCCCCTTCCAAAACACACAGTGACAGTGGGTTCTGTCACAGGTATATTACTCAACATCCCTCCTATCACACCCCTAGACAATATAGGCCGGAGCAGCGACTGTCCTATTGGGACAGTCCAGCCTATCAACTGCCTAGGAGGTTTTATCAGCCTGTTAATGGTCCACCACAGCCTACTTTTTTTCAAAAGGCTCCCAAAAAAAAAAGGGATGGAGAACCAAAGGAGGGACCAGAGGGGGGAGGCGGTACAGACAGAAAGAGAAGAGTCTAAAAGATTTGGGCATCCTTAAGCTTAGCAAAAGGGAAATTACTGGCAATAAGAAATTTGTCCTGAATCTCAAGCCTCGTACACACGAACGAGTTTCTCGGCAAAAACCAGCAAGAAACTTGCTGGCAGAGATTTTTTGCCGAGAAATTCATTCGTGTGTATGGTTTCTCGTCAAGAAAATCGACAAGAATCTCGACGAGAAAATAGAGAACCTGCTCTCTATTTTCTCGTTGAGATTCTCGTCAGCCTGTTTCTCGACGAGAAAATTGTGTGTGTGTACACTTACCTTTTCGCCGGGAAGCCCGCGCATGCTCGAAATGACTTTGACGCATGCGCGGTAGCTTCCTAGGCATAAGTAGGGTGAACCAAGATGGCGGCGACGACATCGAATGTGACGAGCGCATGCTCGTCGTATTCGATGACGTCACCGCGTTCGCTCCATTCAAAGAACCGCAGGTTCTTTGAAAGGAGCGTGTGTACACTCGGCCGGGACAAGTTTCTTGTCCAAGAATCTCGTCGAAAAAAACGACATGTTTTTTTCGACGAGAATCTCGGCCGTGTGTACGAGGCTTTAGACTTAAGTTTGCCCCAGATAACCCATTGAGTAAATTTGGTGCATTTATCAATGTCCGGAAATTTATTAGAAGGTATTTTCTTTCCAAGCCACCTCGGGTGACTGATGCTGACATTGGAGGCATTAGACACTCGTGGTTGTCTAATGCTTCTCTTTTCAACCTCCCTGGAAATCTAGCTCCTTCTATTTCAGTATTCAATGAACTAGTGCTGAATGATATAGATAAGTTAAAAATCAAGAAAGGTTATAATAATTAAAGATTTAAAGAAGGGTTAGATTTCCTTAAGAGTAGAGAGGATATAATTGTCCGCCCCGCTGCTAAGGGGCGTGCCATTGTTGTACTGGATAGATCTGCTTACTTAAGGGGAAATTACCAGAATTCTTTCTGATACAGACACCTATGTACCCCTTTCTAATAATCCGACTACCAAATATAATAATGATTTGGGTAAACTCATAGAATCTGGGCTTGAAGAAAAAATTCTCAATAAGAAAGAAAAATCTTTCCTTTTACCTACTGCGCCTAGAGTACCAATCATTTACTATCTCCCCAAGGTCCACAAGGATCCAGTAAATCCACCAGGTATTACCATTATTGGCGGGCTGGACTCAGTAACTTCCAGAATTGGGAAATACATTGATGGTTATCTTCAACCACTTGTTTCCCAGACCACTTCATTTTTTAAGCATTCTACCCAAGTGAATAAGTTACTTGGGGAGATGGAGTGGAGGCATAGCTATCTGTTAGCTACTTCTGATGTTACTTCCCTCTACACCATCATATCCCATAAACATGGCTATGAGGCAGTGGAAACATTCTTGAAAATTGATTTTTCCTTGTCTGCTCTTCAGAGGGATTTTTGTTGAAACTGTTGACTATAGCAATGTCCCATAATTATTTTTGTTTCAGGGTTCCTTCTATCGCCAAAATTGGGGAGTGGCGAGCCAAGTTTGCCCCTAGCATGGCCAATTTGTTCATGACCAAATGGGAGGAGGATGTCATCTATGCCAACAGAAGACCTGATTTTGTTTTCTGGGGGAGGTACATAGACGACGTCCACCTCCTATGGGATGGAGACCTTGCATCGTTGTATTTATTCTTTGAACAGCTCAATGAAAATTCCCTAGGGATCTCCTTACAATACAAAGCTAGTTCTTCAAAGATATATTTTCTTGATCTTAACATAGAAATTAAGGAAGGTGCTTTGGTCACTTCGACCTACTTCAAGTCAACTGATCGTAATAGCTACAGCTACATTGGTAAAGAAAGTTGTCATCATCCATCTTGGCTAAAAGGTGTTCCTAAAAGCCTTTTTATTTGCTTTAGGTGGAACTGTACTGTCTATGAGGACTATATTAAACAAGCTATGGTCTTAAAAATAAGGCTTATTAATAAGGGCTATGTAGCAAATTAACTTGACAATATCATTAGTGATGTGGGAGGTGCAGACTGTGCCCTTTTTCTTGGAGGGGGCATTGAGAGAAAGAAGGCAGATAAGTATTTTAATTTTGCCTTTAATATCAGGTTCTCCTGACAATATCTGGACATTAAAAAGATGTCCAGACATTAGAAAATACTGTATTTATCAGTGTATAACACATACTTTTTCCCCCTGAAAATCAGGGGGGAATCTTGTATGCATGTTATACGCTGAATCCTGCTGTCCCTGAGTGGGAGGAGGGGGCGGGAGCCACCGGATTACACAGAGCCGCAATCTCCTGTGTTCCCGGCACTCAGTCCAGCCCTCTGGCCCAGGATTGGACCACTGTTCTGTCTATCACAGGAGACGGGACTGTGTGTAAGAGTCATTTATGAGTGCACTGTGGTGTGGTGTGGTGTGTCGTCACATACATTGAAGTTGGTGCGAGGGTCCTTTCTCTTCCACTCACTTGACCTACCTCTTTAGCGCTGCATATGAACTTTTTATATCAATGGAGATCATTGGAATTTTCCATAGCCACTTCAGCCCCGGAAGATTTACCCACTTCCTGACCACTTCCTGACCAGGCCATTTTTTGCGATACTTTAAAGGACAATTGCGCAGTCGTGCTACATTGTACCCAAACAAAATTGATGCATTTTTTCCCCACAAATAGAGCTTTCTTTTGGTGGTATTTGATCACCTCTGCGGTTTTTATTTTTTGCGCTATAAACAAAAAAATAGCGACAATTTTGAAAAAAAACAATATTTTTTACTTTTTGTTATAATAAATATCCCCCCAAAAAATAAATAAAAAAATAAATGTATTTCTCAGTTTAGGCCAATATGTATTCTTCTACATATGTTTGGTAAAAAAAATCCCAATTAGCGTATATTGATTGGTTTGCGCAAAAGTTATCGTGTCTACAAGATAGGGGATAGATTTATGGCATTTTTACTAATTTTTATACTAGTAGTGGTTGTGGTCTGCGATTTTTAGTGGGACTGTGACATTGCAGTGGACAGATCGGACACTTTTGACACTTTTCTGGGACCAGTGGCATTTATACAGCGATCAATGCTATAAAAATGCACTGATTACTGTATAAATGTCACCGTCAGGAAAGGAGTTAACGCCAGGGGCGACCAAAGGGTTAAATGTTCCTTAGAGAGGTGCTTTCTAACTGGGGGGGGGAGTGGACTGACAGGGAGTAGAGAGGGATCGCTTTTCCTAATCACTAGAAACAGACAATCTCACTATACTGCCCTGACAGAACGGGGATCTGTTTGTTTACACTGGCAGATCCCCGTTCTGCCCCTCTGTGAAGTGATCGGCTCCCCCGCTAGCAAAAGGGGGCACCCACAGATCGCTGTGTACGTGCCCGATGTACAATGACAGCGATTCGCCCAGGAGAAACAACCTGCCGCAGTACAACTGCGGCAGTTGGTCAGGAAGTGATTAAAAAGTATGTCTTTGCTAATTTTAACACTTCTGCAGAGAATGCTTTGACTCACCAATTTAATGATTTATTAACCACTTGTCCCCCGCCCACTGTCAATTGACGGCAGGCGGAGGATACTCTCGTTCTGGGAGGACGTCATATGACGTCCTCCCTTTAAAACGAGCTAGGAGGAGCGCGCTCGCCGCCAGCGGCGCACGCGCACGCCCGCCGCGTTCACAAGGCCCCGGTGCGCGTGCCCGGCGGCCGCGATTGCCGCGGGGCACCCGGGATTGCCCGGGAAACGAGCAGGAAAGTGGATCTCTGTGTGTAAACACAGAGATCCACGTCCTGTGAGGGAGAGGGGACCGATGGTGTGTCCCTTGTACATAGGGACAACCATCGGTCACCTCCCCCAGTCAGTCCCCTCCCCCCACAGTAAGAACACATTGAGGGAACATATTTAACCCCTTCCCGCCCCCTAGTGGTTAACCCCTTCCCTGCCAATCACATTTATACAGTAATCAATGCATTTTTATAGCAGGGATCGCTGTATAAACGTGAATGGTCCCAAAAATGTGTCAAAAGTGTCCGATGTGTCCGCCGCAATATCGCAGTCACAATAAAAAATCGCAGATCGCCGCCATTACTAATAAAAAAATAAAAATGCTATAAATCTATCCCCTATTTTGTACACGCTATAACTTTTGCGCAAACCAATCAATACGCGCTTATTGCGATTTTTCTTTTTTTACCAAAAATATGTAGAAGAATACGTATCGGCCTAAACTGAGGAAAATTTTATTTAAAAAAAAAAATGGGTATTTATTATAGCAAAAATTAAAAAATAGTGTTTTTTTTCCAAACTGGACGCTCTTCTTTTGTTTATAGCGCAAAAAATAAAAACCACAGAGGTGATCAAATACCACCAAAAGAAAGCTCTATTTGTGGAAAAAAAAAGGACGCAAATTTCGTTTGGGAGCCACATCGCACGACCGCGCAATTGTCATTCAAAGTGTGACAGCGCTGAAAGCTGAAAAATGGCTTGGGCAGGAAGGGGGTTTTCGTGCACAGTAGAGAAGTGGTTAAAGCAATGTGATGTTCAAAATGATAATATGAAAAATAAAAAAGTCATCTAAGAAAGGCAAGAAAGCGAGAATAGTGAATTTGGTATGCATGCTGTTGAGAATGAAAGATTGCTGAACAAAAAGAAATGCAGTGGTATAAGAAAAGAACACAATTAATAGATCAGATAGAAGATGTGAGTAAAGATATTTCAGCTATAGCTGTGAATGCAGATGCAAGTGTTTGTGAGTGTGATGAACTGAGGGATGAGATTGAACAACTGGTGACTGAGAATGGTGCATTGGAGCAGAGTTTGGCTGAGTTGAAGGAAACATGTATGTTGAGGGAACAGAGTATCGCATTTTTAGAAAAGAGAGAGGCTGGGAATAAAACTGCTAAAGAAATAATTAGAAGAGAGTTACAAGAGTGTAAAACTCGACTAGCTCGAAAAGATTATGCAATTCTATTTTTGAAAGCACTGGCAATAATACAAATAATATTCGCGCTACTAACACATGTGAGCAGCTACAATACCTATGGAAAAAGCAAAAACAAACAATGTACAAAAAATTTTGCGCTATGCGTAAAAATTATATGTAACACCCAAGTGAAGTGCTCAAAATAACTAGATCACAATAAATCTAATAATGAGTCCAAATATATAAAAAGGATGGAAGAAAAGTCTTTGGTGACCAAAACGTGAAATGTTGTTAAAACTTCCAAATCAAATGGTGACTTTCAAAAAGCAGGTGACTTGTGACGTGACCACCACCACATGAAGGGGAGGCTTACCAGATGGAATGGACCCAATAAACGTACGTCTAGAGGGTCAAACAGGCTTGATATATGTATATCCGTACATATGGGGTCCCAGCTGGCACTGCACACATATATATCCAAGATCCAGAATCAAGGATGACACCAGATATCCAAGCCCGATAGAGTAATGGAATAGCTCACATAGGAATCATCTTGCTCCGCTTGCCAAGGGGTGCAAACTTTAGAAAACTTCCATGAACAATCTGCTGGCTAGCTTGCCTGTAAATGCTGGAACAAATGAGGGCCTTCTTTTCTCTCAAACAAAAAGAAGGAGGAAGTGTCTGGTGATTAATCATCTTTTAGTTTGAGAGAAAAGAAGGCCCTCATTTGTTCCAGCATTTACAGGCAAGCTAGCCAGCAGATTGTTCATGGAAGTTTTCTAAAGTTTGCACCCCTTGGCAAGCGGAGCAAGATGATTCCTATGTGAGCTATTCCATTACTCTATCGGGCTTGGATATCTGGTGTGATCCTTGATTCTGGATCTTGGATATATATGTGTGCAGTGCCAGCTGGGACCCCATATGTACGGATATACATATATCAAGCCTGTTTGACCCTCTAGACCAGGGATATGCAATTAGCGGACCTCCAGCTGTTGCCAAACTACAAGTCCCATGAGGCATAGCGAGACTCTGACAGCAGCAAGCATGACACCCAGAGGCAGAGGCATGATGGGACTTGTAGTTTTGCAACAGCTGGAGGTCCGCTAATTGCATATCCATGCTCTAGACGTACGTTTATTGGGTCCATTCCATCTGGTAAGCCTCCCCTTCATGTGGTGGTGGTCACGTCACAAGTCACCTGCTTTTTGAAAGTCACCATTTGATTTGGAAGTTTTAACAACATTTCACGTTTTGGTCACCAAAGACTTTTCTTCCATCCTTTTTATATATTTGGACTCATTATTAGATTTATTGTGATCTAGTTATTTTGAGCACGTCACTTGGGTGTTACATATAATTTTTACGCATAGCGCTAAATTTTTTGTACATTGAAAGCACTGGCAATGGATAAAGTGCACAGCCATTGTTGTCCTAACAAGGACATGTAGCGGAGCCTCCTTCTCCCTCTCGGGTTTTCTCGTTTGATTGGCTTGTGTCTAGGGGTACCTTGGAGAGGAGAGTGCAGGAACACTATGCCAAGCTCTCCCCTCGTATGTGTATGAGGGTTGAGCAGAGTTACTTGAATTACCTCCGGGTCTGTTCACTGCATACAAAGCCTCCAGCTGTCCCATGGAGGTGTGTCTGCCAATAACATAGAGCCCCACACCAATCGAAAGTCCAACACTCCTTTATTTCTCTACTTTCAGGGTGAACACAATCAGTTGAACCTTCAGTAACAGACAGACAGGGGTGTGGGTACGAGTAGGCCCAAGCACAACTGAGCTCTCCTATTCCTTTGCTAGCGAATAGGTCTGGCGCACGGTCTCTGCCACCGACCGTGAGTTTTGGTCGCTGCCACCGACCGGATGAACCGTTGAGGCCCCTGCCACAGGCCTAATAGCAGGTCTCTGCCACTGACCTGAGTTGAATAGTGGGACCACTGCCACTGGTCATTGAACATGAACCACCTTCCTCTTTGAACTTGGCCCCTGTTCGGGAAAGATATCCCTCCGGGCGGTCACCAGTGGTTCACCCAGCACTGGCAATCAGCTGCACCAGGTCTTCGGATGAGTCCCTCCTCCGGTCCCTTATGCCTCTGGATTCGGGTGCCCCACTCCTGGGGCCCCCTAGGACAATCCCTCCCTCGCGGGATCCAGCGGAAGGTACTGGGCCCCAGGCCTCCAACCGAGTACCTCACCCCAGACTGAAGGTGTCTGGGATGGAACACAAACTCCTGGCGCCCAGGCCTAGGCCGCCTGGACACCGACCGCGAACAGCAGCCCTCAGGCTGAAGGTGCCTGGGACTCCAACCTTGTGGCAAAGATGTCCGCCCCCTTTATACCCTCTCCCAGCAAGCACGGCGGGTTCCCCGCCCCGCCGTACAACCGCTGCGAGGGGTCACAAAGGGTACGGCAGTGCAGCGATGGTTCAACCCCGGTCCAAAGTGACAGCGCCACCTGCTGGGCCGCAGGGAACTATGCATCACTGGTGTCCTTACCAGTTTTAAAAGTATACACCCGCTACAGATACATATGCCTTTATAACACAGGAGCAAGGAGACAGGATGCTAGGGGAACAGCAGCCAGTATATTCGGCTGACAATCCTGAAGAGTCCCCAAATCAGAGTTCTTCTCTCTTTACTGCTGTGTCAGAAAGGAATGGGCAAGGAATAGGCAATATAAGAAGGCAGGGTAGCACCCAATGTTTTGAATTTTTTGTGTGGAGCTACAGTAGATAAGGCTGAACAAAGACCATCCAGTTCAACCTGTGTAGGTGCACCTGTGTCAGTGTCTATAATTATTCCCCATATCCCTGTACCTTGTGCTCTTTAAGACGCACTCCATACTCCCTGCTGCCACCACCGATTGTGGAAGAGAGTTCCACATCCTTATTGCCCTGACAGTGAAAAACCCCCTGCGCAGTTTAAGGTTAAACCGCTTTCTCCTCCAATCTCATTGTGTGGCCCCGTGTCCTCTTACACTCCCTGAGATAGCTATCATGTCCCCTCTCAAGCGTCACTTATCCAGCGAGAATAAATGTAGTGCTTGCAGTCGTTCCTCGTAATTGAGGTCCTCCAGTCCCCTTATTCGTTTTGTTGCCCTTCTTTGGACTCTCTCCAGTACCAGCACATCCCTTCTGAGGATTGGTGACCAGAACTGGACAGAGTACTCCAGAAGAGGCCTAACCAGAGTTTTATAAAGTGGCAGGATTATCGTTTTATCGCTGGCGTATATCCCCTTTTCTTTATGCGTGCTAATATTCTGCCGGTTCTGGTAGCTGCAGCTTGACATTGCATGCTACTGCTATATCTGTCATCTATTAGGACCCCTAGATCTTTCTCCATCCTTGATTCCCCCAGCGGTTCTCCCCCTAGTGAGTAGTTTGCCTTTTGCCCCGTACACACGAGCGGTTTTCCCGTCGGAAAAAAAAACGATGGTTTTCCCGCTGGAATTCCTCTCAAGCCTGCCTTACATACACACGGTTACACAAAAGTCCGGTGAACTTTTGACTGCCAAGAACGCGGTGATGTAAAAGACTACGACGAGCCAACAAAATTAAGTTCTATGCTTCTGAGCATGCGTCAAATTGTTTCCGAGCATGCACGTTTTTTCCCGTCGAAAAAGCATACAGACGACTGGTTTCCCCACTAGGATCTTTCCTGACGTGAAAAAAGAGATCCTGCTCTCTTTTTTTTTCCGGCAGTTTTCCTGTGGGAAAAAGTGCATACACACAGTCGAGATTCCGAACAAAAAAAGCTCTCATCTGACTTTTTCCAACGGGAAAACCGGTCGTGTGTACAGGGCATTAATGTTTTTTTGTCCCCCAGTGCATTACTTTACATTTCTCCACATTAAACCTCACCTGCCATGTAGGCAAATTTTGAGTATAGCCTCAGATAGAACAAATAATCAAAAACAAAAATTAGTGCCATCATCCATAATAATTAATGAAGGAAGGCCTAATGAACAAGGGGTGATGGTTGCTAATACCATACCACCCAAGAATGATCAATAGAGAAGGAATTGGATTTTTCTAGGCACTGATGGAACGACACTAAGGTCATACAAAAATATATTTATTACATAAAAAAGAAAACAAATTACAGTTACATTAAAAACATAGGCCAACCCCACAACAATAAAATAGCATATATAGGTGGCCAGGCCACCATCACCATCTATTTGGAGTGGAGAAGGCAACAGCCTCAACCGGTTTCGCGATTAACACCGCTTCTTCAGGAGGATCTATATAAACATAATTGAAGGATATATATGAACTGACAGAAAGCATAAACAAAAATAATACAAACAATATACATTTATTAAACAACTTAAATAGCCAATGTCATGATATCTGCTCACCATAAGACGTTCACCGGAACACATGAATGCCTGAAATACCCCCAGCGGCAGACAGGGGGGACAAAAGATGGTGCTATCTGGTAAGAATAAGTACATGGTTATACTATAATAATATTATAGGTTTCGTGCCAAAGGACACCCAAGGTGACTAGAGCCTGAACTTGATGTTTGAAGGGGTGGAGGAGAAGGGGAGGGAACAAGAGAGAAAGGGAACTAATTGGGGGAGGATCAAAATTGGGAAGGAAGGGGGAGGGGGAAGGAGGAAAGGGAAGGAAGGTATATTGGAATGGGTTGTGGAAGGGTAAGGAGGGGGGGAGGTAAAGGGGGGATGGGAAAGGAATTATGTTGTTAAGGGGGGAGGAGTGGGAGAGGAGGGGGAACACAAGGGAGGGAGTGAAATGACACCAGGGAGGAGATGAAGGAAGGGAAGGGGAAAAGGGTTGGGAAGGTAAGGGAAAGAAAAGGGAGGGAAGGAAAAAAGGGGGAAAGGGGAGGAAAAGTGGGGGATGAGGGGGGGAAGGGAAAGGGTAAGAAACGGTAGGTGAAAGAAATAAGGGAAGGAAAGGGGAACCCGGTCTAAGAAACCAAGAATCATTAGGAGCTCATAGCCTCTTATATTTAAGAGGCAGACCACCACCACCATTATTAATAATGGTTAGTCTTACCTCAATGAGAAACAACCAATCTTACTGGGGTAATAATCTATCATATAGGGCTAGGAAGATAGCCGGAGGATAACTGTTGGGTAGCCATTAAAGATAGCTAGGTTGTGGCAGGCGTCAATGGGTCCTTTTTCAAGCGACAAGAGATGGCTTTACAGGAATAGGGAGAAACAGGGAAGGGGGATTGTAATTAGTAAAAAAGTAGAGAAAGCCAGCCGCCATGGTGGTATAGAATATAACCACAATTCATCGCTTACCTTTACAGTATATCCAATTATATGATACCCCAGGGAGAGTGTATGCACCACTCACATCAATGGCTTGTGAACAAGCTGTTTAAATGTAGTCCCCAACCCCGCCGTCTCACACGCCGCGAGCAACGTGCAGCGTCTGACGTCGCAGGGTCATCCCTCCCACACACAGCGGAGCTTGCGGCTATTACGCTGGTGCGCGTCTGGAGACCCAATGGCCAGGAGGCCAGGAATTGGTCACCATGACCCGGAACGGAACATGTCCGCCAATGGGATAAGGAGAGGCACCCACCGCGTCACGTGACCCGTCAGCTGGGAGGAAACTGACAGAGGCTGTACAAATATAAACATTATATGTAGTGTAATAAACATATAGATAAACATCAATGAGAAAAAAATAGCTACCGGAATTAGTTACCATTCCATAGTAGGCAGGGCTGTGGATGGCTCCTATGCTGATTTCAGCTGTAAGAGATCCGGAACAAGTGGTATAATTGAGTGAGACTACAAGGCTCTCAGCTATGTCCATGAAGAGTGTTATAGAAAACAATAAACAGACCTATTCAAGGCGGCTTCATTACTTACAACCAGTGCCCGGACAAGGTCACCTTGAGTCCAGGGCGAACATGCCAAATGGCTTTGTCGCCCCCCTTCCGAAATGTATGAGCATTATGTGTCAGCAGAATCACCCCCACCCAAAAAATAAAAAAAGTTGTGCACTAATCTGAATGCTTACACCCTAAGCATACAATGCCCCCTCCTCCCAGTACAAATTCACCCCCTTGCTGAAATCCCCCCTCCTAACACAGATCTTTCCCCCCTCCATTCCCCAAACCCCCAGCACAAAAATGTACCCCTTCTAACACAAATCCTCCTCAAATTTCCCCTCCAAGTACACATCCTCTTCTCCCCCTCCCAACACACAATCCAAAACCCCCTCCTAGCACAAATATCACCCCCAATCACCCCTTCTAGCACAAATCCCCTTCCCCTCCTCTACGTATCACCACTTCTAGCACAAACCCCTAAATCACCCCACCAAGCACAAATCCTCTACCTCCATTCCCCCTCCTGTCGTGGAAATACAGGTTCTATGCAGAGCACACAGCCTATATTTCCTGTGCTTACCTAAGCACACTTCAGATTCATCTTTTTGCAATAATGCTATCTTTAGGCTAAGTTCCACTCGCCGTTCATTCATCCCATCATTCATTCCAAGAAGATGAATCTGAAGTGTGCTTAGGTAAGCACAGGAAATATAGGTTGTGTGCTCTGCATAGAACCTGTATTTCCACGACAGAATGTTGACTCACGGTGGGACTAATTGCAGCCTCTTTGAGCTTCACATCAGCAGAGGGGGAGTATGGATGTATGATGTGATGCGTGAAGAGGCTGTACTTTTTAAAAGAACAAATTTTTCGTCTTTTTGAAATAATGCTGTAAGTTTGCGTGTGTGTGTATGTCTGTGAATCCGATCATGCGTGTGTGTGTGTGTCTGTGAATCTGATCGTGTGTGTGTGTGTGTCTGTGAATCCGATCGTGCGTGTGTGTCTGTGAATCCGATCGTGTGTGTGTCTGTGAATCCGATCGTGTGTGTGTCTGTGAATCCGATCGTGCGTGTGTCTGTGAGTCCGATCGTGCGTGTGTGTGATTTTGTTGGGAGAGAGATTGTATGCCTGTGAATCCGATCGTATGTGTGTGAATGCTGATGGAAACTGTATATTGTGTATGAAATGAAGGTATAGCTGTGGTATTTCGTGCAGCCTACACTGAGATTGTTTGGCTGCCTTGTTAAAGATGGCCGCTGCATTGAGCCATAAGCCATGTGCTTTAGTGGGGGAGGGGCAGCCAGCATCTATCAGTTACAATGGTGAAAGTTGGTGACTCTCTGTAACTGGAAGAGCTACGCCCTAAGAGATGATCTGATGTTGTACTGTATGTGTGTGGTGAATATCTCAGAGTATACTAACTTAGAGAAATGAATATGTTTTTAAAATTGTCATGTAACTAACATTTATTGAATGTGCTGTTTAGTTGGCCAAAGGGTCTAAGTTGAAGTAGCCTAGAGTGTGTGTCTATGGTTGAGTGTGAATCTCGAGTGTAGTCTGTCTTTGTGAAGAAAAACATTTTTGATTTTCTTTTAAAGAGATGCTGGTTTTGGCGGGAAAAGAAATACATGCGTTAATGGCGCCATTTTTGGCTTTTGTTAGCCTTGTGGTTTGTCTGCCATTTTGAGGCGCAGTTTTTCCTTAGCCTGTGGGTATCCTATAAGGGAAGGTGCAGCCACCTTTCCTTTGGGTGCTATACCATGTGGCATTTGTCGGCTGTCTTGCTGGTGGAATTTCTCAGCTTTTGGGGCAGATTTTGATGTTTGGTGCGAATTGGGTAGTGCGGTCTTTTCTGCGTTGGAACCTGGTGGAGGCCATGTGTGTTTTTCTTTGTGTGGGGGAACCCATGTGGTGTTCATTGTGACGTCCCATGCTGGTTTTGGCGGGAAAAATTGCATGCGTTAATGGCGCCATTGTTGTTGTTGTCCATGAGGCTTGCGATGGTTCATCCACCATTCATGGGCTTGCCTCTGGTAAACTGCTACCTTACCATGGCGGAGGGCACTTTTGTTTGCTGATGTCACTGTGTGTTGCATAATCATCTACTGATCTCAGCTTGTGATTTTGCAGGATTTATGCCTTTGCAATGGGACTATTAATCCATCATTTTTAGTTCTATAATTCAGTATTGTGGTCTAATTTTTTGGGGGTTTTATTGCATCATCTGGGCATTCATCTGGATTTTTATCATTAAATGTTTTCAAATCATTGGACATAATTTTTTGGTATCTAGTGGCTGGTGCCTTTGCTGAGTGTGCACTGCTTTTTGCACACCAGCCCCTGGATGCTATATTAACATTTGTTGATTGGCGCAGTTTTCTTCTGTTCTATGCGTTTACAGTTTGACCTGTGCACTGCTGGGGAGAGTAGTGAGACACCAGGGTGACATACTGAGAGGCTATTTTTGTTTAATGTTAAATTTGCTAGATTAAATAGTTTTTCTAAGCATCGCCTTTTGAGTTGAGTAGAGTGGTATCTTGAGATAGCGCGGTCTTACCCCGAGGGGCCACAACGTGCTTGCGGACACACGCACATGCTGGGGCCTATTTATGGATGGGATCTGGCTGACCTACCAGCATTTGGAGTGTGGGAGGAGGCCAATGCAGACACAGGGAGGACATGCAAACTCCATGCAGGTGTGTTTATGTTTAAATTGGAGTCTTGATAGACAAGGCGATTAGGGCTAGGCCTCACCCTCCCCCTCCCTCTTTCTGAACAATTGATATGTAAATAAACCAGTTTGGTTTTTTTAAGTAGCTGAGCATGTAACCGGAAGTTTCTTTTCAGCATTTATATATCAGCAGAAAGTTGGTGGGAGGAGCTTGGGGTTTTTAAAGGTGAGCAATGAGATTTGTGCTTGGAAGGAAAATGGAAAGCATTTTGGCGTTTAAAAGTGTTTTTATATTTTGTTCCAGTAAAGTTTTATACTGAAATACAGTTTTGGGTAGAGAGCAAACGGGGGCATCACCATTATTGTAACATCTAGATACAGAGAGAAGCCACATTGTTCTGCAGGTGGTAAACTGGTGTAATTGTTCTGTGTGGTTTAGTCTGGCGACACAGTGTATGGGTGTATAGCGGAAAATGCTTGTGTATGCATGCACTGTGAGGGGTAGAGGCCTAATTCGGGGGTTGATCTGTGGTTGTTGCTGTAGTTCCAAAAGTGTTGGGACAACAAGCCATAGAGTTGACGCCTCGGTTAGGGTTTCTAGTTGGAGGACTTGACCATATATTGGTTGTAGTTCTTCAATCCACCGTATAAGAAGACACCGGGCGGTGCTCTCCGAAATGGGTGCAACGGTTTAACCTGGACGCAGGTTTAAGACGATAAGCCGATTCGAATCGCCATGGACACAAGGAGGTCTGTGCAAAGGGAAGGAATGGAGGCTTCCCACAGTCAGACGGTCACACAGTGCACGAAGCCTAGTTTTGGGGCAAAGGCCTTTGAACCCCAAAAAGATTAACATAGGTGGTCCAAGGATACTATTTTGGGTATCCCTCTGGAATGGATGTAGTTGAGCTGCGGCTTCAGAAATCTGTAATGATGAGTGTGTTGATGGAGGTGTAGTCTCATGCCCGTTTGTTTGAACTTTGTATGGCTGGTCCATGCAAGGTTCTCGAGCTGCTCTCATGTTTGTCCCATTGTATTTTTTTCTATTGCTGAAAGAGTGAAGGGAGAATTCTGGCTGTTTTTGTTTTTTTCATTTTTGGTTTTGGAAACTATGAAGTATCTCCCCCACATTCGTATCTGAATGTTTGTATGTAGTAACGTGAATATGTTCGAACTTACCGTGGCGATCCTTCGATGCGTCGCGGCTGTTGTATTTTTGTAGGAACGAGAAAAGTAAGGGTTACAGACGGTTTTGTTTGAATCAGTTTTGAAAGAATGTCATTGACAATTTACCAATGTACAGGAATGTCATTATTGTTTGTCATTCTTTGCAGGTTAAATATGAAGAAAAATGATTTTGCTTATAAGTATTTTTCAGGTCCAAGGAGTTTGTACATAGAGAGCAGGTGTATGTAGACAGCTGTACATATGGATAAATACGAGTCTAAGGGAGGTAAAAGTATCATAGGCTATTTCATTGTTTCTTTTTTCCTGCACCACGCATTTCTTCCTTCAGTCTGTAATGAGGAAGAAAAGGGGGGAGAAGTGATAAATGTAAGAATGACAGTTTTTTTTTTTGTCAATCGAATAATGTTAACCTCTGTAATTCTAACCAAGTTTGTGCCAAGACTGTCTTTCTTTGATAGAATTTGAATTGGCAAGCAGCAGTCTGGTGAAGTAGGTTCCCATCCCAGAGGCTAAGAACCTTTTGTCAATGGTTCCAGGTATTGTAAGCCACGCACAGGTTATGCAGTGACCACAGTCCCGATGTCTGGGTTATTGTCATATGAGGGTTGTTTGGAGGTCAATCAAAACCAGAGTCGTACTTTCCTCATTAGCTGTCACTTATATTCTCGGCTGATGGGGGAGGTGCGATCGCTGTGACATGAACTTCAAAATGTCCACCACAGGGTTCACGATTCCCTCCTGGACCCTGACACAATAATCAGTTTACATTCTTTCCAACCAGGTGACTGGGTCGTTGTAAAGAAGCTTGAGGGATGAGACCACGCCAGCCACTGCAAGAAGCGGCTCAACCACACCAAAGAATGAGGAGTATCTTTGTTTATTTATATTTTTGTTGTTTAGTAAATTTTAGCCAGGGTAACGATGAAAAGCACCCCAAGTTATTATTTAAAGTGTATGTCCTGACTAGCTCAGAAAGCGAACAGGACCGATTGCTAGGTCTGTTCTGGGTCTTCACCGAGTTTTAGTCCCCAGCAATGACAGCGGTACATGCCATTTATGATGTTATTATGGGTATGAGGAGTTTTGACAAACTAGTGAAGACTCCAAACAGACACTTGTCAATGGAATCTAACGATTTATTTTTTTAGAGGGTAAAATTGGTTATAGTTTTAATAGCTCTGCCTCTTGTCGGTTTGGGTATCTAGGTAGCCCACAAGTGTGTTTGAACTTTAGTTTGGTGTTTATGTGGATCTGCAGCTTATAAGGTAATTCCCCCAATGCAAGAGGTTCATGCGTGATGGTGAAGCTGTCCCAGCATCTTATCTCGCGGCCGATCGCGAGGATCTGATGGCACGAGAAATTAAGAATGGCAGGGACAGCTAGAAGGGTTTTGTTCACCAACCCCGACCAGGTCTGGGCATGGGGTCCTGGATGTACAAGGTGGGGGGGCTCGAGCTTGGGATACGATTGGACAATTCTCATCCGTTAAGGATAGGGTTCTTCATGTAACTGTTGAAGCCAGAACTGTAGCTAAGTGAAGGTTGGGAGTCCTTTTTAAGGGTCTGGGGATCTTTGGGGATCTAATTTTTATTTTACAGCGGATCGTGGTTAAAGGAAGTGGGAATATATATACTCATGTCGTTTTTATTTCTATTCTTTCTATGTCGTGACAAGGTGCTCCTGTTGCCTGATTTGACGCGTGACCAGAGTTTCCTTGATGAGACGCCCCGAAGCCGGACCCACATACAAGACACAGAGGATCACAGACGGATCGGCGATTTCTACAGCTCACCATGCCGTGTCCTCCTTTACAAGTCATGCCCCTGAAGAGTAGAGTCTACATGTCAAGCCGTGTTTTCCTTTTTATGGACTAAGGACTGATTCATTTCCGGGTGTAAGAAGCAGATCAAGTTTCATCGATGGACACATGGGGTGCATATGAAAAAAAAGGGAGGACTGTTGTGGAAAAATGTATTAATGTATGTTGTCAGATGTCCCCCCATGTCAGTTTTGCTGTAATGCGCTCATCTGAGCGTATTTGCACATACAGACGTTGGTGGAAGATCAGTGGTGGGAAAATCTTCCTATAGAAACAGCGATGTTTGCTCCATTTAGAGATGTTGTTTTACGCCTCGTCGGGGGACTGGCCACCTCCTGACGGGGGGCTTTAAATGACTCTGAGCGAACAGATCTGTGTCCACAAGAACAGTAGCATAACTATACGACAATTGTGGTCCATTAAGGCATAATTGTCGTTTAGTTCCCGTCATTGGTAGCAGTGCATGTCACTGATAGTCTATTTGAATGTATACATGTCTGTGATTGGTTATTATTGTATTGAATCCTTTAAGCTATATTTCTTGCGTTGTATTCTGTGTGGGGCTCCTGTGAGCTCACTTCCTATGGAAGATGGGGTCACATGTTGTGACATCACTTCCTCCTGAGTGTAATAAAATAGTTAATGGGCGTCGGCTTGGCAGAGTTTGCTCTGATGCCTTGATGATAAGACCTGTGTGAGGATGCTTGCTTCTTGGAATGAATGATGGGATGAATGTACGGTGAGTGGAACTTAGCCTAAAGATAGCATTATTGCAAAAAGATGAATCTGAAGTGTGCTTAGGTAAGCACAGGAAATATAGACTGTGTGCTCTGCATAGAACCTGTATTTCCACGACACTCCCAAAACAAATCCTCCTGCAACATTACTCCTAGCACCCCCGCCATACACACACAATTTCCCCTCCTAGAACAATTCTTACCCCCTGCCACCCCCCAAATTCCCCCACCCTTCCCTTTCAATCTCCTTGCAGTGCCCCCCCCCCACATGATATCATAGTGCCCAGGGCAGCCGCCCTTTCTGCCCACCCATTGTCCCTGCCCTGCTTACAACACACAGCTCTGCCTGAGGTGCTCTAGGTTTTTCTTTCTCCAGTACGATGCTGGGGGAAGTGCTGTTTTGCACAACTGTGTTTAATTTTCAGCTCAATGTAAAAGATTTTAAATCAATTCCATCTTTTCAGCAAAGACTATCTTGTCTCCAAATTGCTTCATGGTGTCCATAGACAATGCAGTTTCCTACATACATCTGCAAGGTAGGGTTGAAGACTCGTTGGGTGCCAAGTTTGGGTCACATGAGAGGACTACCCTTTCACTACACATGAGAGGACTAGAGGTGGATTCTTCTGGGCTACACTAGGCACTTGGGATAGGGTCACTGCATTACACATGGGGTACCTCTGCTCTGTGCCATTTCCATCAATGCCATGGGACAAGGCTGAGGCTGCCATGGCGGAATACTCTACCTGAAGGTGGGCCTCTACTTTTAAAGATGAATGTACACAATGTACACTTGCACTGTAACTGCTCTCCAGTGAACTCTCGGCTCCCTATGACAATGTACACCTTCTTTGTAACTTGCATTTAGGGAGGGACATCTACCCATCCAGATTATCACTGCTACCTCACTCCCAGTAACGGCACCTAGCACGGAGCTCCATGCGTGCACTTGACTTCCCTTAACTCTTCCATGCCTGTTTGTAGGATGGGGATCTCTGTGATATGAATCCGCTTCCATTGCTATGGGGGACAGACTACTCATGAAGAGAGTGCCAACAACAACTCCCTCCTGCATGAGGCCCAAGGACGGGTGTTTTCTGTTCCGGTTCCATCCTGGGCACCTTTAGTCCCAGGGTGAGGTACTACTCTGCTGTTCCTGTCTGTCCTGGATGCGAGGACTTGGGAGTTGCAACAAAGGCCTGGGCCCAGCACCTTTGGCTGGGGCCCGTCGGGTAGGGTGACCAGACGTCCCCGTTTTCCGGGGACAATCCCCGTTTTCCGACTACAGTCCCCGGATCCCGTTTGTCCCCGCTTTTGTCCCCGGTTTTCCGGTCGGTAGCCAGGCTGCGGCAGTTTCCCGGTGGACGGGGGCGTTTCCCGGTGGACGGGGGCGTTTCCCGGTGGACGGGGGCGTTCCCCGAGACATAGCACATGCAGAGCTGTTTAGACGTGTAGGAGGAGCTGGAGCGGCTCCAGCCTGCCTATGCTATGCTAGTGTAGTTAGTAGTGCCATAGCTGCCACTCCTCCTCAGCTGAAAATCCATCAAATTACGACTCTTCCAGCATCCCGCCCCTCTCCTCCTACCTCTGCTCCCTCCTCCAATCGCGCTCCTGGCAGCATAGGAAGAGGACAGAGTACAGCGTTCCTCCCCTTCCCTCCGGTCCTGCAAGGCACTATGGGAATTGTAGTCAACAAGTAGTACAGAGGGAATGTCCACAAGCAGGTGAGTTTTTATGCTAGCTAGCTAGCAGCTAACATAATAAAATGTTTCTCCTTCACTGGTGGGCACTGACAGGCAGCACTCATGGGCACTCATGTGGCACTATGTATATATGCAATTGATTATATATAACAAAAAAATCAAATATATGTGATAGTCAATTGTGCAAAAAACACAGCTATGTATATCAAAACTGTCCAAAAAAACTGTTTGTGAATCCAATGAAACATACAGGAGTTCCGTCCACAAATGACATCTGCTGTAAGGCTGCTTTCACACTGGGGCAGCGTCGGCGGTAAAGCGCCGCTATTTTTAGCGGCGCTTTACCGTCGTTTTTGCGGAGGTATTCAGCCGCTAGCTAGCGGCCGGAAAAGGGTTAAAAACCACCCGCAAAACGCTGCTGCAGTGGCGCTTTGCCGGCGGTTCAGCCACGCTGCCCATTAATTTCAAAGGGCAGGAGCGTTGGAGGAGCAGTGTACATACCTCCTTTACCGCTCCAAAGATGCTGCTTGCAGGAGTTTTTTTAACATCCTGCCAGCGCATCGCCTCAGTGTGAAAGTACTCAGGCTTTCACACTGAGCCTGCAGGGGAGCTGTTTTTCCAGCGCTTTACAGGCGCTATTTGTAGCCCAAAAGCGCCTGAAAAAACGCCCCAGTGTCTTACTGAACAATGTGTCAAAAGGAAATCTTTAACATATTGGGGGTTATTTACGAAAGGCAAAACCACTTTGCACTACAAGTGCAAACTACAAGTGCAAAGTGCACTTGAAATTGCACTGAAAGCGCACTTGGAAGTGCAGTCGCTGTAAATCTGAGGGGAAGCTCTGCTGATTTTATTATCCAATCATGTGTAAGCTAAAATGCTGTTTTTTATTTTCCTTGCATGTCCCCCTCGGATCTACTGCGACTGCACTTCCAAGTGCACTTTCAGTGCAATTTTAAGTGCACTTTGCACTTGTAAAGTGCATTTGCTTTTAGTAAATAACCCCCATTGTGTCAGTGAACTGGAACCGCCACCTATACGTGAAATAGCCGGAGCCTGTGATGTCATTTCTGGTGACTCCGATGTACGGAAGTGCGGTGAGGAGGTGATCTTAACCCTGAATTTTTTTAAATGCGGCTTACTGGTTTTATTGTGAGCAGATATTTTGCTATCTTTAATAAAATTGTTTTTCATTGGCAATATTGCGCTATAAATATCTGTTTTATTCTGAGTGGCTTATGAATCAAGAGGCAAGGATTCAGAGAGTCAAAGACCCCCAGAGAGCGATGACCCTTGTGATGAAAGGGATTAGGACCTAAAGATCTCTGCTATGAAAAGCGTAATTTAACCGATCGTCATTCCCTGAGGTGAGCGGCTATTTCACCTATAGGGGGCGGTTCCAGTTAACTGACACAATGGGGGTTATTTACGAAGGGCAAATCCACTTTGCACTACAAGTGCACTGCAAGTGCACTTGCAGTGCACTTGGAAGTGCAGTCACTGTTGATCTGAGGGGGACATGCAAGGAAAATAAAAAACAGCATTTTTGCTTGCACATGATTGGATGATAAAATCAGCAGAGCTTCCCCTCATTTCAGAGCTTCCCCTCAGATCTACAGCGATCTACAGCGACTGCATTAACAAGTGCACTTTCAAGTGCACTTGTAGTGCAGAGTGGATTTCCCTTTAGTAAATCAACCCCAATATGTTAAAGGGGTTGTAAAGGTAAAAGTTTTTTCACCTTAATGCATTAAGGTGAAAATACATCTGCGGATTAGCGCCCCCCCCCCCCAGCCCCAGTTTAATTACCTGACCCCTCGAAAGTCCCGCCGTGAACGAGCAGGCTTCTCGGCTCATTCATTGGTTGATTGAAAGCAGCGCAGCCATTGGCTTGCGCTGCTGTCAATCACATCCAATGACGGGGGGCAGGGCCGAGTGATACAGTGATTGACTATAGCCGCCGGCTGTATCACAGGAGCGCCCCCGCAATAACTCACCACCATGCGAGCTCGCATATAGGTGGTGAGTTATTGCGGGGAGGAGCCAAGACAGCCACAGAGGGACCCCAGAAGACGTGGATCAGGGCCACTCTGTGCAAAACGAGCTGCACAGTGGAGGTAAGTATAACATGTTTGTTATTTTTAAAAAAATTTAAAATTATGTTTACAACCCTTTTAAGGATTTCCTTTTGACACATTTCTCAGCAACAGCAGATGTCACTCTGTGGACTGAACTCCTGTATGTTTCATTGGATTCACTAACACAGGTTTTTTGGACTGCTTTGATATACATAGCTCTAATTGAACAATAATTGTATGTTTTTTGCACAATTGACTATCACTGATGGGTACTGAGATGAGGTGGCACTGATGAGGCGGCACTGATGAGGCTGCACTGATGGACACTGACGAGGTGGCACTGATGGACACTGATGAGGTGGCACTGATGGACACTGATGAGGTGGCACTGATGGACACTGATAGGCTGCAATGATAGGCAGCAATGATGGACACTGATAGGTGGCACAAATGGGCAATGATAGGCAACACTGATGGGCAGCACTGATAAATGGCACTTATGAGAAGGCATTGATGAGCAGCTCTGATGGGCTGCACTAATGGGCACTGATAGGTGGCACTCATGGGCAGCACTTATGAGAAGGCATTGATGGGCAGCACTGATTGGCACTGATAGGCTACACTAATGGGCACTGATAGGTGGCATTGATGGGCCTGTATTGATCACAGGCTGTGACAGAATGTGAGCAAAGTACTGCTGATAACCAGCAAGTCTGTTTACATTTGATCAGCTGTGATTGGACACAGCTAATCACATGGTAAAGGGCCACTGTGATTGGCCCTTGACCCCGATCTGTGAGCACAGCGGTCACTCAGCACACCAGATGTACACCCCAGCAGGTGCTCAGGGGCGTGGTTCCAGGAGGATGTCCATGGATGCCCTCCTGGAACAAAAGATCAGAGCTGTTGTCATCTTTCGGCTATAGCCCTGTTATAAAGTGGTTAAAGGAGCAGTTTCTCACGCGATCCTGTCACGCCACAATCACGTGCGTTTGTGTGTGTGTGTTTGAGCTTTGGTGTGCACACCCTAATGCAATGGCCTGCGCACACCTATGGATGGCAATGTAAAGTAATGAGGAGAAGGAGAGACGTGTTAGAACAGAGTAGGAAAGAAGAATCATGAGGATGAAGATGACCGTAAGGAGGATAATGGAGATGATGGAAGGAAAGTAACAAAGTGATTGTGAGGATGGTGATAGGGTCATGATGGCAGACTGTCATAGACAGTGATGGGGATAATAATGGATGGTGAAGACAGACATGACAGGGATCTTGTACAGTAATGGGGGAAATGAGAAAAGTGATGTTGAGAATGATGAGGACAGTAAAGAAGACGATATAGACCCATAATAACAAATGCAGTTCTAGACAAACATTCACACGACACAGTCTTTTACAGTATAGTTGTTAGCAAGTAAACATGTTTTTGATGAAATCCCTATGTATGTATTATATGTTCCTTGGTGCTGGCTGAAATGCTGAGTGGAGTGTACTTCTGGGAGGGGGATTTGGTTGACTGATTCCATTATAATGTTATAACCTGCTTAGGGCTTTTATGGAGCTTAATTTTCTTGATTAGTGGGGGTGGGGGGTTTTGGGAATTGCAATAAATGTATGAGTTCATATGGTTGAAGGAGGCGTTATGAAAACTAACTTCAAATTGTCCTGTTTAGAATTTGTGGAGAAAATCTCCAAAAACAAAAATATTCTCAGGCAGATTCATTCCTCTGAGAAATATGCAAGTTAAAGGGTTACTCCGCAAAATGTTGTAAAACTCCTCCAGTATTCTATGTTGCTTTTGTTCCTTTAACATTTGTAGTCTTATAACAGTTAGCTATTAATATTTGATTATTTATGTTTAAAGGTATCCTACGTGTTGTTACAATGCAATCTTTTACTGTTCTGAATTGTTAATTTATTGTTCATTGTTATTGAACCAAAATTCTTTGGTAAGAATAAAATACAAAATATGCATTGAAAAGTTTTACCTCCATCTTATCTTCTTAACATTTGGTAGTCGTATCCCAAAAAATTCTAAGAATTATCTTTTTTTTATCTCATGGACGAAATGTGAGAAATAACGTATATATCATATAATCCTTCTGTAACGGGAAGGCCCGGGGAACTCAGAATCGCTTAGAAAGTATGAGATACCCTTGCTTCAGCTTCCCCAATGCCTCTTATGTGTGAACCACCCTGTGTCCCTATTGGGGGCACAGGGTGAATAAAAAAAACCCACTATGACCTATGATAGCCACATTCAATGCTGTATATACATTGTATATAGATTGGATGTACACTGTGGTTGGGGGTTGTGTAATCATTGCTGTGATGAGGTGGGGGGGGGGGGTGATTTACATTCTATTGTCCATTGTGGCTTGGGGGAATTAAGCCTATAATTATAGGTTGTGGAACTAGCAGCCAGACAGGTTAATTGAAGAGATGCTGATGAGTCACCTGCCTGCTTGTGTTGTAAATGAATCTAGAAGGGCTTCTGAAGACCCTTTTAGTGTGAATAGGGATAATTAACTCTGTCTGCCGAGTACAATACACACAAGCATAGACAGGCTACAAATCCTTTCATTGTGAGATGTGTATTGAAGGTCATTATGTTTCTATTGTGTAAAGTCTTTTGATTGGGAGACAAAAGCTAGCCTAACAGACGTCAAAATAATGTGTATTGGGTCTTGTTATGTTGTGGGTGGAGCTGGACCATTGTTCATTTTAAACTAATGCAGTATTGGATGTGTATAAAAGTTACAATGTTTTTTTCAATAAAGAGAGTCTATCCTGGAAAGATACAGAATGCGTCTTGTTCTTTTGGAAGGATTAGATCCTATGGGAAGTGGTCACCTGACTCTGGGGTCTCGGTAGCTGATGTGAGTTCGGAGTGGGAATATCCTAAACAGCGTTAACCCCCTTTCATATTTGGGGTGTCGTTACACCTTCCATAAACATTTACCACATACACTGCATATATAATTTGAGGAATATGTGCTTATAAAATCGTTTACCATTTACCAAAAAAAAAAATGTCCCCTGATTTCATTTTGAAAATCTGGTCACCTTACCGTCGGGGATCGAGGAGTCTCAGGGTGCCGCCTTGCGAGGGGACCCGTATCTGAGTAGAGGAGGCCGGGTTAGGAACCGTTCTGAAGGACTGATGCGGTAGTCACTGTGAAGGAAAGGGTCCCGGTAACTCTCCGGAGGGATGTCTTCTCTCTAGACCAAGGTCTGTGGCAGAGACCAATTTCACCAGGTCTGTGGCAGAGACCAATTTCATCAGGTCTGTGGCAGAGACCGAGTTCACCAGGTCTGTGGCAGAGACCTTGAGTAAAGCGTGAGTGTCATTCCGCTGCTAGTCTTGTTCTAAGTAGACTATACATTTGAGGCTGAGTCTGTTTGAGAAGCGGAACAGTGAAGGGACTGAGATTGTGCCTGGACCTTTCCCCACATCTTGTGCTATCCTTTTCTTGCTCCAACCTTTGTTTCTATCAAGAGATTGTTATTTGCTGAAAGAAGATATAAACTCTCTGTTGGAGTTATAGCCAGTGTGGACATTCTATTCACTGGGGGAAGCAAGTGCTCAAATCTGTTATCCACAGAGGTGAGAAAACCATTCTCTGGCTCAACTGTGAAATGACCCACCAACAACACCACTCAACCTCTTAATACAGGAGGGTACGGGCTTGTGGCATGGTTTGCCCCTTCTTCCTGCGAGGAGCCGAAGAACAAGGCAGGTAAAAGGGGGTCTGTGTGCTACACTTGCATTACACCCCTTGAATAACTTCAGACCCAGCAGGAGCAAAGTTTCAAAGCTTTACTTAGAAAAGTGCAGACATCTCAGAGTCCAAGATGTAAGAACAATATTTTCCCTACATCCTGTAAGGAAAGGCTTTCAAATAACTCCTCTGGATGGACTTCTGTGCACAGTCTAATATATGCTCCCTCTTGTGCTCGCAGGAATTGGGCACTGGTTAATACAGCAGTGGTTCTCCAACCTTTTTGGCACCGGCTGCGTAGAAGAAAATTGTACCAATGCCTCACAGGCAATTTATCTGGGCAATAGCTGGTGTTCTGGTGTTGGTGCTTCAATCATCACAGCACCATGGTTGGTATGGTGTCAGAATGATTGAAGCTCATTATTTCTTATATTACATTGTAATATAAATTAAATAGTTCAACTCACTTTAATACTGAACCAGTGGGAACCCCGAGTGTGTCACTTGCCACATCGCCTGCTACCAGATCCAGCTTGTCACTTTCCACATCTCATGCCACCAGATGAGGAATGTTACTTGCCATGCTGCCTGCCACCAGATGAGGAATGTCACTTGCCACGCTGCCGGCAATCATGTGTATAAAAACCTTCAATTGCGTCAAACAGAACAGTTATTTTGGAAAGATGCTGAGTGTATCTTTTGTGTCTGTTCCCTACTACAATAGTTATTATAACATTGAAACCACTAATCAATATGAGGATAGGAGCTGCCTAGCTATAAAATATCCAGAACAATTTATAAAAACATAATTTCTTGTAGTTTGGTTGTCACATGACACATATTTTACATATCATGATACGCCATATGTAACCGGTCTGGATCCATAGATTTGTATTCCCCAGCTACTTGCTACTCATGAGATCTATACTTATGATGGCACACAAGGGCCGCTACACCTTATTTTCAAATAGGGATACCATCTCTTGAAAAAATAAAAAAGGGGTATAAAGAAGGGATTTTATAAAATAAAGGAAAAAATGCCCCTCCTCAGTAGTACAAGAATGCACAGAAATATAGGATGGTCCTTTTGTGATATAAATATAAATCTCAGTGTTCCCCCTGGACATGTTGAATTATGGGAGAGAATTCCAGCCAAAACAGACAGTGTACTATGTAAGTGCCTCTGAAAGCACACAATGAAACGTATGTATGTTGAAACAGTGCATTGACTCTAAACAAAACTGTTCTATGTTGCAGAGTGGTATTAAAACCCTGAAGAAGATTGTATATGTACTTCAAAATGCATTGGACATCCCTAACTCTTGGAACCATTACCTGTACAGTGATGGAAATGAGTAACAAGCTGTTGGGGAATACCACTCTATGCATCCAGACCTGTTACATATGGCGTATCATGATATGTAAAATATGTGTCATGTGACAACCAAACTACAAGAAATTATGAAAAAAATAACAATAAAAGAATGTAGAGATAGAGATATATAAATAAATAGATAGATAGATAGATAGATAGATAGATAGATAGATAGATAGAAAGAACAATAGTTAGATAGATATATAGATAGATATCTATATAGATATATATCATATTGTATTGGATGATGGCAACCACACCCTCAGTTCTATGAACCTCTTTTTTTATATTTCTAGAGCCTTCGCTCATAGTTTTTATGTTTGATATCTATTTACTCCGCACAGGGATGTACTAAACTGCATATTGGGATGATTGGATCATTGGCTGCAATTCTAAGAACTCTCACTAGATGTCAGTGTACATTATACATACACATATATATATATATATATATATATATATATATATATATATATATATATATATGGTAATGACTCTGTTGTTTCTCAAAATATGTTATTTTTTTCTGCAGTGCTTGATACAATGTTGCAAGAAGCAGTTGCTAATATTTAACTGTTCATTTGCTGATATTTATATGCAGCTGTACAACAGGATCATAGTAAATTATACAGAAGTAATTAAAAAATTACGTTTGACCTGTTTTTGATGGGAATATGGGTAGAATTATTATTTCTCATGGGGTTTATGGGAGGAATATCATGTTAACTCCTGACAATGAACATATTTAACCCATTACTGATAATAATATGCATATAATTATTTTTCTACATGGGGATTATGGGTGGAATATTGTTTATAAATATACATTGAACCTATTTAACCCATTTCTGATATGAATATGCATATAATTATTTTTCGACATGGGGAATATGGGTGGAATATTGTTTATAAATATACATAGAAATATATTAAACCCGTTTCTGATATGAATATGCATATAATTATTATTCTACATGGGGATGATGGGTGGAATATTGTTTATAAATATACATAGGAATGTATTAAACCTTTTTCTGATAGGAATATGCATATAATTATTTGTTTACATACGGATTATGGGTGGAATATTGTTTATGAATATACGTAGGAATATATTTCACCCATTTCTGATAAGAATAGGCATATAATTATTTTTCTACATGCGGATTATGGGTGGAATATTGTTTATAAATATACATTGAACCTATTTAACCCATTTCTGATATGAATATGCATATATCTATTTTTCTACATGGGGATTATGGGTGGAATATTGTTTATAAATATACATTGAACCTATTTAACCTATTTCTGATATGAATATGCATATAATTATTTTTCTACACAGGGATGATGGGTGGAATAATGTTTATAAATATACATAGAAATATATTAAACCCATTTCTGATATGAATATGCATATAATTTTTTGTTTACATGGGGATTATGGTTGGAATATTGTTTATAAATATACATAATAACCTATTTAACCCATTTCTGATATGAATATGCATATAATATTTTTTTACATAGGGATTATGGGTGGAATATTGTTTATAAATATACATAGAAATATATTAAACCCGTTTCTGATATGAATATGCATATAATTATTATTCTGCATGTGGATGATGGGTGGAATATTGTTTATAAATATACATAGGAATGTATTAAACCTTTTTCTGATAGGAATATGCATATAATTATTTGTTTACATACGGATTATGTGTGGAATATTGTTTATAAATATACATAATAACCTATTTAACCCATTTCTGATAAGAATAGGCATATAATTATTTTTCTACATGGGGATTATGGGTGGAATATTGTTTATAAATATACATTGAACCTATTTAACCGATTTCTGATATGAATATGCATATAATTATTTTTCTACATGAGGATTATGGGTGGAATATTGTTTACAAATATACATTGAACCTATTTAATCCATTTCTGATATGAATATGCATATAATTATTTTTCTACATGGGGATTATGGGTGGAATATTGTTTATAAATATACATAGGAATGTATTAAACCTTTTTCTGATAGGAATATGCATATAATTATTTGTTTACATGGGGATTATGGGTGGAATATTGGTTCTAAATATACATAGGAACCTATTTCACCCATTTCTGCTAAGAATATGCATATAATAATTTTTTTACATGGGGATTATGGGTGGAATATTGGTTCTAAATATACATAGAAATATAATAAACCCGTTTCTGATATGAATATGCATATAATTATTTTTTTTATATGGGGATTATGGGTGGAATATTGGTTCTAAATATACATATGAACCTATTTCACCCATTTTTGATAAGAATATTCATATAATTATTTTTCTACATGGGGATTATGGGGGGGAATATTGGTTATAAATATACATAGGAACCTATTTCACCCATTTCTGATAAGAATAAGCATATAATTATTTTTTATATGGGGATTATGGGTGGAATATTGGTTCTAAATATACATAGGAACCTATTTCACCCATTTCTGATAAGAATATGCATATAATAATTTTTTATATGGGGATTATGGGTGGAATATTGGTTCTAAATATACATAGGAACCTATTTCACCCATTTCTGATAAGAATATGCATATAATTATTTTTCTACATGGTGATTATAGGTGGAATATTGGTTCTAAATATACATAGGAATATATTAAACCCGTTTCTGATATAAATATGCATATAATTATTTTTTTATATGGGGATTATGGGTGGAATATTGGTTCTAAATATATATATGAAACTATTTCACCCATTTCTGATATGAATATGCATATAATTATTTTTCTACATGGGGATTATGGGTGGAATATTGTTTATAAATATACATTGAACCTATTTAACCCATTTCGGATATGAAAATGCATATAATTATTTTTCTACATGGGGATGATGGGTGAAATAATGTTTATAAAAATACATAGAAGTATATTAAACCCATTACTGATATGAATATGCATATTATTTTTTGTTTACATGGGGATTATTGTTGGAATATTGTTTATAAATATACATAATAACCCATTTAACCCATTTCTGATATGAATATGCATATAATATTTTTTTTTTTACATAGGGATGATGGGTGGAATATTGTTTATAAATATACATAGGAATATATTTCACCCATTTCTGATAAGAATATGCATATAATTATTTTTCTACATGGGGATTATGGGTGGAATATTGTTTATAAATATACATAGAAATATATTAAACCCATTTCTGATATGAATATGCATATAATTATTATTCTACATGGGGATGATGGGTGGAATATTGTTTATAAATATACATAGGAATATATTAAACCCATTTCTGATAAGAATAGGCATATAATTATTTTTCTACATGGGGATTATGGGTGGAATATTGTTTATAAATATACATAGAAATATATTAAACCCATTTCTGATATGAATATGCATATAATTATTATTCTACATGGGGATGATGGGTGGAATATTGTTTATAAATATACATAGGAATGTATTAAACCTTTTTCTGATAGGAATATGCATATAATTATTTGTTTACATACGGATTATGGGTGGAATATTGTTTATAAATATACATAGGAATATATTTCACCCATTTCTGATAAGAATAGGCATATAATTATTTTTCTACATGGGGATTATGGGTGGAATATTGTTTATAAATTTACATTGAACCTATTTAACCCATTTCTGATATGAATATGCATATAATTATTTTTCTACATGGGGATTATGGGTGGAATATTGTTTATAAATTTACATTGAACCTATTTAACCCATTTCTGATATGAATATGCATATAATTATTTTTCTACATGGGGATGATGGGTGTAATAATGTTTATAAATATACATAGAAATATATTAAACCCATTTCTGATATGAATATGCATATAATTTTTTGTTTACATGGGGATTATGGTTGGAATATTGTTTATAAATATGCATAATAACCCATTTCTGATATGAATATGCATATATATATTTTTTTTTTTTACATAGGGATGATGGGTGAAATATTGTTTATTAATATACATAGGAATATATTTCACCCATTTCTGATAAGAATGTGCATATAATTATTTTTCTACATGGGGATTATGGGTGGAATATTGTTTATAAATATACATAGAAATATATTAAACCCGTTTCTGATATTAATATACATATAATTATTATTTTACATGGGGATGATGGGTGGAATATTGTTTATAAATATACATAGGCATGTATTAAACCTTTTTTCTGATAGGAATATGCATATAATTATTTGTTTACATACGGATTATGGGTGGAATATTGTTTATGAATATACATAGGAATATATTTCATCCATTTCTGATAAGAATAGGCATATCATTATTTTTCTACATGTGGATTATGGGTGGAATATTGTTTATAAATATACATTGAACCTATTTAACCCATTTCTGATATGAATATGCATATAATTATTTTTCTACATGGGGATGATGGGTGGAATAATGTTTATAAATATACATAGAAATATATTAAACCCATTTCTGATATGAATATGCATATCATTTTTTGTTTACATGGGGATTATGGTTGGAATATTGTTTATAAATATACATAATAACCCATTTAACCCATTTCTGATATGAATATGCATATAATTATTATTCTACATGTGGATGATGGGTGGAATATTGTTTATAAATATACATAGGAATGCATTAAACCTTTTTCTGATAGGAATATGCATATAATTATTTGTTTACATAGGGATTATGGGTGGAATATGGGTTCTAAATATACATAGGAACCTATTTCACCCATTTCTGATAAGAATATGCATATAATTATTTTTCTACATGGGGATTATCGGTGGAATATTGGTTCTAAATATACATAGGAACCTATTTCACCCATTTCTGATAAGAATATGCATATAATTATTTTTTATATGGGGATTATGGGTGGAATATTGGTTCTAAATATACATAGGAACCTATTTCACCCATTTCTGATAAGAATATGCATATAATTATTTTTATACATGGGGTTTATGGTGGAATATTGGTTCTAAATATATATAGGAACCTATTTCACCCATTTCTGATAAGAATATGCATGTAATTATTTTTCTACATTGTGATTATGGGTGGAATATTGGTTCTAAATATACATAGGAACCTATTTCACCCATTTATGATAAGAATATACATATAATTATTTTCTACATGGGGCTTATGCATGGAATATTGGTTATAAATATACATAGAAATATATTAAACCCGTTTCTGATATGAATATGCATATACCGTATTTATCGGCGTATAACACGCACTTTTTTCCCCTGAAAATCAGGGGAAAATCGTGGGTGCGTGTTATACGCCGATACTGTCATCCCTGAGCTGTCTCCGCTGACTGTGAGCAGAGCGGAGCGAGATACACATAGCCGAATGTACTCGGCTATACTCGGCTTTTCTCGGCTCCGCTCACAGTCACGCCCAGTCCCGCCATTGGACCTGTGTTATGTCCATCATAGGGCGGGACTCGGCGTGACTGTGAGCGGAGCCGAGAAAAGCCGAGTACACTCGGCTATGTGTATCTCGGCGGCGGCTCCGCCCAGTCCCTGCGTCCCCTGCATCCCCGGCGTTCGCACAGTCTCGGCGCCAATTTTAAAATGATGCACGGCGACACTGGGGGCAAGGCTGCATGGCGACACTGGGGGCAAGGCTGCACGGCGACACTGGGGCAAGGCTGCACGGCGACACTGGGGCAAGGCTGCACGGCGACACTGGGGCAAGGCTGAAATGGACTCTGGGGCAAGGCTGCAATGGACACTGACAAGGCTGCACTGTGACAAGGCTGCAATGGACACTGACAAGGCTGCACTGTGACAAGGCTGCAATGGACACTGACAAGGCTGCACTGTGACAAGGCTGCAATAGACACTGACAAGGCTGCAATGGACACTGACAAGGCTGCATTTAAATGTAAGTTATTTTTCCTTAAACTTCCCTGCTAAAAGTTTTTTTCCCTAAAATTTCCTCCTAAACTTGGGGTGCGTGTTATACGCCGGTGCGTGTTATACACTGATAAATACGGTAATTATTTTTTTATATGGGGATTATGGGTGGAATATTGGTTCTAAAAATATATATGAAACTATTTCACCCATTTCTGATAAGAATATGCATATAATTATTTTTTTACATGGGGATTATGGGTGGAATATTGGTTATAAATATACATAGGAACCTATTTCACCCATTTCTGATAAGAATATGCATATATTAATTTTTCTACATGGGGATTATGGGTGGAATATTGGTTATAAATATACTGTACATAGGAACCTTCTTCACCCATTTCTGATAAGAATATGCATATAATAATTTTTTTATATGGGGATTATGGGTGGAAAATTTGTTCTAAATATACATAGGTACCTATTTCACCCATTTCTGATAAGAATATGCATATAGTTTTTTTTTTAATGGGGATTATGGGTGGAATATTGGTTCTAAATATACATAGGAACCGATTTCACCCATTTCTGATAAGAATATGCATATAATTATTTTTCTACATGGGGATTATGGGTGGAATATTGTTTATAAATATACATTGAACCTATTTAACCCATTTCTGATATGAATATGCATATAATTATTTTTCTACATGGGGATTATGGGTGGAATATTGTTTATAAATATACATTGAACCTATTTAACCCATTTCTGATATGAATATGCATATAATTATTTTTCTACATGGGGATTATGGGTGGAATATTGTTTCTAAATATACATAGGAACCTATTTCACCCATTTCTGATAAGAATATGCATATAATTATTTTTTTACATGGGGATTATGGGTGGAATATTGGTTCTAAATATACATAGGAACCTATTTCACCCATTTTTAAAAGAATATTCATGTAACTATTTTTTTACATGGGGATTATGGGTGGAATATTGGTTATAAATATACATAGGAACCTATTTCACCCATTTCTGATAAGAATATGCATATATTAATTTTTCTACATGGGGATCATGGGTGGAATATTGGTTATGAATATACATAGGAATGTATTAAACCTTTTTCTGATAGGAATATGCATATAATTATTTGTTTACATGGGGATTATGGGTGGAATATTGGTTATAAATATACATAGGATCCTATTTCACCCATTTCTGATAAGAATATGCATATAATTATTTTTCTACATGTGGCTTATGGGTGGAATATTGGTTATGAATATACATAGGAACCTATTTCACCCATTTCTGCTAAGAATATGCATATAATTATTTTTTTACATGGGGATTATGGGTGGAATATTGGTTCTAAATATACATAGAAATATATTAAACCAGTTTCTGATATGAATATGCATATAATTATTTTTTTATATGGGGATTATGGGTGGAATATTGGTTCTAAATATACATATGAACCTATTTTACCCATTTCTGATAAGAATATGCATAATTTTTTATATGGGGATTATGGGTGGAATATTGGTTCTAAATATACATAGGAACCTATTTCACCCATTTCTGATAAAAATATGCATATAATTATATTTCTACATGGGGATTTTCGGTGGAATATTGGTTCTAAATATACATAGGAACCTATTTCACCCATTTCTGATAAGAATATGCATATAATAATTTTTTATATGGGGATTATGGGTGGAATATTGGTTCTAAATATACATAGGAACCTATTTCACCCATTTCTGATAAGAATATGCATATAATTATTTTTCTACATGGGGATTATGGGTGGAATATTGTTTATAAATATACATAGAAATATATTAAACCCATTTCTGATATGAATATGCATATAATTATTATTCTACATGGGGATGATGGGTGGAATATTGTTTATAAATATACATAGGAATGTATTAAACCTTTTTCTGATAGGAATATGCATATAATTATTTGTTTACATACGGATTATGGGTGGAATATTGTTTATAAATATACATAGGAATATATTTCACCCATTTCTGATAAGAATAGGCATATAATTATTTTTCTACATGGGGATTATGGGTGGAATATTGTTTATAAATTTACATTGAACCTATTTAACCCATTTCTGATATGAATATGCATATAATTATTTTTCTACATGGGGATTATGGGTGGAATATTGTTTATAAATTTACATTGAACCTATTTAACCCATTTCTGATATGAATATGCATATAATTATTTTTCTACATGGGGATGATGGGTGTAATAATGTTTATAAATATTCATAGAAATATATTAAACCCATTTCTGATATGAATATGCATATAATTTTTTGTTTACATGGGGATTATGGTTGGAATATTGTTTATAAATATGCATAATAACCCATTTAACCCATTTCTGATATGAATATGCATATAATTTTTTTTTTTTTTACATAGGGATGATGGGTGGAATATTGTTTATAAATATACATAGAAATATATTAAACCCGTTTCTGATATTAATATACATATAATTATTATTTTACATGGGGATGATGGGTGGAATATTGTTTATAAATATACATAGGCATGTATTAAACCTTTTTCTGATAGGAATATGCATATAATTATTTTTCTACATGGGGATTATGGGTGGAATATTGGTTATAAATATACATAGGAATGTATTAAACCTATTTCTGATAGGAATATGCATATAATTATTTGTTTACATAGGGATTATGGGTGGAATATTGGTTCTAAATATACATAGGAACCTATTTCACCCATTTCTGATAAGAATATGCATATAATTATTTTTCTACATGGGGATTATCGGTGGAATATTCGTTCTAAATATACATAGGAACCTATTTCACCCATTTCTGATAAGAATATGCATATAATTATTTTTTATATGGGGATTATGGGTGGAATATTGGTTCTAAATATACATAGGAACCTATTTCACCCATTTCTGATAAGAATATGCATATAATTATTTTTATACATGGGGTTTATGGTGGAATATTGGTTCTAAATATATATAGGAACCTATTTCACCCATTTCTGATAAGAATATGCATATAATTATTTTTCTACATTGTGATTATGGGTGGAATATTGGTTCTAAATATACATAGGAACCTATTTCACCCATTTCTGATAAGAATATACATATAATTATTATTCTACATGTGGATGATGGGTGGAATATTGTTTATAAATATACATAGGAATGTATTAAACCTTTTTCTGATAGGAATATGCATATAATTATTTGTTAACATACGGATTATGGGTGGAATATTGTTTATAAATATACATAGGATTATATATTTCACCCATTTCTGATAAGAATAGGCATATAATTATTTTTCTACATGGGGATTATGGGTGGAATATTGTTTATAAATATACATTGAACCTATTTAACCAATTTCTGATATGAATATGCATATAATTATTTTTCTACATGGGGATTATGGGTGGAATATTGTTTATAAATATACATTGAACCTATTTAACCCATTTCTGATATGAATATGCATATAATTATTTTTCTACATGGGGATTATGGGTGGAATATTGGTTATAAATATACATAGAAATATATTAAACCCGTTTCTGATATGAATATGCATATAATTATTTTTTTATATGGGGATTATGGGTGGAATATTGGTTCTAAAAATATATATGAAACTATTTCACCCATTTCTGATAAGAATATGCATATAATTATTTTTTATATGGGGATTATGGGTGGAAAATTTATTCTAAATATACATAGGAACCTATTTCACCCATTTTTAAAAGAATATTCATGTAATTATTTTTTTACATGGGGATTATGGGTGGAATATTGGTTATAAATATACATAGGAACCTATTTCACCCATTTCTGATAAGCATATGCATATATTAATTTTTCTACATGGGGATTATGGGTGGAATATTGGTTATAAATATACATAGGAACCTTCTTCACCCATTTCTGATAAGAATATGCATATAATTATTTTTTATATGGGGATTATGGGTGGAAAATTTATTCTAAATATACATAGGAACCTATTTCACCCATTTCTGATAAGAATATGCATATAATTATTTTTTTTATGGGGATTATGGGTGGAATATTGGTTCTAAATATACATAGGAACCGATTTCACCCATTTTTGATAAGAATATGCATATAATTATTTTTCTACATGGGGATTATGGGTGGAATATTATTTATAAATATACATTGAACCTATTTAACCCATTTCTGATATGAATATGCATATAATTATTTTTCTACATGGGGATTATGGGTGGAATAATGTTTATAAATATACATAGAAATATATTAAACCCATTTCTGATATAAATATATGCATATCATTTTTTGTTTACATGGGGATTATGATTGGAATATTGTTTATAAATATACATAATAACCTATTTAACCCATTTCTGATATGAATATGCATATAATTATTTTTCTACATGGGGATTATGGGTGGAATATTGTTTATAAATATACATAGGAACCTATTTCACCCATTTCTGATAAGAATATGCATATAATTATTTTTCTACATTGTGATTATGGGTGGAATATTGGTTCTAAATATACATAGGAACCTATTTCACCCATTTATGATAAGAATATACATATAATTATTTTTCTACATTGTGATTATGGGTGGAATATTGGTTCTAAATATACATAGGAACCTATTTCACCCATTTCTGATAAGAATATGCATATAATTATTTTTCTACATTGTGATTATGGGTGGAATATTGGTTCTAAATATACATAGGAACCTATTTCACCCATTTCTGATAAGAATATGCATATAATTATTTTTCTACATGGGGATGATGGGTGTAATAATGTTTATAAATATACATAGAAATATATTAAACCCATTTCTGATATGAATATGCATATAATTTTTTGTTTACATGGGGATTATGGTTGGAATATTGTTTATAAATATGCATAATAACCCATTTCTGATATGAATATGCATATAATTTTTTTTTTTACATAGGGATGATGGGTGGAATATTGTTTATTAATATACATAGGAATATATTTCACCCATTTCTGATAAGAATGTGCATATAATTATTTTTCTACATGGGGATTATGGGTGGAATATTGTTTATAAATATACATAGAAATATATTAAACCCGTTTCTGATATTAATATGCATATAATTATTATTCTACATGGGGATGATGGGTGGAATATTGTTTATAAATATACATAGGAATGTATTAAACCTTTTTCTGATAGGAATATGCATATAATTATTTGTTTACATACGGATTATGGGTGGAATATTGTTTATGAATATACATAGGAATATATTTCATCCATTTCTGATAAGAATAGGCATATAATTATTTTTCTACATGGGGATGATGGGTGTAATAATGTTTATAAATATACATAGAAATATATTAAACCCATTTCTGATATGAATATGCATATAATTTTTTGTTTACATGGGGATTATGGTTGGAATATTGTTTATAAATATGCATAATAACCCATTTAACCCATTTCTGATATGAATATGCATATAATTTTTTTTTTTTTTTTTTACATAGGGATGATGGGTGGAATATTGTTTATTAATATACATAGGAATATATTTCACCCATTTCTGATAAGAATGTGCATATAATTATTATTCTACATGTGGATAATGGGTAGAATATTGTTTATAAATATACATAGGAATGTATTAAACATTTTTCTGATAGGAATATGCATATGATTATTTGTTTACATGGGGATTATGGGTGGAATATTGGTTCTAAATATACATAGGAACGTATTTCACCCATTTCTGATAAGAATATGCATATAATTATTTTTCTACATGGGGATTATCAGTGGAATATTGGTTCTAAATATACATAGGAACCTATTTCACCCATTTCTGATAAGAATATGCATATAATTATTTTTTATATGGGGATTATGGGTGGAATATTGGTTCTAAATATACATAGGAACCTATTTCACCCATTTCTGATAAGAATATGCATATAATTATTTTTATACATGGGGTTTATGGTGGAATATTGGTTCTACATATACATAGGAACCTATTTCACCCATTTATGATAAGAATATACATATAATTATTTTTCTACATTGTGATTATGGGTGGAATATTGGTTCTAAATATACATAGGAACCTATTTCACCCATTTCTGATAAGAATATGCATACAATTATTTTTCTACATGGTGATTATGGGTGGAATATTGGTTCTAAATATACATAGGAACCTATTTCACCCATTTCTGATAAGAATATGCATATAATTATTTTTATACATGGGGTTTATGGGTGGAATATTGGTTCTAAATATACATAGGAACCTATTTCACCCATTTCTGATAAGAATATGCATATAATTATTTTTCTACATGGTGATTATTGGTGGAATATTGGTTCTAAATATACATAGAAATATATTAAACCCGTTTCTGATATAAATATGCATATAATTATTTTTTTATATGGGGATTATGGGTGGAATATTGGTTCTAAATATATATATGAAACTATTTCACCCATTTCTGATATGAATATGCATATAATTATTTTTCTCCATGGGGATTATGGGTGGAATATTGTTTATAAATATACATAGGAATGTATTAAACCTTTTTCTGATAGGAATATGCATATAATTATTTTTCTCCATGGGGATTATGGGTGGAATATTGGTTATAAATATACATAGGAACCTATTTCACCCATTTCTGATAAGAATATGCATATAATTATTTTTCTACATTGTGATTATGGGTGGAATATTGGTTCTAAATATACATAGGAACCTATTTCACCCATTTCTGATAAGAATATGCATATAATTATTTTTATACATGGGGTTTATGGGTGGAATATTGGTTCTAAATATACATAGGAACCTATTTCACCCATTTCTGATAAGAATATGCATATAATTATTTTTATACATGGGGTTTATGGGTGGAATATTGGTTCTAAATATACATAGGAACCTATTTCACCCATTTCTGATAAGAATATACATATAATTATTTTTCTACATGGGGCTTATGCGTGGAATATTGGTTATAAATATACATAGAAATATATTAAACCCGTTTCTGATATAAATATGCATATAATTATTTTTTTATATGGGGAATATGGGTGGAATATTGGTTCTAAATATATATATGAAACTATTTCACCCATTTCTGATATGAATATGCATATAATTATTTTTCTACATGGGGATTATGGGTGGAATATTGTTTATAAATATACATAGGAATGTATTAAACCTTTTTCTGATAGGAATATGCATATAATTATTTTTCTACATGGGGTTTATGGGTGGAATATTGGTTCTAAATATACATAGGATCCTATTTCACCCATTTCTGATAAGAATATGCATATAATTATTTTTTTACATGGGGATTATGGGTGGAATATTGGTTATGAATATACATAGGAACCTATTTCACCCATTTCTGATAATATGCATATAATTATTTTTCTACATGGGGATAATGGGTGTAATATTGTTTATAAATATACATTGAACCTATTTAACCCATTTCTGATATGAATATGCATATAATTATTTTTCTACATGGGGATTATGGGTGGAATATTGTTTATAAATATACATTGAACCTATTTAACCCATTTCTGATATGAATATGCATATAATTATTTTTCTACATGGGGATGATGGGTGTAATAATGTTTATAAATATTCATAGAAATATATTAAACCCATTTCTGATATGAATATGCATATAATTTTTTGTTTACATGGGGATTATGGTTGGAATATTGTTTATAAATATGCATAATAACCCATTTAATCCATTTCTGATATGAATATGCATATAATTTTTTTTTTTTTACATAGGGATGATGGGTGGAATATTGTTTATTAATATACATAGGAATATATTTCACCCATTTCTGATAAGAATGTGCATATAATTATTTTTCTACATGGGGATTATGGGTGGAATATTGTTTATAAATATACATAGAAATATATTAAACCCATTTCTGATATGAATATGCATATAATTATTATTCTACATGGGGATGATGGGTGGAATATTGTTTATAAATATACATAGGAATGTATTAAACCTTTTTGTGATAGGAATATGCATATAATTATTTGTTTACATACGGATTATGGGTGGAATATTGTTTATGAATATACATAGGAATATATTTCATCCATTTCTGATAAGAATAGGCATATAATTATTTTTCTACATGGGGATTATGGGTGGAATATTGTTTATAAATATACATTGAACCTATTTAACCCATTTCTGATATGAATATGCATATAATTATTATTCTACATGTGGATGATGGGTGGAATATTGTTTATAAATATACATAGGAATGTATTAAACCTTTTTCTGATAGGAATATGCATATAATTATTTGTTTACATACGGATTATGGGTGGAATATTGTTTATAAATATACATAGGATTATATATTTCACCCATTTCTGATAAGAATAGGCATATAATTATTTTTCTACATTGGGATTATGGTTGGAATATTGTTTATAAATATACATTGAACCTATTTAACCCATTTCTGATATGAATATGCATATAATTTTTTCTACATGGGGATTATGGGTGGAATATTGTTTATAAATATACATTGAACCTATTTAACCCATTTCTGATATGAATATGCATATAACGGAAAATTGTATACTTACCTTTCCGTAATTTTCCTTTCCTGGTGCCTACCATGGCAGCATACTAGGGGTTAATGGCTCCGCCCCAATTAACTCACAGGACCACGTAACTCTATAAAAGAAAGAGTTACTCCCCCCTCAGGTATTCTTGTAACTAGTCTTCAGAACTTTAAGGATTATAGAAGGGAGGGTGTATGCTGCCATGGTAGGCACCAGGAAAGGAAAATTACGGAAAGGTAAGTATACAATTTTCCGTTTTCCTGGTGCCTTCATGGCAGCATACTAAGGGTACCTAACTCGCTTACAGGGAGGGTACTGCAATAATACAATTAAATGAGTTTACAGAACTGATAGTTCCAAGAGACCTCCTCCCAAATCTCAGGAGATAAGGATTGTCGCGCCTAGGGTATAGTGCGACATGAAGGTGATGAAGGATGACTAACTAGCGTCCTGCAAATTGCCTCCGAAGAGACCCTAGCCCAAACGTTGCCGAGGCAGAGGACCTTCCCCGTGATGAGTGCGCATTCGGCGCACTTCGGACTGGGAGACCACTAGCCCGATACGTCCTTGGACTAGCTTAGAGGGCGTCATTGCTTTCTTTGCGCCCTTGGCAATAATGAATGAACATTGATCTTTGCGAAACTGTTGTGTTAGTTCTTAAGTAACGCCTCAGGGATCTGGCTATATCCAAATCGTGTAGTTTGAGGAGATTGATCTTCTCCGAAAGTCAGGAGAAGCCATACCCGGCTGAGAATGTAGAGTGCAGACACTTTAGAGACATGCTGGTGAATAGGCTGTAGGGCTACCCTGCCTGGGAAAAAGGTGACGTAGGGTTCCTGTGCCCCTAGAGGTTGTGTTTCTGACACCTTATGACCTGATATGATGGCAATCAGCAAGGTAGGTTCCCAATGTAATGCCTCCCAACGCACACTCTTTAGTGGGTGCAAAGGAAGGGTCTGCTAAGACATCTGTCAGACACCTATATGGGGAATCAGTCTTCCCGGGAGGACATGGACTTTGACTGTTTTCAGGAAACGTTCTACGAGAAGATTCAGTGCCCAGCGTGCGCCCGGCAAAGCTGACAAGGCTACAGGCTGAACCTTCAGAGTGCTTTAGACTTCAGCCTAAGTCCAGACCAGTTAGCAGAAAGAGTAGAATCTTTGGAGCCCAGGGCCTAGTGGATTGAAATGGTTGGATTCTGCCAGTTCTGTGAATCCCCTTCGAAACCTAATATAAGATGGCATAGGTGGAGGACTCTCTTGGTTGTAATAATGTTTGGGTGACACCATGCGAGCACCCTAGGTCACCCAGTCTGCTCTGCTCAGCTTTCAGGGCTTCAAGTCCAGGATCCCCGGACGTGGGAGAAAGAAGTCGTCTTGATATAGGAGGTTGACCGTGTGTGGAGGCTGTACTGAGCTATTTGACTAATAGTGGAAACCGTGTGTGGAATCGGAAGTGGGCTGCAGCGAGCCATTTTGACTGAGAGTGGAAACCATTGTCCCCTTTCCCAGTATGGCATGGTTGCCAGGATAGTGACCTTCTCCGACAATAGAAGCTGGAGGAAACTCAGTATCAGAGTAATCTTGAGGGAATCTCATAAAAAGCAAAGGAGTTTCGCTTTTGAGTGGGAAGCTCAAAGCTCTCAATGGGGAGTACCCCGATGTTGGTATATCCACCGGACAATTCACGGGCCTAGTGACTATTCGTTGTTGCTGTTGAAAGACCTTGAAAGGCGATCGGTTAGCTGATTCTCAGGGGCTGGGATGTAGGCCGCCTGAAGATTGACCAAATTGTCCTCCGCCCACGAATGAATTGGGGCCACGTCGCTGGACAGAGACCTGCTGTGCATCCCATCTAGGCTTTGAACATAGGCCACTGCCGTCTTGTCTGTCTGAACCAGTATGGACTGGCTCCCAAGAAGAGGGACTAGATGCGCCATCCATGCCACTCTTAGCTCTAGGATATCGAAAATCATACTCTCCGAGTTGAAACACCATCTTCCTTGTACTAACTGGTTCTTTTGGTGATGTGTCACCCCCCAGTCCAGTTGACTTGCTTCAGATGCAAGAATGGGTCAAGGGAGCGGTGAACTAGGAGGTTGGGAGGCCGTGCCCACCCCCAAGGCTGGTTTCCACCGATAACTCTCATTTGTCTTCGGTGCCTCTTTCTTCGTTGTGCCAGAAAGTCCAAACAGAGATTGTAAACACCAACTGTTCACTTCCTCCACCTTCTGTACCAATTCAGGGATCCTCTGATGGAAGTGACACCGCCTTCACTGGGATGTTGACTAAAGTTTGCAGCTGCACCCGTAGGCGTCAATTGACTGAGCAGATAAGTCACTTGAATTGGAAGAAGTGCAGAACCCTGACCTCCTTTCCCAGAAGGAAGCCAGGGTGGTTGCTAAGACCTTGGTGAAGGTTTTGGGGGATTGATGAAATCCCTAAGGGAAGATATTGGAAGTGGAGGCGCAGATCGCCTACTTTCAACCCGGGAAAAAGAATGCAAAGATGGATGAGAATGTGAAGGGAAGAAATCCTGGAGACTTAGAGACCATCCAAATATCTGGCTGTACTGACAGAATTACGGTGTCTAGGGATACTGAATGACATGTTCTACCCGAACGTATCCGTCAACCTCTCTGGATCCAACACGAGTCTCCAGCCCCTGATTTCCTGGGAACTAAAAGAAAGGACTGGGGAGTAGAGCCCCGGGTGTTTCTCCAAGTTTGGTACTGGCAATACTGCCTGTTGGTATAGAAGTATTTGAATACACTGAAAGAGAGCTTCCTTCTCGCCCTTGGAGATCAGAATTTGGTGGGTCGGAGAGAAGCGGGGTGGAGGATGGATTGAACTTCCAAAAAAGAATAAGCCCTTAAAGGATCGTGGAGGCTGCATGGACCATTGCAGTTTTCCCACTTAAACCTAGACGGAAGGCCTGATGTTACTGCCAGACCTGTGGATCAGGGGGGTCAGAAGGACTTCTGGCTCTCAACCGACGAAGACGCGGTCTTAAGAATTGTCCAATTTGGGAAAGGTGGCTCGTGAGCCTTACCAGCCTCTTCTCTCTTGATCTTTGTTTGGTAACTGACCGTGAGGCAAAATCTCTTCTCCTATCTTAGGGAAAAAATATATATATATTTTTTATATCGCCGAATTGGGCCTTCCATCATATGCGACATCAGGATTGCATTGCAGATGGGTCCACTGACCATGGCTTTAGCCAAAATGCCCTTCTGGTCGCAATGAAGTATAGCCTGGCTCTGGGGGAGCACCCCAGGACATCGATGGCTGCATTCTTGGCTAGCCTCATGACCGACGCGCTCAAAGTCGGATCTGAATCAAGGAGCTGCGCATCTGCTTCTGAGACATTGATTGTAGGCGATGTGCTTTCGCCCCTCGTTCTCCTGACCTCGTAAAGGTAACGGTCAAAGCTTTCTTTGTCAGGCGAGGGAAAAAACAATATATACTCACGTTTGGACAGAGGATACTGGATCTTCCTCCCATGAATCGCATCTTTAAATGCAATAACATGATAACAATGTGATGCGATTTTACTAAACTGACATCAAAATGTTGATATGTTCTTTTTGGCTGCAATCGACTCGCCTTCTGAATCAATCTGGAGAGAAAATAGTGCGTTTTATTGCTCTTTCCTCCTTAGGCGGACCTTGGCCATACGCCCATTTTCTCAGTAGGGCTTGTTCCCACAAACTCAGGCTTTTCCCCTGGACGTGCAAAATTGTGCTGGAAGTCATGCCTGGTTGGGGTATGCTGGGGTGACCTCCGTCACTGCGGGAGGTATTTCCCTCGAGAGAACCCTTGCGGGTGGCTCTCGGTGCGGGCTTGCGGAAATAAACAGAGAATATTTCCATATGCCCTGTGCTCTTTGAATGAAGGAACTTACCTGTTAGTTGCAGCCCTTACCTAGCGGTATGTTGAGGATCTTTATTGATGCGGCATTGTAATATCAGAGCGGCTAGGTCTAAGATTAAATCTAAATACGTAAAAGGTATAGGAAGGGGATACTAATTAATACTACTACTACCTACACATCGATATACGCATATACATGTGCGCATGCACATACACACATATACATACCCACGTACCATTAATACTACTGGTCAGGCTATATGAAAATGTAATGGAGGGAGCAGAGAATAGATGTCTTATTTTTACTTTGGCGGGCTTTAAATTAGCCCAAAAATCATACAATCTACAGGGTGTACCAAGATGGCCGCTGCTCGGTCTCAGAAGGCTACTGCGCATGCGCTGTGACGTTCCGCTGTGACTCCACCCCTGAGATGATGAGACTGTGCAAGGAGACGCGCGCGAAGCGTCCGCACCCACAGGGAGGGGGGGGGGGGAATGGCGGCGCACCCGGCGGTATTATCAGGCCACTCACGGCTCCCACCAATGGAAGGAATCTTCAGGAGAGGACCGCACCTGGAGGCAGCGCCTATGAGTATAGCGTCTAGCGCCACAGCACCGTGTACACCCAGGTACATATGGGAGGCAATGTTAGGCCAGAAATTCATGAGTGCAGAATTAGGTGCACATGGAGGCATCACCAAGTACACATGGACTCAGTTTTAGGTGCACATGGAGGCATCACCAGGTGCACATATATGCAATGTTAGGTGCACATGAAGGCATCACCAGATACACATCGACTCAGTGTTAGGTGCACATGGAGGCATCACCAGGTGCACATGTATGCAGTGTGAGGTGCACATGGGGGCAGCACTAGGTACACATAGATGCAGTGTTAGGTGCACATGGAAGCATCAGCAGGTGCACAAGTATGCAATGTTAGGTGCACATGGAGGCAGCGCTAGTTACACATGGCTGCAGTGTTTAGGTGCACATGGAGACAGTTGCACATGAATGCAGTGTCAAGCATGAATGCAGTGTCAGGTACACATGAGGAAAAAAAAAAAAAACGCCGCCACTGAAGTGCTCTAAAAGGTACCTTGTGCTGTCTTGCCCTGGAATAGTCAGCCAAAAGCCACAGAGGAGAAGGAGGTGCTCCTGGATGTTTTAGACAGGCCCCAAAAAGATCCACAGAAAAACAGGCTCCCATACTTATGTGATGCATTTAGCAATCCAAGTGATGGGACTCCATCCTGCAGGAGAGCATGAACCTGCAATGGTTACACCATATGACGGTGAGGTAGGGCTGATCTGTGATCCTGCAGTGTTGGATGAGGACAGGAAAAAGAATACCTGAGGGGGGAGTAACTCTTTCTTTTATAGAGTTACGTGGTCCTGTGAGTTAATTGGGGCGGAGCCATTAACCCCTAGTATGCTGCCATGAAGGCACCAGGAAAATTATTTTCTACATGGGGATTATGGGTGGAATATTGTTTATAAATATACATAGGAATGTATTAAACCTTTTTCTGATAGGAATATGCATATAATTATTTGTTTACATGGGGATTATGGGTGGAATATTGGTTATAAATATACATAGGAACCTATTTCACCCATTTCTGATAAGAATATGCATATAATTATTTTTCTACATGGGGCTTATGGGTGGAATATTGGTTATGAATATACATGGGAACCTATTTCACCCATTTCTGCTAAGAATATGCATATAATTATTTTTTTACATGGGGATTATGGGTGGAATATTGGTTCTAAACAGGGATGAGCCGAACACCCCCCTGTTCGGTTCGCACCAGAACCTGCGAACAGACAAAATGTTCGTGTAAACTTTAGAACCCTATTAAATACAATGGACTCGAACGTTCGAAATCTAAAGTGTTAATTATAAAGGCTAATATGCAAGTTATTGTCCTAAAAAGTGTTTGGGGACCCGGGTCCTGCCCCAGGGGACATGTATCAATGCAAAAAGAAGTTTTAAAAATGGCCGTTTTTTTGGGAGCAGTGATTTTAATAATGCTTAAAATGAAAAAATAAAAGTGAAATATTCCTTTAAATTTCGTACCTGGGGGGTGTGTATGATATGCATGTGAAGTGGCGCATGTTTCCCGTGCTTAGAACTGTCCCTGCAAAAAATGTCATTTTTGAAAGAAAAAAATGCATTTAAAACTGACTCGCGGCTATTAATGAATTGTCGGCTCCCGGCAATACATACAAAAGTCATTGATAAAAAAAAATAAAAAAAAATAAATAAAAGCGTGGGTGTTCCCCAGAATTCAATTACCAGGCCCTTCAGATCTGGCATGGATTTTAAGGGGAACTCCACCCCAAATTTTTAAAAAAAATGGCGTGGAGTCCCCCTAAAAATCCATACCAGACCCCTTATCCGAGCACGCAACCTGGCCGGCCGCAGGGGAAAAGGGGGGGACGAGAGAGCGGCCCCCCCTCCCTCCTGAACCGTACCAGGCCACATGCCCTCAACATGGGGAGGATGTCCCCATGTTGATGGGGACAAGGGCCTCATCCCCACAACCCTTGCCCGGTGGTTGTGGGGGTCTGCGGGCGGGGGGCTTATCGGAATCTGGAAGACCCCTTTAACAAAGGGGACCCCCAGATCCCGGCCCCCCCCTATGTGAATTGGTAAGGGGTACATTGTACCCCTACCATTTCACGAAGAAAGCGTAAAAAAAATGTTTAAAAAAACACACAAACACCTTGAAAAAGTCCTTTATTTAAAAAAAAAAAAAAAAAAACCATTCCAGCGGTGAAATCCAGTGTCCCGCGGCGATCCCGATGTCCAGCGCTGTCCTTCATTGGTTGTGCCTGAGCGGACCTGATGGGGAACTCCCTCTCAGTATTTTAAATGTATAGACCCGCCCCTTCTAAAGTTCCCCATCAGGTCCGCTCAGCGGACCAGATGCAGAACATGAGAAGGGGCGGGTCTATACATGTATTACCAAAGTGAGAGCAGTCCCCCATCAGGTCCGCCCCCTCGGTATGTCAGACCCGCCTACATCATTGGCTTGAGCGGGGAACTTCCTTCACTATGTAAATTTAAATTACACAGTGAAGGAAGTTCCCCGCTCAAGCCAATGACGTAGGCGGGTCCGACATACCGAGGGAGCGGACCTGATGGGGAACTTTAGAAGGGGCGGGTCTATACATTTAAAATACTGAGAGGGAGTTCCCCGTCAGGTCCGCTCAGGCACAACCAATGAAGGACAGCGCTGGACATCGGGATCGCCGCGGGATACTGGATTTCACCGCTGGAATGTTTTTTTTTTTTTTTTTTTTTTAATAAAGGACTTTTTCAAGGTGTTTGTGTGTTTTTTTTAAACATTTTTTTATGCTTTCTTCGTGAAATGGTAGGGGTACAACGTACCCCTTACCAATTCACATAGGGGGGGCCGGGATCTGGGGGTCCCCTTTGTTAAAGGGGTCTTCCAGATTCCGATAAGCCCCCCGCCCGCAGACCCCCACAACCACCGGGCAAGGGTTGTGGGGTTGAGGCCCTTGTCCCCATCAACATGGGGACATCCTCCCCATGTTGAGGGCATGTGGCTTGGTACGGTTCAGGAGGGAGGGGGGGCCGCTCTCTCGTCCTCCCCTTTTCCCCTGCGGCCGGCCAGGTTGCGTGCTCGGATAAGGGGTCTGGTATGGATTTTTAGGGGGACTCCACGCCATTTTTTTTTAAATTTGGGGTGGAGTTCCCCTTAAAATCCATGCCAGATCTGAAGGGCCTGGAATGGATATTTGGGGGAACCCCACGTCAATTTTTTTTTAATTTGCGGCGGGGTTCCCCTTAATATCCATTCCAGACCTGAAGGGCCTGGTAATTGAATTCTGGGGAACCCCCACGCTTTTTTTTTTTTTTTTTTATCAATGACTTTTGTATGTATTGCCGGGAGCCGACAATTCATTAATAGCCGCAAGTCAGTTTTAAAAGACTTTTTTTCTTTCTTTCAAAAATGACATTTTTTGCAGGGACAGTTCTAAGCACGGGAAACATGCGCCACTTCACATGCATATCATACACACCCCCCAGGTACGAAATTTAAAGGAATATTTCACTTTTATTTTTTCATTTTAAGCATTATTAAAATCACTGCTCCCGAAAAAACGGCCGTTTTTAAAACTTCTTTTTGCATTGATACATGTCCCCTGGGGCAGGACCCCGGTCCCCAAACACTTTTTAGGACAATAACTTGCATATTAGCCTTTATAATTAACACTTTAGATTTCTCCCATAGATTTTTCGAATTTGCCGCGAACACCCCAATTTGTTCACTGTTCGGCGAACAGGCAATGTTCGAGTCGAACATGAGTTCGACTCGAACCTCATCCCTAGTTCTAAATATACATAGAAATATATTAAACCCGTTTCTGATATGAATATGCATATAATTATTTTTTTATATGGGGATTATGGGTGGAATATTGGTTCTAAATATACATATGAACCTATTTTACCCATTTCTGATAAGAATATGCATATAATTATTTTTTTACATTTTAAATTATGGGTGGAATATTGGTTCTAAATATACATATGAACCTATTTCACCCATTTTTGATAAGAATATTCATATAATTTTTTTTTTACATGGGGATTATGGGTGGAATATTGGTTCTAAATATACATAGGAACCGATTTCACCCATTTCTGATAAGAATATGCATATAATTATTTTTCTACATGGGGATTATGGGTGGAATATTGTTTATAAATATACATTGAACCTATTTAACCCATTTCTGATATGAATATGCATATAATTATTTTTCTACATGGGGATGATGGGTGGAATAATGTTTATAAATATACATAGAAATATATTAAACCCATTTCTGATATGAATATGCAAATCATTTTTTGTTTACATGGGGATTATCGTTGGAATATTGTTTATAAATATACATAATAACCCATTTAACCCATTTCTGATATGAATATGCATATAATTATTATTCTACATGTGGATAATGGGTAGAATATTGTTTATAAATATACATAGGAATGTATTAAACCTTTCTGATAGGAATATGCATATAATTATTTGTTTACATATGGATTATGGGTGGAATATTGTTTATAAATATACATAGGATTATATATTTCACCCATTTCTGATAAGAATATGCATATAATTATTTTTCTACATGGTGATTATGGGTGGAATATTGGTTCTAAATATACATAGGAACGTATTTCACCCATTTCTGATAAGAATATGCATATAATTATTTTTCTACATGGGGATTATCGGTGGAATATTGGTTCTAAATATACATAGGAACCTATTTCACCCATTTCTGATAAGAATATGCATATAATTATTTTTCTACATTGTGATTATGGGTGGAATATTGTTTATGAATATACATAGGAATATATTTCACCCATTTCTGATAAGAATATGCATATAATTATTTTTCTATATGGGGATTATGGGTGGAATATTGTTTATAAATATACATAGAAATATATTAAACCCATTTCTGATATGAATATGCATATAATTATTATTCTACATGGGGATGATGGGTGGAATATTGTTTATAAATATACATAGGAATGTATTAAACCTTTTTCTGATAGGAATATGCATATAATTATTTGTTTACATACGGATTATGGGTGGAATATTGTTTATAAATATACATAGGAATATATTTCACCCATTTCTGATAAGAATAGGCATATAATTATTTTTCTACATGGGGATTATAGGTGGAATATTGTTTATAAATTTACATTGAACCTATTTAACCCATTTCTGATATGAATATGCATATAATTATTTTTCTACATGGGGATGATGGGTGTAATGTTTATAAATATACATAGAAATATATTAAACCCATTTCTGATATGAATATGCATATAATTTTTTGTTTACATGGGGATTATGGTTGGAATATTGTTTATAAATATGCATAATAACCCATTTAATCCATTTCTGATATGAATATGCATATAATTTATATACATAGGGATGTTGGGTGGAATATTGTTTATTAATATACATAGGAATATATTTCATCCATTTCTGATAAGAATAGGCATATAATTATTTTTCTACATGGGGATTATGGTTGGAATATTGTTTATAAATATACATAATAACCCATTTAACCCATTTCTGATATGAATATGCATATAATTATTCTACATGTGGATGATGGGTAGAATATTGTTTATAAATATACATAGGAATGTATTAAACCTTTTTCTGATAGGAATATGCATATAATTATTTGTTTACATACGGATTATGGGTGGAATATTGTTTATAAATATACATAGGATTATATATTTCACCCATTTCTGATAAGAATAGGCATATAATTATTTTTCTACATGGGGATTATCGGTGGAATATTGGTTCTAAATATACATAGGAACCTATTTCACCCATTTCTGATAAGAATATGCATATAATTATTTTTCTACATGGGGATTATCGGTGGAATATTGGTTCTAAATATACATAGGAACCTATTTCACCCATTTCTGATAAGTATATGCATATAATAATTTTTTATATGGGGATTATGGGTGGACTATTGGTTCTAAATATACATAGGAACCTATTTCACCCATTTCTGATAAGAATATGCGTATAATTATTTTTATACATGGGGTTTATGGGTGGAATATTGGTTCTAAATATACATAGGAACCTATTTCACCCATTTCTGATAAGAATATGCATATAATTATTTTTCTACATGGTGATTATTGGTGGAATATTGTTTATAAACATACATAGAAACCTATTTCACCCATTTATGATAAGAATATACATATAATTATTTTTCTACATGGGGCTTATGCGTGGAATATTGGTTATAAATATACATAGAAATATATTAAACCCGTTTCTGATATAAATATGCATATAATTATTATTCTACATGGGGATGATGGGTGGAATATTGTTTATAAATATACATAGGAATGTATTAAACCTTTTTCTGATAGGAATATGCATATAATTATTTGTTTACATGGGGATTATGGTTGGAATATTGTTTATAAATATACATAATAACCCATTTAACCCATTTCTGATAAGTATATGCATATAATTATTTTTTTACATGGGGATTATGGGTGGAATATTGGTTATGAATATACATAGGAACCTATTTCACCTATTTGTGATAAGAATATGCATATATTAATTTTTCTACATGGGGATTATGGGTGGAATATTGGTTATAAATATACATAGAAATATATTAAACCCGTTTCTGATATTAATATGCATATAATTAATTATTATTCTACATGGGGATGATGGGTGGAATATTGTTTATAAATATACATAGGAATGTATTAAACCTTTTTCTGATAGGAATATGCATATAATTATTTGTTTACATACAGATTATGGGTGGAATATTGTTTATGAATATACATAGGAATATATTTCACCCATTTCTGATAAGAATAGGCATATAATGATTTTTCTACATGGGGATTATGGGTGGAATATTGTTTATAAATATACATTGAACCTATTTAACCCATTTCTGATATGAATATGCATATAATTATTTTTCTACATGGGGATTATGGGTGGAATATTGTTTATAAATATACATTGAACCTATTTAACCCATTTCTGATATGAATATGCATATAATTATTTTTCTACATGGGGATTATGGTTGGAATATTGTTTATAAATATACATAATAACCCATTTAACCCATTTCTGATATGAATATGCATATAATTATTATTCTACATGTGGATGATGGGTGGAATATTGTTTATAAATATACATAGGAACCTATTTCACCCATTTCTGATAAGAATATGCATATAATTATTTTTCTACATGGGGCTTATGGGTGGAATATTGGTTATGAATATACATGGGAACCTATTTCACCCATTTCTGCTAAGAATATGCATATAATTATTTTTTTACATGGGGATTATGGGTGGAATATTGGTTCTAAACAGGGATGAGCCGAACACCCCCCTGTTCGGTTCGCACCAGAACCTGCGAACAGACAAAATGTTCGTGTAAAAACTTTAGAACCCTATTAAATACAATGGACTCGAACGTTCGAAATCTAAAGTGTTAATTATAAAGGCTAATATGCAAGTTATTGTCCTAAAAAGTGTTTGGGGACCCGGGTCCTGCCCCAGGGGACATGTATCAATGCAAAAAGAAGTTTTAAAAACGGCCGTTTTTTCGGGAGCAGTGATTTTAATAATGCTTAAAATGAAAAAATAAAAGTGAAATATTCCTTTAAATTTCGTACCTGGGGGGTGTGTATGATATGCATGTGAAGTGGCGCATGTTTCCCGTGCTTAGAACTGTCCCTGCAAAAAATGTCATTTTTGAAAGAAAAAAATGCATTTAAAACTGACTCGCGGCTATTAATGAATTGTCGGCTCCCGGCAATACATACAAAAGTCATTGATAAAAAAAAAAAAAAAAAGCGTGGGTGTTCCCCAGAATTCAATTACCAGGCCCTTCAGATCTGGCATGGATTTTAAGGGGAACTCCACCCCAAATTTTTTAAAAAAATGGCGTGGAGTCCCCCTAAAAATCCATACCAGACCCCTTATCCGAGCACGCAACCTGGCCGGCCGCAGGGGAAAAGGGGGGACGAGAGAGCGGCCCCCCCTCCCTCCTGAACCGTACCAGGCCACATGCCCTCAACATGGGGAGGATGTCCCCATGTTGATGGGGACAAGGGCCTCATCCCCACAACCCTTGCCCGGTGGTTGTGGGGGTCTGCGGGCGGGGGGCTTATCGGAATCTGGAAGACCCCTTTAACAAAGGGGACCCCCAGATCCCGGCCCCCCCCTATGTGAATTGGTAAGGGGTACATTGTACCCCTACCATTTCACGAAGAAAGCGTAAAAAAAATGTTTAAAAAAAACACAAACACCTTGAAAAAGTCCTTTATTTAAAAAAAAAAAAAAAAAAAACATTCCAGCGGTGAAATCCAGTGTCCCGCGGCGATCCCGATGTCCAGCGCTGTCCTTCATTGGTTGTGCCTGAGCGGACCTGATGGGGAACTCCCTCTCAGTATTTTAAATGTATAGACCCGCCCCTTCTAAAGTTCCCCATCAGGTCCGCTCAGCGGACCAGATGCAGAACATGAGAAGGGGCGGGTCTATACATGTATTACCAAAGTGAGAGCAGTCCCCCATCAGGTCCGCCCTCTCGGTATGTCAGACCCGCCTACGTCATTGGCTTGAGCGGGGAACTTCCTTCACTATGTAAATTTAAATTACACAGTGAAGGAAGTTCCCCGCTCAAGCCAATGACGTAGGCGGGTCCGACATACCGAGAGAGCGGACCTGATGGGGAACTTTAGAAGGGGCGGGTCTATACATTTAAAATACTGAGAGGGAGTTCCCCATCAGGTCCGCTCAGGCACAACCAATGAAGGACAGCGCTGGACATCGGGATCGCCGCGGGACACTGGATTTCACCGCTGGAATGTTTTTTTTTTTGTTTTTTTTTTAATAAAGGACTTTTTCAAGGTGTTTGTGTGTTTTTTAAACATTTTTTTATGCTTTCTTCGTGAAATGGTAGGGGTACAACGTACCCCTTACCAATTCACATAGGGGGGGCCGGGATCTGGGGGTCCCCTTTGTTAAAGGGGTCTTCCAGATTCCGATAAGCCCCCCGCCCGCAGACCCCCACAACCACCGGGCAAGGGTTGTGGGGTTGAGGCCCTTGTCCCCATCAACATGGGGACATCCTCCCCATGTTGAGGGCATGTGGCTTGGTACGGTTCAGGAGGGAGGGGGGGCCGCTCTCTCGTCCTCCCCTTTTCCCCTGCGGCCGGCCAGGTTGCGTGCTCGGATAAGGGGTCTGGTATGGATTTTTAGGGGGACTCCACGCCATTTTTTTTTTAAATTTGGGGTGGAGTTCCCCTTAAAATCCATGCCAGATCTGAAGGGCCTGGAATGGATATTTGGGGGAACCCCACGTCAATTTTTTTTTAAATTTGCGGCGGGGTTCCCCTTAATATCCATTCCAGACCTGAAGGGCCTGGTAATTGAATTCTGGGGAACCCCCACGCTTTTTTTTTTTTTTTTTATCAATGACTTTTGTATGTATTGCCGGGAGCCGACAATTCATTAATAGCCGCAAGTCAGTTTTAAAAGACTTTTTTTCTTTCAAAAATGACATTTTTTGCAGGGACAGTTCTAAGCACGGGAAACATGCGCCACTTCACATGCATATCATACACACCCCCCAGGTACGAAATTTAAAGGAATATTTCACTTTTATTTTTTCATTTTAAGCATTATTAAAATCACTGCTCCCGAAAAAACGGCCGTTTTTAAAACTTCTTTTTGCATTGATACATGTCCCCTGGGGCAGGACCCCGGTCCCCAAACACTTTTTAGGACAATAACTTGCATATTAGCCTTTATAATTAACACTTTAGATTTCTCCCATAGATTTTTCGAATTTGCCGCGAACACCCCAATTTGTTCGCTGTTCGGCGAACGGGCGAACAGGCAATGTTCGATTCGAACATGAGTTCGACTCGAACTCGAAGCTCATCCCTAGTTCTAAATATACATAGAAATATATTAAACCCGTTTCTGATATGAATATGCATATAATTATTTTTTTATATGGGGATTATGGGTGGAATATTGGTTCTAAATATACATATGAACCTATTTTACCCATTTCTGATAAGAATATGCATATAATTATTTTTTTACATTTTAAATTATGGGTGGAATATTGGTTCTAAATATACATATGAACCTATTTCACCCATTTTTGATAAGAATATTCATATAATTATTTTTTTACATGGGGATTATGGGTGGAATATTGGTTCTAAATATACATAGGAACCGATTTCACCCATTTCTGATAAGAATATGCATATAATTATTTTTCTACATGGGGATTATGGGTGGAATATTGTTTATAAATATACATTGAACCTATTTAACCCATTTCTGATATGAATATGCATATAATTATTTTTCTACATGGGGATGATGGGTGTAATAATGTTTATAAATATACATAGAAATATATTAAACCCATTTCTGATATGAATATGCATATAATTTTTTGTTTACATGGGGATTATGGTTGGAATATTGTTTATAAATATGCATAATAACCCATTTAACCCATTTCTGATATGAATATGCATATATATATATATTTTTTTTTACATAGGGATGATGAGTGGAATATTGTTTATTAATATACATAGGAATATATTTCACCCATTTCTGATAAGAATGTGCATATAATTATTTTTCTACATGGGGATTATGGGTGGAATATTGTTTATAAATATACATAGAAATATATTAAACCCATTTCTGATATGAATATGCATATCATTTTTTGTTTACATGGGGATTATGGTTGGAATATTGTTTATAAATATACATTGAACCTATTTAACCCATTTCTGATATGAATATGCATATAATTATTATTCTACATGTGGATAATGGGTAGAATATTGTTTATAAATATACATAGGAATGTATTAAACCTTTTTCTGATAGGAATATGCATATAATTATTTGTTTACATATGGATTATGGGTGGAATATTGTTTATAAATATACATAGGATTATATATTTCACCCATTTCTGATAAGAATATGCATATAATTATTTTTCTACATGGTGATTATTGGTGGAATATTGGTTCTAAATATACATAGGAACGTATTTCACCCATTTCTGATAAGAATATGCATATAATTATTTTTCTACATGGGGATTATCGGTGGAATATTGGTTCTAAATATACATAGGAACCTATTTCACCCATTTCTGATAAGAATATGCATATAATTATTTTTCTACATTGTGATTATGGGTGGAATATTGGTTCTAAATATACATAGGAACCTATTTCACCCATTTCTGATAAGAATATGCATATAATTATTTTTCTACATTGTGATTATGGGTGGAATATTGGTTCTAAATATACATAGGAACCTATTTCACCCATTTATGATAAGAATATACATATAATTATTTTTCTACATGGGGCTTATGTGTGGAATATTGGTTATAAATATACATAGAAATATATTAAACCCGTTTCTGATATGAATATTCATGTAATTATTTTTTTACATGGGGATTATGGGTGGAATATTGGTTATGAATATACATAGGAACCTTCTTCACCCATTTCTGATAAGAATATGCATATATTAATTTTTCTACATGGGGATTATGGGTGGAATATTGGTTATAAATATACATAGGAACCTTCTTCACCCATTTCTGATAAGAATATGCATATAATTATTTTTTATATGGGGATTATGGGTGGAAAATTTGTTCTAAATATACATGGATAGGAACCTATTTCACCCATTTCTGATAAGAATATGCATATAATTATTTTTCTACATGGGGATGATGGGTGAAATAATGTTTATAAAAATACATAGAAATATATTAAACCCATTTCTGATATGAATATGCATATCATTTTTTGTTTACATGGGGATTATGGTTGGAATATTGTTTATAAATATACATAATAACGCATTTGACCAATTTCTGATATGAATATGCATATAATATTTTTTTTTACATAGGGATTATGGGTGGAATATTGTTTATAAATATACATAGGAATGTATTAAACCTTTTTCTGATATGAATATGCATATAATTATTTGTTTACATACGGATTATGGGTGGAATATTGTTTATAAATATACATAGGATTATATATTTCACCCATTTCTGATAAGAATAGGCATATAATTATTTTTCTACATGGGGTTTATGGGTGGAATATTGGTTCTAAATATACATAGGATCCTATTTCACCCATTTCTGATAAGAATATGCATATAATTATTTTTCTATATGGGGCTTATGGGTGGAATATTGGTTATGAATATACATAGGAACCTATTTCACCCATTTCTGCTAAGAATATGCATATAATTATTTTTTTACATGGGGATTATGGGTGGAATATTGGTTCTAAATATACATAGAAATATATTAAACCCGTTTCTGATATGAATATGCATATAATTATTTTTTTATATGGGGATTATGGGAGGAATATTGGTTCTAAATATACATAGGAACCTATTTTACCCATTTCTGATAAGAATATGCATATAATAATTTTTTTACATTTTAAATTATGGGTGGAATATTGGTTCTAAATATACATATGAACCTATTTCACCCATTTTTGATAAGAATATTCATATAATTATTTTTCTACATGGGGATTATGGGTGGAATATTGGTTATAAATATACATAGGAACCTATTTCACCCATTTCTGATAAGAATATGCATATAATTATTTTTCTACATGGGGATTATCGGTGGAATATTGGTTCTAAATATACATAGGAACCTATTTCACCCATTTCTGATAAGTATATGCATATAATAATTTTTTATATGGGGATTATGGGTGGAATATTGGTTCTAAATATACATAGGAACCTATTTCACCCATTTCTGATAAGAATATGCAAATAATTATTTTTATACTTGGGGTTTATGGGTGGAATATTGGTTCTAAATATACATAGGAACCTATTTCACCCATTTCTGATAAGAATATGCATATAATTATTTTTCTACATGGTGATTATTGGTGGAATATTGGTTCTAAATATACATAGAAACCTATTTCACCCATTTATGATAAGAATATACATATAATTATTTTCTACATGGGGCTTCTGCGTGGAATATTGGTTATAAATATACATAGAAATATATTAAACCCGTTTCTGATATGAATATGCATATAATTATTTTTTTATATGGGGATTATGGGTGGAATATTGGTTCTAAATATATATATGAAACTATTTCACCCATTTCTGATATGAATATGCATATAATTATTTTTCTACATGGGGATTATGGGTGGAATATTGTTTATAAATATACATAAATAACCCATTTAACCCATTTCTGATATGAATATGCATATAATTATTATTCTACATGTGGATGATGGGTGGAATATTGTTTATAAATATACATAGGAATGTATTAAACCTTTTTCTGATAGGAATATGCATATAATTATTTGTTTACATACGGATTATGTTTGGAATATTGTTTTTAAATATACATAGGATTATATATTTCACCCATTTCTGATAAGAATAGGCATATAATTATTTTTCTACATGGGGATTATGGGTGGAATATTGTTTATAAATATACATTGAACCTATTTAACCCATTTCTGATATGAATATGCATATAATTATTTTTCTACATGGGGATTATGGGTGGAATATTAGTTATAAATATACATAGGAATGTATTAAACCTTTTTCTGATAGGAATATGCATATAATTATTTGTTTACATGGGGATTATGGGTGGAATATTGGTTCTAAATATACATAGGAACCTATTTCACCCATTTCTGATAAGAATATGCATATAATTATTTTTCTACATGGGGATTATCGGTGGAATATTGGTTCTAAATATACATAGGAACCTATTTCACCCATTTCTGATAAGAATATGCATATAATAATTTTTTATATGGGGATTATGGGTGGAATATTGGTTCTAAATATACATAGGAACCTATTTCACCTATTTCTGATAAGAATATGCATATCATTATTTTTATACATGGGGTTTATGGTGGAATATTGGTTCTAAATATACATAGGAACCTATTTCACCCATTTCTGATAAGAATATGCATATAATTATTTTTCTACATTGTGATTATGGGTGGAATATTGGTTCTAAATATACATAGGAACGTATTTCACCCATTTATGATAAGAATATACATATAATTATTTTTCTACATGGGGTTTATGCGTGGAATATTGGTTATAAATATACATAGAAATATATTAAACCCGTTTCTGATATGAATATGCATATAATAATTTTTTTATATGGGGATTATGGGTGGAATATTGGTTCTAAATATATATATGAAACTATTTCACCCATTTCTGATAAGAATATGCATATATTAATTTTTCTACATGGGGATTATGGGTGGAATATTGGTTATAAATATACATAGGATCCTTCTTCACCCATTTCTGATAAGAATATGCATATCATTTTTTATTTGGGGATTATGGGTGGAAAATTTGTTCTAAATATACATAGGAACCTATTTCACCCATTTCTGATAAGAATATGCATATAATTATTTTTTTTTATGGGGATTATGGGTGGAATATTGGTTCTAAATATACATAGGAACCGATTTCACCCATTTCTGATAAGAATATGCATATAATTATTTTTCTACATGGGGATTATGGGTGGAATATTGTTTATAAATATACATTGAACCTATTTAACCCATTTCTGATAAGAATATGCATATAATTATTTTTTTACATTTTAAATTATTGGTGGAATATTGGTTCTAAATATACATATGAACCTATTTCACCCATTTTTGATAAGAATATTCATATAATTATTTTTTTACATGGGGATTATGGGTGGAATATTGGTTATAATTATACATAGGAGTCTATTTCACCCATTTCTGACAAGAATATTCATATAATTATTTTTCTACATGGGGATTATGGGTGGAATATTGTTTATAAATATACATTGAACCTATTTAACCCATTTCTGATATGAATATGCATATAATTATTTTTCTACATGGGGATGATGGGTGGAACAATGTTTATAAATATACATAGAAATGTATTAAACCCATTTCTGATATGAATATGCATATAATTTTTTGTTTACATGGGGATTATGGTTGGAATATTGTTTATAAATATACATAATAACCCATTTAACCCATTTCTGATATGAATATGCATATAATTATTATTCTGCATGTGGATGATGGGTGGAATATTGTTTATAAATATACATTAAACCTATTTAACCCATTTCTGATATGAATATGCATATAATTATTTGTTTACATACGGATTATGGGTGGAATATTGTTTATAAATATACATAGGATTATATATTTCACCCATTTCTGATAAGAATAGGCATATAATTATTTTTCTACATGGGGATTATGGGTGGAATATTGTTTATGAATATACATTGAACCTATTTAACCCATTTCTGATATGAATATGCATATAATTATTTTTCTACATGGGGATTATGGGTGGAATATTGTTTATAAATATACATTGAACCTATTTAACCCATTTCTGATATGAATATGCATATAATTATTTTTCTACATGGGGATTATGGGTGGAATATTGGTTATAAATATACATAGGAATGTATTAAACCTTTTTCTGATAGGAATATGCATATAATTATTTGTTTACATGGGGATTATGGGTGGAATATTGGTTCTAAATATACATAGGAACCTATTTCACCCATTTCTGATAAGAATATGCATATAATTATTTTTCTACATGGGGATTATGGGTGGAATATTGGTTCTAAATATACATAGGAACCTATTTCACCCATTTCTGATAAGAATATGCATATAATTATTTTTATACATGGGGTTTATGGTGGAATATTGGTTCTAAATATACATAGGAACCTATTTCACCCATTTCTGATAAGAATATGCATATAATTATTTTTCTACATTGTGATTATGGGTGGAATATTGGTTCTAAATATACATAGGAACCTATTTCACCCATTTATGATAAGAATATACATATAATTATTTTTCTACATGGGGCTTATGCGTGGAATATTGGTTATAAATATACATAGAAATATATTAAACCCGTTTCTGATATGAATATGCATATAATTTTTTTATATGGGGATTATGGGTGAAATATTGGTTCTAAAAATATATATGAAACTATTTCACCCATTTCTGATAAGAATATGCATATAATTATTTTTTATTTGGGGATTATGGGTGGAAAATTTGTTCTAAATATACATAGGAACCAATTTCACCCATTTCTGATAAGAATATGCATATAATTATTTTTCTACATGGGGATTATGGGTGGAATATTGTTTATAAATATACATTGAACCTATTTAACCCATTTCTGATATGAATATGCATATAATTATTTTTCCACATGGGGATGATGGGTGGAATAATGTTTATAAATATACATAGAAATATATTAAACCCATTTCTGATATAAATATATGCATATCATTTTTTGTTTACATGGGGATTATGGTTGGAATATTGTTCATAAATATACATAATAACCTATTTAACCCATTTCTGATAAGAATATGCATATAATTATTTTTCTACATGGGGCTTATGGGTGGAATATTGGTTATGAATATACATAGGAACCTATTTCACCCATTTCTGCTAAGAATATGCATATAATAATTTTTTTACATGGGGATTATGGGTGGAATATTGGTTCTAAATATACATAGAAATATATTAAACCCGTTTCTGATATGAATATGCATATAATTTTTTTTTTATATGGGGATTATGGGTGGAATATTGGTTCTAAATATACATATGAACCTATTTTACCCATTTCTGATAAGAATATGCATATAATTATTTTTTTACATTTTAAATTATGGGTGGAATATTGGTTCTAAATATACATTGAACCTATTTCACCCATTTTTGATAAGAATATTCATATAATTATTTTTTTACATGGGGATTATGGGTGGAATATTGGTTATAAATATACATAGGAGTCTATTTCACCCATTTCTGACAAGAATATTCATATAATTATTTTTCTACATGGGGATTATGGGTGGAATATTGGTTATAAATATACATAGGAACCTATTTCACCCATTTCTGATAAGTATATGCATATAATAATTTTTTATATGGGGATTATGGGTGGAATATTTGTTCTAAATATACATAGGAACCTATTTCACCCATTTCTGATAAGAATATGCATATAATAATTTTTATACATGGAGTTTATGGGTGGAATATTGGTTCTAAATATACATAGGAACCTATTTCACCCATTTCTGATAAGAATATGCATATAATTATTTTTCTACATGGGGCTTATGCGTGGAATATTGGTTATAAATATACATAGAAATATATTAAACCCGTTTCTGATATGAATATGCATATAATTATTTTTTTATATGGGGATTATGGGTGGAATATTGGTTCTAAATATATATATGAAACTATTTCACCCATTTCTGATATGAATATGCATATAATTATTTTTCTACATGGGGATTATGGGTGGAATATTGTTTATAAATATACATAGGAATGTATTAAACCTTTTTCTGATAGGAATATGCATATAATTATTTGTTTACATACGGATTATGGGTGGAATATTGTTTATAAATATACATAGGAATATATTTCACCCATTTCTGATAAGAATAGGCATATCATTATTTTTCTACATCGGAATTATGGGTGGAATATTGTTTAAAAATTTACATTGAACCTATTTAACCCATTTCTGATATGAATATGCATATAATAATTTTCTACATGGGGATTATGGGTGGAATATTGTTTATAAATATACATTGAACCTATTTAACCCATTTCTGATATGAATATGCATATAATTATTTTTCTACATTGGGATGATGGGTGGAATATTGTTTATAAATATACATAGGAATATATTTCACCCATTTCTGATAAGAATGTGCATATAATTATTTTTCTACATGGGGATTATGGGTGGAATATTGTTTATAAATATACATAGAAATATATTAAACCCATTTCTGATATTAATATGCATATAATTATTATTCTACATGGGGATGATGGGTGGAATATTGTTTATAAATATACATAGGAATGTATTAAACCTTTTTCTGATAGGAATATGCATATAATTATTTGTTTACATACGGATTATGGGTGGAATATTGTTTATAAATATACATAGGATTATATATTTCACCCATTTCTGATAAGAATAGGCATATAATTATTTTTCTACATTGGGATTATGAGTGGAATATTGTTTATAAATATACATTGAACCTATTAAACCCGTTTCTGATATGAATATGCATATAATTATTTTTTTATATGGGGATTATGGGTGGAATATTGGTTCTAAATATATATATGAAACTATTTCACCCATTTCTGATATGAATATGCATATAATTATTTTTCTACATGGGGATTATGGGTGGAATATTGTTTATAAATATACATTGAACCTATTTAACCCATTTCTGATATGAATATGCATATAATTATTTTTCTACATGGGGATTATGGGTGGAATATTGGTTATAAATATACATAGGAATGTATTAAACCTTTTTCTGATAGGAATATGCATATAATTATTTGTTTACATGGGGATTTTGGGTGGAATATTGGTTCTAAATATACATAGGAACCTATTTCACCCATTTCTGATAAGAATATGCATATAATTATTTTTCTACATGGGGATTATCGGTGGAATATTGGTTCTAAATATACATAGGAACCTATTTTACCCATTTCTGATAAGAATATGCATATAATTATTTTTATACATGGGGTTAATGGGTGGAATATTGGTTCTAAATATACATAGGAACCTATTTCACCCATTTCTGATAAGAATATGCATATAATTATTTTTCTACATTGTGATTATGGGTGGAATATTGGTTATAAATATACATAGAAATATATTAAACCCGTTTCTGATATGAATATGCATATAATGATTTTTTTATATGGGAATTATGGGTGGAATATTGGTTCTAAATATATATATGAAACTATTTCACCCATTTTTGATAAGAATATTCATATAATTATTTTTTTTACATGGGGATTATGGGTGGAATATTGGTTATAAATATACATAGGAACCTATTTCACCCATTTCTGATATGAATATGCATATAATTATTTTTTATATGGGGATTATGGGTGGAATATTTGTTCTAAATATACATAGGAACCTATTTCACCCATTTCTGATAAGAATATGCATATAATTATTTTTTTATGGGGATTATGGGTGGAATATTGGTTCTAAATATACATAGGAACCGATTTCACCCATTTCTGATAAGAATATGCATATAATTATTTTTCTACATGGGAATTATGGGTGGAATATTGGTTATAAATATACATAGGAACCTATTACACCCATTTCTGATAAGAATATGCATATAATTATTTTTTATATGGGGATTATGGGTGGAATATTGGTTATAAATATACATAGGAACCTATTTCACCCATTTCTGTTCTGATAAGAATATGCATATAATTATTTTTTATATGGGGATTATGGGTGGAATATTGGTTCTAAATATACATAGGAACCTATTTCACCCATTTCCCTAGCTGCATTTAAGGTGTTTCAATAGGGATTTGTGATATCGCTTACAGGACATCGGAGTTAGATTTAGGAGTATTGCTGTAGGGTTATCCTGGAGGGAGACCTCAGTAATCTTGTGGATGATCTGCAGGACTTTTCTCCAGAAAAGGGACAGCTCTGAACATTCCCAGAAAATGTGAAGTAATGTGCCAGTCTGGGTGCCACATCTCCAACACAGGGGACTATGAACTGGGAAAATTTATGCCAATACTGATGGGGTTTTGTACCAGCGCGTCAAAATCTTGTATGGGATCTCCTGGGATTTGCTACACAGGGATGACTTATGTGCAAAAAAGAGGATACGATTCTTTTGATCCTCAGTAAATGTGGTGTTAAGATCTCTCTCCCATTTCCTCAGATACGGGGGGTCATGTTGAGATGTTTCGGCAAGTAGGATGTTATAAGAGTAGGAAAGGGATTTCCGTATAGGTTCATCTTTACAGGCACAAATCTTCAAAGAAAGTAGGCTATATAGGATAAATAAGTTTGGACGGTTTCCAGAAACAGACTAGATTCTCCAGTCCCAAGGACGTTAAAAGAATAAAGAGAGAGACTGAGCTCTCTCTGGGCAGAAGAGGGCTGTTGTGGAGATCATAAGTCTGTTAATAGGTGAGCACTCAGAGACGATATTAAAGAAAAATAATACATTTTAATAAAGGCATTGATTAAAATATGACATAGTCATGAATACATTAAAACCATGATACAGTTTAGATGCGTGGTAATGGATGAATAGAAGTGCAGGGAGCCAACATGTTTCGCAATGATGCGTCGTCAGGGCGCTGCATCCATCTACATTTGCATCTAGTTATGTAAGACATAGAAAATATGTCATTAGAATAAAACAAATATACATTACATACAATAAATTACAACATTTGATAATGCCAGAAGTACGATAATAGTTAAAGTGCTCACCTGGTCTGCCTGCGCTTTGAAAGCTTACGTACAACACTGGTCGGGTGTCGAAAAAATTAGGGGGCTAATAATGTGCTCACAGGACTAATGACCTTTGGGAGCCAGACCCAACAGGCCAACGTGTGGAACCGCTGGACCGTGTAGTCCTAACTGTACTGCTACATTAGGAAGTCTATAAAGTAGAAAATTATAAAATATATAATAAAATATATAATAAAGTAAATAGCCACAGCAAAAGAGGAGGGCAGGTATAATAGATCCATGCATACATATATCTATACACACTGCCTAGTAGGCATTAGTACACGTACATAAAGTACATGCATATAGGACTGTCCACAAGGTATAATGCATAAAACTACACATTAATCCAAAACAGTGAATGGTATTATTGCCCATCTCATTGAAGAGCAGCAGATGGAAAAGAAAAAGAGCAATGGTATAATAAAAGTATCCATATATACCTCCAACTGTGGCCGTACTATAGATATCCTCTGTTGGTTCCAAAGAGTATATAAAAAGGAAGGATGGGGCTACTGGCTGCCCTCCCAGATATACGGGGCACTGGTGATGTGAACAAGGAAAGATAATACCGTATATACTCGAGTATAAGCCGAGTTTTTCAGCACATTTTTTTGTGCTGAAAATGCCCCCCTCGGCTTATACTCGAGTCACCTTTTTGCGTCTGATCTCCCGGATTTTGGGGACCCATTACCGGCCGGCACACATATAGCCCCACTCTTTCTCTACAACTGTGCAAAGTTTGTTGTCCAGGAGACCTACGGCCGGGGAGCACCGATTTTTCAAAGCCGGGCACCCCTTCCATAGACTCCCATGTTAAACGGTCATTTCTCCAGTGACTTTGGGGACCCGGTACCAGCCGGTCGTAGGTCTCCTGTACCCGAAACTTGGCACACATGTAGCCTAACTCTTCCTCTACAAGTGTCCAAAGTTTGTTGTCCGGGGGACCAATTTTTCAAAGCTGGGCACCCCTTCCATAGACTCCCATGTTAAACGTCAGTCTAGTCATGGACACAGTGAGGCATGGGCACAGTGAGGCATGGGCACAGTGAGGCATGGGCACAGTGAGGCATGGGCACAGTGAGGCATGGACACAGTGAGGCATGGACACAGTGAGGCAAAGTGAGGCATGCAGATGGACACCCTAGGCTTATACTCGAGCCAATACGTTTTCCCATTTTTTTGTGGTAAAATTAGGTGCCTCGGCTTATATTTGGGTCGGCTTATACTCGAGTATATAATGTATTGCAATATTCAAAATTTGAGGCATGTACTGGAGTTAGAAAGCAGATGAAGAAGAATGCAGGAGAGAAATAAATAAAAAAAAAAGGTTTATAAAAAGTAAATATAAATGTATTATTCTAGTGGTCTAATACTGGGTTACTCTATTGTAAGGACCTATGGTAGCAGTAAATTTGAAACAGTTGCTCTAATTGATCTGTCCCAATCAGGGCAAAATGCTCATGAAGAGGGTAATAGCAGATTAGAGCTGCTACATATATGTAGAGCAGCTAACCAAAGACTATGGTATACATGACCAAAAAAACAACAACTTCTTGCTAAAACCATTTAAGGGGATCAAAACAGCTGAGAAAGGGGAATATAAAGCAGAGGGGAGACTAGCAAGAAAGAAATATACAAGCCTTATATAAAGGAATAGAGTAACAATGATAATGCTAGACTAGCAAAAGATAAAAGTCCAAAATATGAAAGATAAAAATTAATGAATGAGTATAGTCTAAAATAGACAGTGGTAGTACCCTTGTTGACAACCAGGTCCCAGATAGGAGAGAATTCACTGTAGTGCCCTTCACCCACACAGCTGCACATGCCGACAGTTTGTCGGCAATGTCAGCTTATGTGGACACGGTCCCACCGGAAGTGAAGGGTCAGTTTGACCCCTGACATCACTTCCGGCGTGGGTGTCCCGGAAATGACACTTGCGCTGCAGGACCAAGGAGATTGATCATGCCGCGCGTGCGTCATAGGCCACGCAACAATTGGTGCGGGCCAGGAAAGGGGAGGTGCAGAGATCTCCTCCCCAAGCGGGACACACGAGCGGCTCCACTTGCCTGATAGAACCGATGAGCACACCAGGTCCCCATGGCAACCCAACCAGTGCCGACGCAAACAGCCACACGCATAGAAGACCTATCAAAAATAGTTAGAAAACATATCTGGCGGTGATCTCCTTAATTTAAATACATATTTGGCTAAACAGGATTCAGTAACTTAAAATAGATGACAGACAAATATTGTTAACAGATAAATCAATAACAATGACAGAACCAACATATAAACAACACAAATCACAGACAGTGAAAGACCCATAATAAAACTTAAATTGTGAAACACTGGGAGAGGAAAGAGGGGGGAGGGGAGAAAAATGGGAAAGGAAGAAAGTAGGTAAAGGGGAGGGAAAGAGGGAATGGAAAAAAACGAAGGGAAATGAATAGGGAAGAGGAATCATTAGATTGCACAGACTATAACTGCCACCAGATGGCACTACAAGAAACGTACATCATGTCATGGCAGCGTATTGATGGATTTGTCGCTGTATAGGATATTTTACAGAGTGCTACATAGGTCTCAGCCGGGCATTATAGCCCAAAGAAGTCAAAATTAATAGAAATAGAAATATTGAAAATAGGAATAAAATAAGATAAATAAACTTAATCCAACAGATAACTGATTGGCATCTGATACAAAATAATTTATAAAAATGTGTTGAGGCCTGGTGAATAAGTTGCTCTCTGATTGAATATCCATCTTGCCTCTTTTTGAAGGATTTTCTTGTCAAAGTCTCCTCCCCTTTCTTGCTCAGGTATAACTTCTAATGCAAAGAAGGAGATGAATGAGGGGTCGTAACTATGATGTAAGCCGACATGTTTACATATCGGTGTGTAGAGCAGGCCTGCGTCTAGATAATATAGATGGTCTTGTATACGCTTAGCGAAGGGGCGTTTGGTTTTCCCAATATAGAATGCGCCACATAGACAAGTGGCCAGATACACAATACCTATTGTTGACAATCGGCATATACCTTAGATTTGTGATAGAAAGGAAGTAGGCTGTCTGCGGAAACAAACATTGTCAGGAAGGGATCGGAGGAAGTGTGATAGTTCAGAAATCTTCCACCTGCCCAAAATGGAGTTAAGGACAGGATAAAGGCCTAAGGGGTCAGTCCATTCAGAGGGGCCAAGAAAAAAACAGGCTATAACAAAGTCCTAGTCAGGTTGGAGCTGGAAGGACTTGTCAGAAATACTTGGAATCAAGTCCGGTGACCAATTATGGGCGTTAATGGAGAAGGAAAACTGTCCGTCTTTGCTATCCTGAAATATCTATGAAGCGCCTGTAAAATGTTCTTGATCCATGGGTGTGGGGAGGAGATACAGGCGAACTGAGTCCCACTCCAGGGTAAGCATGCTAAGGGAATCGCCACTGTTTCCTGTTCCAGGCGGACCCATAGTTTATGGGTTGCATGTCTGCACCAGTCCACCACTCTGTTCATGTGGACTTCTGTGCAGTAAAGGGCTTGGTCGGGGAGGCCAACCCAACCCCTGAGTTTTGGACGCTGTAGTAGCATTCTCTTAAGCTGCGAGGGCTTGCTCTGCCAAATGTAGTTGATGAAAATTATCCGTATCTTACGAAAGAAGCTCTGCGGAATCCAAACTGGCAGCGCTTGTAAGAGGTAAAGCAGCCTTGGCATGATATTTATCTTTACATCATTACATCTACCAAACAAGGAAACTGTCAAGTAGAGATTAGTGATGAGCCGAACACCCCCGGGTTCGGTTCGCACCAGAACCCGCGAACGGACCGAAAGTTCGCGCGAACATTAGAACCCTATTAAATACAATGGATGCGAACGTTCGGATTCTAAAGTGCTAATTATAACGACTATTATCCATGTTATTGTCCGAAACAGAGTTTGGGAACCCGGCTTCTGCACCAGGGGACATGTATCAATGCAAAAATACGTTTTAAAAACGGACGTTTTCCGGGAGCAGTCATTTTAATGATGCATAAAGTGAAAAAAAAAAAGTCAAATATTCCTTTAAATATTGTACCTGGGGGGTGTCTAAAGTATGCCTGTGAAGTGCCACGTGTTTCCCGTGTTTAGAACTGTCCCTGCACAAAATAACATTTCTAAAGGGAAAAAAGTCATTTAAAACTGCTTGCGGCTTTAATGCAATGTCTGGTCCCGGTAATATGGATGAAAATCTTTAGGAAAAATGGCATAGCTACCCCATCAACCCCCCCCCCACCCCAGCCCATTACCAGCCCCTTTGGGTCTTGTATGGATATTAAGGGGAACCCCGCACACAAAATAAAAAAGGACCTATATACTCTGAACAGCCGTATACAGGCGGTGCATACAAGACAGGGACTGTAGGTTTGTTCTTATGTAGAATCTGTTTATAATTTTGAACAGCTGCATTGTTTAAGTGGAGCTCCATGGCAAATTCCTTTTTTTTAGTTTTTTGTAAAACATAGGGAACGGTTATCACCCCTGTCACATTTTTTTTGCTGTCTGTGCCCCTGTTCAGAACATTTCACCTCACTTTGCGTCCCAATGACAACTGTTTTTGAAATGTGGTGTTTTTATTGAAACAAGGATTGGTGATAAAGCATCAGTAGAGAGGAGACACCTTTCTCCCATATTAATTCTTACAGGAGAGAATTTTCCTTCCAAGGGGTAGATTTCCTCTCACTTCCTGTTGTCTTCTTCCGTTTGCAAGTAGTAGTAGTTTGTAAGTTGGATGTTTGAAAGTAGGGACCTTCCGTATATACTCTGCAGAAATTGGCCCCTTAGGTGTTGGTGTTGGCACAACACTGAAAGCACTCACAGTTATTCTTGGTGGGTGCTGGAACGCCCTTCTGTCAAGTATAATATCAGGAATTGTAATAACATATAATTGTTGATCAGTGGTAGTAAAAATTGGGCCTTTGATGGTAGTGCTGGTGCCCCAACACTGTAAGGCCTGACAGTTACTCTTGGTGGGCGCAGCAATGGTCCCTGCTGTGAATTATTAGATCAATAATTATAATTGCATGCCCCTGTTGAACAGGGGCTGAAAATTGGGCCTTTGGTGGTGGTGGTGATGGTGGTGCTGGTGCCACAACACTGTAAGGCCTGACAGTTACTCTTGGTGGGCGCAGCAATGCTCCCTGCTGTGAATTATTAGATCAATAATTATAATTGCATGCCCCTGTTGAACAGGGGCTGAAAAATTGGGCCTTTGGTGGTGGTGGTGATGGTGGTGCTGGTGCCACAACACTGTAAGGCCTGACAGTTACTCTTGGTGGGCGCAGCAATGCTCCCTGCTGTGAATTATTAGATCAATAATTATAATTGCATGCCCCTGTTGAACAGGGGCTGAAAAATTGGGCCTTTGGTGGTGGTGGTGGTGGTGATGGTGGTGCTGGTGCCACAACACTGTAAGGCCTGACAGTTACTCTTGGTGGGCGCAGCAATGCTCCCTGCTGTGAATTATTAGATCAATAATTATAATTGCATGCCCCTGTTGAACAGGGGCTGAAAAATTGGGCCTTAGGCACTGGTGGCACAACACTGCAACCCCTCACAGATACTGTACTTGGAGCACAGCAATGAGGCCTGTTGCAAAGTATTGCATCAAAAATTTTAATTACACGCCCCTGTTAAACAGGGGCTGAAAAATTGGGCCTTAGCCACTGCTGGCGTCACCCATAAACCAAAATGATCTTCCAAGCTATCATCGTTAATCGTATCATTGAGGAGGAGGAGGAGGATAGCCAGTCAACATAACAGCACAGGCACTCAGCATCAGCATCAGTCTTGAAGGGATGTGACATTTTAAAATCAATTAGTCTGTTATATCAGCATCTGGTGTGTGGTAGCTGGTGGTGATCCAAGACTGGTTCATCTTGATGAAAGTCAGTCGATCAACCGAGTCGGTGGACAGGCGCACCCTGTGATCCGTGACAAATCCTCCAGCAGCACTGAATGTGCGTTCTGAAAGAACGCTGGATGCAGGACAGGCCAGTAGCTCAATTGCATACTGTGCAAGCTCTGGCCAGTGATCCATCCTCAAGACCCAGTAAGCCAGAGGATTTTCGGTGGGGAAGGTGTCCAAGTCTGACCTTGCCCCTAGGTATTCCTGCACCATGTATATCAGACGCTGGCGATGGTTGCTGGAACCGATCATACTTTGGGGCTGCGGACTAAAGAATTGTCTGAACGCATCGGTCAGACGGCCACCTTCCCCACCGCTCCTTCTTTGACTGCCCGAAGCCTCAGCAACTCGTTGTCCAGGACCAGGAGTTTGTAACCTCCCAGTCTCTGGGAACGCGTTGCACAGACCTTTCTGCAAGGCCTCCCGGAGTTGTCTCATCCTCTGCTCCCTCTGCGACGGTACGATAAGGTCCGCAACCTTACCCTTGTACCTTGATCCGAAGAATACGAGGATCCTTCCGCAGACTTTGCAGGATCAGGGAGGCCATGCAGCGTAGGTTAGCTGAGGCATTCAGTCCGGAGTCCTCTGGGTCACTAAGGACGACATGATCCGCAGCCACCTCCTCCCAGCCACGTACAAGTCCACTGGTTTCTTGGGACTGTAAATCATCCTGAAAAAACTGCTGCTGATGATGCTGAGTGCCAGCCTCCACCTCCATGCTGACACAATCCTCCTCCTCCTCCTCCTCCTCCTCCTCCTCTTCCTGTGCGATGGGTGGGACAGAAGGAACACTGTCTGGGTAAAGGGGGCCTTGAGAGGCAAGGAAGTCCTCCTCTTCCTGCCTCTGTTCTGCCTCAAGTGCCCTGTCCATTATTCCACGCAGCGTGTGCTCCAACAGGTGGACAAGAGGTACAGTGTCACTGATGCATGCACTGTCACTGCTCACCATCCTCGTGGCCTCCTCAAATGGTGCCAGGACAGTACATGCATCCCTGATCATGCCCCACTGGCGTGGTGAAAAAAACCCGAGCTCCCCTGACCCTGTCCTGGTGCCGTAGTCGCACAGGTACTCATTGATGGCCCTCTGCTGCGTGTGCAGCCGCTGCAGCATGGCCAACGTTGAGTTCCACCTGGTGGGCATGTCACATATAAGGCGGTTCTTGGGCAGGTTCAACTCCTTTTGAAGCTCAGCCAGGCGAGCACTGGCATTATAAGATCTGCGGAAATGCACACAGACTTTCCTGGCCTGCCTCAGGACATCCTGTAAGCCCGGGTACCTGCCCAAGAACCGCTGCACCACCAGGTTAAGGACGTGAGCCATACAGGGCACATGGGTCAGTTGTCCCTGTCGGAGGGCGGAGAGGAGGTTGGTGCCATTGTCGCAAACCACCATTCCTGGCTTAAGCTGGTGTGGCGTCAACCACCTCTCGGCCTGCCCCTGCAGAGCAGACAGGACCTCTGCCCCAGTGTGTCTCCTGTCCCCCAAACACACCAGCGCAAGCACGGCATGGCATCTTTTTGCCTGCGTACTTGCGTAGCCCCTTGAACGCCTACGGAGCACCGCTAGTTCCGAGGACAAACCACAGGAAGAGGCCATGGAGGAAGAAGAAGAGGAGGGGGTGGAGGAGAGAGGTGTGTCACAACCAGTAGTAGCATTTTGGAGGCGTGGCGGTGGAACAACCTCCAACACTACTGCACCTTGTCCTGCATCCTTCCCAGCTGCCAAAAGAGTGACCCAATGGGCCGTGAAAGAAAGGTAACGTCCCTGTCCATGCCTGCTGGACCATGAGTCAGCGGTAATATGCACCTTACCGCTGACCGCCCTGTCCAGCGAGGCCAAGACATTGCCTTCCACATGCCTGTAGAGAGCTGGAATAGCCTTCCGTGCGAAAAAGTGTCGTTTGGGAACCTGCCACTGAGGAACCGCACATTGCACAAACTCACGGAAGGGGGCCGAGTCTACCAACTGAAAAGGCAGCAGTTGAAGCGCTAGCAATTTAGCCAAGCTAGCATTCAACCGCTGGGCATGTGGATGGCTGGGAGTGAACTTCTTTCGACGGTCCAGCAGCTGGGGCAGGGAAATTTTCCTGCTAGAATCAGACGTTGGTGTACTGCTAGCAGAGTGCCCGCAAGTACTTGCCTGTGACACACCTAATTCTACACCTTCATTCCTCTCAGAGCAGGTTTCAGAGAGGAGTGAAGGTATAGTGGGGTTGGAGATCCCAGCTGATGCGGTGCAAGAAGAGGTCAGCTTTGTTCTTTGGTGTGGGTCTTTAAGGTAGGCTTGCCAACGAGCTGCATGGCAGGTCAACATATGTCTGATCAAGCATGTGGTGCCCAAGCGGCTGATGTTTTGGCCACGCGATATACGCTTCAGACATATGTTGCAAACAGCAGCTGTGCGATCTGATGCACTTGCCTCAAAAAAGGCCCACACCAAAGAACTTTTTGAATGACGGGCAGAGGCAGCGCCCTGCACAGGCGGAGCTCTGCGGTGTGATTCCGTCGGTGTGCTGCCCATACAATGGCCACTCAAGGGCATCCTGCCTCGTTGGAGATGTGCCTCCTCCTCATCCTCCTCCTCCTCCTCTCTCCTATTAGGCACCCACGTGGAGTCAGTGACCTCATCATCCCCTCCCTCCTCATCACTGGAGCCAATCTGGCAGTATGCTGCAGCTGCTGGAACATGACTGCCAGATTGGTGTCCTTCTTGAGCATCCCCTCTCTCTGCTCTCACGCTGCTGCCTTCCTCTAGCTGGGTATCATCATCAGATCCTTCCAAACGCTGGGCATCCTCCTGGAGCATGTACCCAACACTGTGCTCAAACAGTTCGGGGGACTCCTCAGGAGGAGGGCATGGTGGGTCTAGGGAAGGATTGACTAATGAAGATAATGATACCAGAGAAGAGGACGCTTTGGCAGCTGCTTTGCCAGTACCCTGAGCCTGGGTGAGAGAGGATGAGGAGGATGAGGTGGGCTTGGTCATCCACTCTACCAAGTCTTCGGCATGATGTGGCTCAACATGTCCAGCTGCCGAAAACAAGGACAAGCGTGTCCCATGGCCATGTGCTGATGACAATGCACCGCGTACACGACCAGCACTGTTGCCCCCAGACACAGAGCCTGCTTGCCCTCTTTTTTTGCCTCCTGACTGTCTGCCTCTCCTTGGTTGCCTTCCAGACATTTTAATGGATGGCCTGCAGGGAGATGGGAAAAACAGCAATAAGGGCTACCTTCAGGTGTATATTGTGCAGGAGGCTTAGCAACAATGACACTGACACTGTCCCCTGCCTATCCTTCTCTGTCCCTAAACACAAGGATTGAAAATATGGTTCAGCAAAAAAGTTTTAGAACAGAATAGCACACTGACACTTTCCCTCACTGTCCTACTCTGTCCCTCCCTACAAACAAGATTTAGCACAGAATAGCACACTGATAATTTCTACGAGTGTCCTTCTCTGTCCCTCAACTCAAGGATTGAAAATATGGAACAGCAAAATTGGTTTAGAACAGAATAGCACACTGTCAGTTTCACTCACTGTACCTCTCTGTCCCTCAACTCAAGGATTGAAAATATGGTTCAGCAAAATAGTTTTAGAACACAATAGCACACTGACACTTTCCCTCACTGTACCTCTCTGTCCCTCAACTCAAGGATTGAAAATATGGAACAGCAAAATTGGTTTAGAACAGAATAGCACACTGTCAGTTTCACTCACTGTACCTCTCTGTCCCTCAACTCAAGGATTGAAAATATGGTTCAGCAAAATAGTTTTAGAACACAATAGCACACTGACACTTTCCCTCACTGTACCTCTCTGTCCCTCAACTCAAGGATTGAAAATATGGTTCAGCAAAATAGTTTTAGAACAGAATAGCACACTGTCAGTTTCCCTCACTGTACCTCTCTGTCCCTCAACTCAAGGATTGAAAATATGGAACAGCAAAATTGGTTTAGAACAGAATAGCACACTGTCAGTTTCACTCACTGTACCTCTCTGTCCCTCAACTCAAGGATTGAAAATATGGTTCAGCAAAATAGTTTTAGAACACAATAGCACACTGACACTTTCCCTTTACTGTACCTCTCTGTCCCTCAACTCAAGGATTGAAAATATGGAACAGCAAAATTGGTTTAGAACAGAATAGCACACTGTCAGTTTCACTCACTGTACCTCTCTGTCCCTCAACTCAAGGATTGAAAATATGGTTCAGCAAAATAGTTTTAGAACACAATAGCACACTGACACTTTCCCTCACTGTACCTCTCTGTCCCTCAACTCAAGGATTGAAAATATGGTTCAGCAAAATAGTTTTAGAACAGAATAGCACACTGTCAGTTTCCCTCACTGTACCTCTCTGTCCCTCAACTCAAGGATTGAAAATATGGAACAGCAAAATTGGTTTAGAACAGAATAGCACACTGTCAGTTTCACTCACTGTACCTCTCTGTCCCTCAACTCAAGGATTGGAAATATGGTTCAGCAAAATAGTTTTAGAACAGAATAGCACACTGTCAGTTTCCCTCACTGTACCTCTCTGTCCCTCAACTCAAGGATTGAAAATATGGAACAGCAAAATTGGTTTAGAACAGAATAGCACACTGTCAGTTTCACTCACTGTACCTCTCTGTCCCTCAACTCAAGGATTGAAAATATGGTTCAGCAAAATAGTTTTAGAACAGAATAGCACACTGTCAGTTTCCCTCACTGTACCTCTCTGTCCCTCAACTCAAGGATTGAAAATATGGTTCAGCAAAATAGTTTTAGAACAGAATAGCACACTGTCAGTTTCCCTCACTGTACCTCTCTGTCCCTCAACTCAAGGATTGAAAATATGGAACAGCAAAATTGGTTTAGAACAGAATAGCACACTGTCAGTTTCACTCACTGTACCTCTCTGTCCCTCAACTCAAGGATTGAAAATATGGTTCAGCAAAATAGTTTTAGAACACAATAGCACACTGACACTTTCCCTCACTGTACCTCTCTGTCCCTCAACTCAAGGATTGAAAATATGGTTCAGCAAAATAGTTTTAGAACAGAATAGCACACTGTCAGTTTCCCTCACTGTACCTCTCTGTCCCTCAACTCAAGGATTGAAAATATGGAACAGCAAAATTGATTTAGAACAGAATAGCACACTGTCAGTTTCACTCACTGTACCTCTCTGTCCCTCAACTCAAGGATTGAAAATGTGGTTCAGCAAAATAGTTTTAGAACACAATAGCACACTGACACTTTCCCTCACTGTACCTCTCTGTCCCTCAACTCAAGGATTGAAAATATGGTTCAGCAAAATAGTTTTAGAACAGAATAGCACACTGTCAGTTTCCCTCACTGTACCTCTCTGTCCCTCAACTCAAGGATTGAAAATATGGAACAGCAAAATTTGGTTTAGAACAGAATAGCACACTGTCAGTTTCACTCACTGTACCTCTCTGTCCCTCAACTCAAGGATTGAAAATATGGTTCAGCAAAATAGTTTTAGAACACAATAGCACACTGACACTTTCCCTCACTGTACCTCTCTGTCCCTCAACTCAAGGATTGAAAATATGGTTCAGCAAAATAGTTTTAGAACACAATAGCACACTGACACTTTCCCTCACTGTACCTCTCTGTCCCTCAACTCAAGGATTGAAAATATGGAACAGCAAAATTGGTTTAGAACAGAATAGCACACTGTCAGTTTCACTCACTGTACCTCTCTGTCCCTCAACTCAAGGATTGAAAATATGGTTCAGCAAAATAGTTTTAGAACACAATAGCACACTGACACTTTCCCTCACTGTACCTCTCTGTCCCTCAACTCAAGGATTGAAAATATGGAACAGCAAAATTGGTTTAGAACAGAATAGCACACTGTCAGTTTCACTCACTGTACCTCTCTGTCCCTCAACTCAAGGATTGAAAATATGGTTCAGCAAAATAGTTTTAGAACACAATAGCACACTGACACTTTCCCTCACTGTACCTCTCTGTCCCTCAACTCAAGGATTGAAAATATGGTTCAGCAAAATAGTTTTAGAACACAATAGCACACTGACACTTTCCCTCACTGTACCTCTCTGTCCCTCAACTCAAGGATTGAAAATATGGTTCAGCAAAATAGTTTTAGAACACAATAGCACACTGACACTTTCCCTCACTGTACCTCTCTGTCCCTCAACTCAAGGATTGAAAATATGGTTCAGCAAAATAGTTTTAGAACAGAATAGCACACTGTCAGTTTCCCTAACTGTACCTCTCTGTCCCTACAAACAAGGATTAGCACAGAATAGCACACTGTCACTGACACTCTCCCTACCTATCCTTATTTGTCCCTAAACACAAGGAATCCAGGATTAGTAAAGGAAAAAAATGACACTGTCCCTGCCTATGCTTCTCTTTCCCTGCTCCGGAACACACTACACAAGGCCGCCGCGCTTGCGGCCTTTTATAGTGTGGGGCGTGTACTAAACCCCATCAGCAATAATTGGCCACAGGCATCCTGCCTGTGGCCAATCATTGCTCTCCTCGCTGCCGGCGCTGTGATTGGCCAAGCATGCGGGGTCACAGTGCATGCTTGGCCAATCACAGCGCCTGGATGACACTGCGATGGCGTAGTGCATTGTGGGCCGTTTGCGTCACTCGAATTTGGCGCGAACGGCCCAAATCGTTCGATCTTCGTCGAACGATCGAACAGCCGATGTTCGAGTCGAACGTATGTTCGACTCGAACACGAAGCTCATCCCTAGTAGAGATGGTGGGCGCAGCAATGCTCCCTGCTGTGAATTATTAGATCAATAATTATAATTGCATGCCCCTGTTGAACAGGGGCTGAAAAATTGGGCCTTTGGTGGTGGTGGTGGTGGTGATGGTGGTGCTGGTGCCACAACACTGTAAGGCCTGACAGTTACTCTTGGTGGGCGCAGCAATGCTCCCTGCTGTGAATTATTAGATCAATAATTATAATTGCATGCCCCTGTTGAACAGGGGCTGAAAAATTGGGCCTTAGGCACTGGTGGCACAACACTGCAACCCCTCACAGATACTGTACTTGGAGCACAGCAATGAGGCCTGTTGCAAAGTATTGCATCAAAAATTTTAATTACACGCCCCTGTTAAACAGGGGCTGAAAAATTGGGCCTTAGCCACTGGTGGCGTCACCCATAAACCAAAATGATCTTCCAAGCTATCATCGTTAATCGTATCATTGAGGAGGAGGAGGAGGATAGCCAGTCAACATAACAGCACAGGCACTCAGCATCAGCATCAGTCTTGAAGGGATGTGACATTTTAAAATCAATTAGTCTGTTATATCAGCATCTGGTGTGTGGTAGCTGGTGGTGATCCAAGACTGGTTCATCTTGATGAAAGTCAGTCGATCAACCGAGTCGGTGGACAGGCGCACCCTGTGATCCGTGACAAATCCTCCAGCAGCACTGAATGTGCGTTCTGAAAGAACGCTGGATGCAGGACAGGCCAGTAGCTCAATTGCATACTGTGCAAGCTCTGGCCAGTGATCCATCCTCAAGACCCAGTAAGCCAGAGGATTTTCGGTGGGGAAGGTGTCCAAGTCTGACCTTGCCCCTAGGTATTCCTGCACCATGTATATCAGACGCTGGCGATGGTTGCTGGAACCGATCATACTTTGGGGCTGCGGACTAAAGAATTGTCTGAACGCATCGGTCAGACGGCCACCTTCCCCACCGCTCCTTCTTTGACTGCCCGAAGCCTCAGCAACTCGTTGTCCAGGACCAGGAGTTTGTAACCTCCCAGTCTCTGGGAACGCGTTGCACAGACCTTTCTGCAAGGCCTCCCGGAGTTGTCTCATCCTCTGCTCCCTCTGCGACGGTACGATAAGGTCCGCAACCTTACCCTTGTACCGTGGATCAAGGAGAGTGGCCAGCCAGTAATGGTCCCTCTCCTTGATCCGAAGAATACGAGGATCCTTCCGCAAACTTTGCAGGATCAGGGAGGCCATGCAGCGTAGGTTAGCTGAGGCATTCAGTCCGGAGTCCTCTGGGTCACTAAGGACGACATGATCCGCAGCCACCTCCTCCCAGCCACGTACAAGTCCACTGGTTTCTTGGGACTGTAAATCATCCCTAAAAGACTGCTGCTGATGATGCTGAGTGCCAGCCTCCACCTCCATGCTGACACAATCCTCCTCCTCCTCCTCCTCCTCCTCTTCCTGTGCGATGGGTGGGACAGAAGGAACACTGTCTGGGTAAAGGGGGCCTTGAGAGGCAAGGAAGTCCTCCTCTTCCTGCCTCTGTTCTGCCTCAAGTGCCCTGTCCATTATTCCACGCAGCGTGTGCTCCAACAGGTGGACAAGAGGTACAGTGTCACTGATGCATGCACTGTCACTGCTCACCATCCTCGTGGCCTCCTCAAATGGTGCCAGGACAGTACATGCATCCCTGATCATGCCCCACTGGCGTGGTGAAAAAAACCCGAGCTCCCCTGACCCTGTCCTGGTGCCGTAGTCGCACAGGTACTCATTGATGGCCCTCTGCTGCGTGTGCAGCCGCTGCAGCATGGCCAACGTTGAGTTCCACCTGGTGGGCATGTCACATATAAGGCGGTTCTTGGGCAGGTTCAACTCCTTTTGAAGCTCAGCCAGGCGAGCACTGGCATTATAAGATCTGCGGAAATGCACACAGACTTTCCTGGCCTGCCTCAGGACATCCTGTAAGCCCGGGTACCTGCCCAAGAACCGCTGCACCACCAGGTTAAGGACGTGAGCCATACAGGGCACATGGGTCAGTTGTCCCTGTCGGAGGGCGGAGAGGAGGTTGGTGCCATTGTCGCAAACCACCATTCCTGGCTTAAGCTGGTGTGGCGTCAACCACCTCTCGGCCTGCCCCTGCAGAGCAGACAGGACCTCTGCCCCAGTGTGTCTCCTGTCCCCCAAACACACCAGCGCAAGCACGGCATGGCATCTTTTTGCCTGCGTACTTGCGTAGCCCCTTGAACGCCTACGGAGCACCGCTAGTTCCGAGGACAAACCACAGGAAGAGGCCATGGAGGAAGAAGAAGAGGAGGGGGTGGAGGAGAGAGGTGTGTCACAACCAGTAGTAGCATTTTGGAGGCGTGGCGGTGGAACAACCTCCAACACTACTGCACCTTGTCCTGCATCCTTCCCAGCTGCCAAAAGAGTGACCCAATGGGCCGTGAAAGAAAGGTAACGTCCCTGTCCATGCCTGCTGGACCATGAGTCAGCGGTAATATGCACCTTACCGCTGACCGCCCTGTCCAGCGAGGCCAAGACATTGCCTTCCACATGCCTGTAGAGAGCTGGAATAGCCTTCCGTGCGAAAAAGTGTCGTTTGGGAACCTGCCACTGAGGAACCGCACATTGCACAAACTCACGGAAGGGGGCCGAGTCTACCAACTGAAAAGGCAGCAGTTGAAGCGCTAGCAATTTAGCCAAGCTAGCATTCAACCGCTGGGCATGTGGATGGCTGGGAGTGAACTTCTTTCGACGGTCCAGCAGCTGGGGCAGGGAAATTTTCCTGCTAGAATCAGACGTTGGTGTACTGCTAGCAGAGTGCCCGCAAGTACTTGCCTGTGACACACCTAATTCTACACCTTCATTCCTCTCAGAGCAGGTTTCAGAGAGGAGTGAAGGTATAGTGGGGTTGGAGATCCCAGCTGATGCGGTGCAAGAAGAGGTCAGCTTTGTTCTTTGGTGTGGGTCTTTAAGGTAGGCTTGCCAACGAGCTGCATGGCAGGTCAACATATGTCTGATCAAGCATGTGGTGCCCAAGCGGCTGATGTTTTGGCCACGCGATATACGCTTCAGACATATGTTGCAAACAGCAGCTGTGCGATCTGATGCACTTGCCTCAAAAAAGGCCCACACCAAAGAACTTTTTGAATGACGGGCAGAGGCAGCGCCCTGCACAGGCGGAGCTCTGCGGTGTGATTCCGTCGGTGTGCTGCCCATACAATGGCCACTCAAGGGCATCCTGCCTCGTTGGAGATGTGCCTCCTCCTCATCCTCCTCCTCCTCCTCTCTCCTATTAGGCACCCACGTGGAGTCAGTGACCTCATCATCCCCTCCCTCCTCATCACTGGAGCCAATCTGGCAGTATGCTGCAGCTGCTGGAACATGACTGCCAGATTGGTGTCCTTCTTGAGCATCCCCTCTCTCTGCTCTCACGCTGCTGCCTTCCTCTAGCTGGGTATCATCATCAGATCCTTCCAAACGCTGGGCATCCTCCTGGAGCATGTACCCAACACTGTGCTCAAACAGTTCGGGGGACTCCTCAGGAGGAGGGCATGGTGGGTCTAGGGAAGGATTGACTAATGAAGATAATGATACCAGAGAAGAGGACGCTTTGGCAGCTGCTTTGCCAGTACCCTGAGCCTGGGTGAGAGAGGATGAGGAGGATGAGGTGGGCTTGGTCATCCACTCTACCAAGTCTTCGGCATGATGTGGCTCAACATGTCCAGCTGCCGAAAACAAGGACAAGCGTGTCCCATGGCCATGTGCTGATGACAATGCACCGCGTACACGACCAGCACTGTTGCCCCCAGACACAGAGCCTGCTTGCCCTCTTTTTTTGCCTCCTGACTGTCTGCCTCTCCTTGGTTGCCTTCCAGACATTTTAATGGATGGCCTGCAGGGAGATGGGAAAAACAGCAATAAGGGCTACCTTCAGGTGTATATTGTGCAGGAGGCTTAGCAACAATGACACTGACACTGTCCCCTGCCTATCCTTCTCTGTCCCTAAACACAAGGATTGAAAATATGGTTCAGCAAAAAAGTTTTAGAACAGAATAGCACACTGACACTTTCCCTCACTGTCCTACTCTGTCCCTCCCTACAAACAAGATTTAGCACAGAATAGCACACTGATAATTTCTACGAGTGTCCTTCTCTGTCCCTCAACTCAAGGATTGAAAATATGGAACAGCAAAATTGGTTTAGAACAGAATAGCATACTGTCAGTTTCACTCACTGTACCTCTCTGTCCCTCAACTCAAGGATTGAAAATATGGTTCAGCAAAATAGTTTTAGAACAGAATAGCACACTGTCAGTTTCCCTCACTGTACCTCTCTGTCCCTCAACTCAAGGATTGAAAATATGGAACAGCAAAATTGGTTTAGAACAGAATAGCACACTGTCAGTTTCACTCACTGTACCTCTCTGTCCCTCAACTCAAGGATTGAAAATATGGTTCAGCAAAATAGTTTTAGAACACAATAGCACACTGACACTTTCCCTCACTGTACCTCTCTGTCCCTCAACTCAAGGATTGAAAATATGGTTCAGCAAAATAGTTTTAGAACAGAATAGCACACTGTCAGTTTCCCTCACTGTACCTCTCTGTCCCTCAACTCAAGGATTGAAAATATGGAACAGCAAAATTGGTTTAGAACAGAATAGCACACTGTCAGTTTCACTCACTGTACCTCTCTGTCCCTCAACTCAAGGATTGAAAATATGGTTCAGCAAAATAGTTTTAGAACACAATAGCACACTGACACTTTCCCTTTACTGTACCTCTCTGTCCCTCAACTCAAGGATTGAAAATATGGAACAGCAAAATTGGTTTAGAACAGAATAGCACACTGTCAGTTTCACTCACTGTACCTCTCTGTCCCTCAACTCAAGGATTGAAAATATGGTTCAGCAAAATAGTTTTAGAACACAATAGCACACTGACACTTTCCCTCACTGTACCTCTCTGTCCCTCAACTCAAGGATTGAAAATATGGTTCAGCAAAATAGTTTTAGAACAGAATAGCACACTGTCAGTTTCCCTCACTGTACCTCTCTGTCCCTCAACTCAAGGATTGAAAATATGGAACAGCAAAATTGGTTTAGAACAGAATAGCACACTGTCAGTTTCACTCACTGTACCTCTCTGTCCCTCAACTCAAGGATTGGAAATATGGTTCAGCAAAATAGTTTTAGAACAGAATAGCACACTGTCAGTTTCCCTCACTGTACCTCTCTGTCCCTCAACTCAAGGATTGAAAATATGGAACAGCAAAATTGGTTTAGAACAGAATAGCACACTGTCAGTTTCACTCACTGTACCTCTCTGTCCCTCAACTCAAGGATTGAAAATATGGTTCAGCAAAATAGTTTTAGAACAGAATAGCACACTGTCAGTTTCCCTCACTGTACCTCTCTGTCCCTCAACTCAAGGATTGAAAATATGGTTCAGCAAAATAGTTTTAGAACAGAATAGCACACTGTCAGTTTCCCTCACTGTACCTCTCTGTCCCTCAACTCAAGGATTGAAAATATGGAACAGCAAAATTGGTTTAGAACAGAATAGCACACTGTCAGTTTCACTCACTGTACCTCTCTGTCCCTCAACTCAAGGATTGAAAATATGGTTCAGCAAAATAGTTTTAGAACACAATAGCACACTGACACTTTCCCTCACTGTACCTCTCTGTCCCTCAACTCAAGGATTGAAAATATGGTTCAGCAAAATAGTTTTAGAACAGAATAGCACACTGTCAGTTTCCCTCACTGTACCTCTCTGTCCCTCAACTCAAGGATTGAAAATATGGAACAGCAAAATTGATTTAGAACAGAATAGCACACTGTCAGTTTCACTCACTGTACCTCTCTGTCCCTCAACTCAAGGATTGAAAATGTGGTTCAGCAAAATAGTTTTAGAACACAATAGCACACTGACACTTTCCCTCACTGTACCTCTCTGTCCCTCAACTCAAGGATTGAAAATATGGTTCAGCAAAATAGTTTTAGAACAGAATAGCACACTGTCAGTTTCCCTCACTGTACCTCTCTGTCCCTCAACTCAAGGATTGAAAATATGGAACAGCAAAATTTGGTTTAGAACAGAATAGCACACTGTCAGTTTCACTCACTGTACCTCTCTGTCCCTCAACTCAAGGATTGAAAATATGGTTCAGCAAAATAGTTTTAGAACACAATAGCACACTGACACTTTCCCTCACTGTACCTCTCTGTCCCTCAACTCAAGGATTGAAAATATGGAACAGCAAAATTGGTTTAGAACAGAATAGCACACTGTCAGTTTCACTCACTGTACCTCTCTGTCCCTCAACTCAAGGATTGAAAATATGGTTCAGCAAAATAGTTTTAGAACACAATAGCACACTGACACTTTCCCTCACTGTACCTCTCTGTCCCTCAACTCAAGGATTGAAAATATGGTTCAGCAAAATAGTTTTAGAACAGAATAGCACACTGTCAGTTTCCCTCACTGTACCTCTCTGTCCCTCAACTCAAGGATTGAAAATATGGAACAGCAAAATTGGTTTAGAACAGAATAGCACACTGTCAGTTTCACTCACTGTACCTCTCTGTCCCTCAACTCAAGGATTGAAAATATGGTTCAGCAAAATAGTTTTAGAACACAATAGCACACTGACACTTTCCCTTTACTGTACCTCTCTGTCCCTCAACTCAAGGATTGAAAATATGGAACAGCAAAATTGGTTTAGAACAGAATAGCACACTGTCAGTTTCACTCACTGTACCTCTCTGTCCCTCAACTCAAGGATTGAAAATATGGTTCAGCAAAATAGTTTTAGAACACAATAGCACACTGACACTTTCCCTCACTGTACCTCTCTGTCCCTCAACTCAAGGATTGAAAATATGGTTCAGCAAAATAGTTTTAGAACAGAATAGCACACTGTCAGTTTCCCTCACTGTACCTCTCTGTCCCTCAACTCAAGGATTGAAAATATGGAACAGCAAAATTGGTTTAGAACAGAATAGCACACTGTCAGTTTCACTCACTGTACCTCTCTGTCCCTCAACTCAAGGATTGGAAATATGGTTCAGCAAAATAGTTTTAGAACAGAATAGCACACTGTCAGTTTCCCTCACTGTACCTCTCTGTCCCTCAACTCAAGGATTGAAAATATGGAACAGCAAAATTGGTTTAGAACAGAATAGCACACTGTCAGTTTCACTCACTGTACCTCTCTGTCCCTCAACTCAAGGATTGAAAATATGGTTCAGCAAAATAGTTTTAGAACAGAATAGCACACTGTCAGTTTCCCTCACTGTACCTCTCTGTCCCTCAACTCAAGGATTGAAAATATGGTTCAGCAAAATAGTTTTAGAACAGAATAGCACACTGTCAGTTTCCCTCACTGTACCTCTCTGTCCCTCAACTCAAGGATTGAAAATATGGAACAGCAAAATTGGTTTAGAACAGAATAGCACACTGTCAGTTTCACTCACTGTACCTCTCTGTCCCTCAACTCAAGGATTGAAAATATGGTTCAGCAAAATAGTTTTAGAACACAATAGCACACTGACACTTTCCCTCACTGTACCTCTCTGTCCCTCAACTCAAGGATTGAAAATATGGTTCAGCAAAATAGTTTTAGAACAGAATAGCACACTGTCAGTTTCCCTCACTGTACCTCTCTGTCCCTCAACTCAAGGATTGAAAATATGGAACAGCAAAATTGATTTAGAACAGAATAGCACACTGTCAGTTTCACTCACTGTACCTCTCTGTCCCTCAACTCAAGGATTGAAAATGTGGTTCAGCAAAATAGTTTTAGAACACAATAGCACACTGACACTTTCCCTCACTGTACCTCTCTGTCCCTCAACTCAAGGATTGAAAATATGGTTCAGCAAAATAGTTTTAGAACAGAATAGCACACTGTCAGTTTCCCTCACTGTACCTCTCTGTCCCTCAACTCAAGGATTGAAAATATGGAACAGCAAAATTTGGTTTAGAACAGAATAGCACACTGTCAGTTTCACTCACTGTACCTCTCTGTCCCTCAACTCAAGGATTGAAAATATGGTTCAGCAAAATAGTTTTAGAACACAATAGCACACTGACACTTTCCCTCACTGTACCTCTCTGTCCCTCAACTCAAGGATTGAAAATATGGTTCAGCAAAATAGTTTTAGAACACAATAGCACACTGACACTTTCCCTCACTGTACCTCTCTGTCCCTCAACTCAAGGATTGAAAATATGGAACAGCAAAATTGGTTTAGAACAGAATAGCACACTGTCAGTTTCACTCACTGTACCTCTCTGTCCCTCAACTCAAGGATTGAAAATATGGTTCAGCAAAATAGTTTTAGAACACAATAGCACACTGACACTTTCCCTCACTGTACCTCTCTGTCCCTCAACTCAAGGATTGAAAATATGGAACAGCAAAATTGGTTTAGAACAGAATAGCACACTGTCAGTTTCACTCACTGTACCTCTCTGTCCCTCAACTCAAGGATTGAAAATATGGTTCAGCAAAATAGTTTTAGAACACAATAGCACACTGACACTTTCCCTCACTGTACCTCTCTGTCCCTCAACTCAAGGATTGAAAATATGGTTCAGCAAAATAGTTTTAGAACACAATAGCACACTGACACTTTCCCTCACTGTACCTCTCTGTCCCTCAACTCAAGGATTGAAAATATGGTTCAGCAAAATAGTTTTAGAACACAATAGCACACTGACACTTTCCCTCACTGTACCTCTCTGTCCCTCAACTCAAGGATTGAAAATATGGTTCAGCAAAATAGTTTTAGAACAGAATAGCACACTGTCAGTTTCCCTAACTGTACCTCTCTGTCCCTACAAACAAGGATTAGCACAGAATAGCACACTGTCACTGACACTCTCCCTACCTATCCTTATTTGTCCCTAAACACAAGGAATCCAGGATTAGTAAAGGAAAAAAATGACACTGTCCCTGCCTATGCTTCTCTTTCCCTGCTCCGGAACACACTACACAAGGCCGCCGCGCTTGCGGCCTTTTATAGTGTGGGGCGTGTACTAAACCCCATCAGCAATAATTGGCCACAGGCATCCTGCCTGTGGCCAATCATTGCTCTCCTCGCTGCCGGCGCTGTGATTGGCCAAGCATGCGGGGTCACAGTGCATGCTTGGCCAATCACAGCGCCTGGATGACACTGCGATGGCGTAGTGCATTGTGGGCCGTTTGCGTCACTCGAATTTGGCGCGAACGGCCCAAATCGTTCGATCTTCGTCGAACGATCGAACAGCCGATGTTCGAGTCGAACGTATGTTCGACTCGAACACGAAGCTCATCCCTAGTAGAGATGGTGGGCGCAGCAATGCTCCCTGCTGTGAATTATTAGATCAATAATTATAATTGCATGCCCCTGTTGAACAGGGGCTGAAAAATTGGGCCTTTGGTGGTGGTGGTGGTGGTGATGGTGGTGCTGGTGCCACAACACTGTAAGGCCTGACAGTTACTCTTGGTGGGCGCAGCAATGCTCCCTGCTGTGAATTATTAGATCAATAATTATAATTGCATGCCCCTGTTGAACAGGGGCTGAAAAATTGGGCCTTAGGCACTGGTGGCACAACACTGCAACCCCTCACAGATACTGTACTTGGAGCACAGCAATGAGGCCTGTTGCAAAGTATTGCATCAAAAATTTTAATTACACGCCCCTGTTAAACAGGGGCTGAAAAATTGGGCCTTAGCCACTGGTGGCGTCACCCATAAACCAAAATGATCTTCCAAGCTATCATCGTTAATCGTATCATTGAGGAGGAGGAGGAGGATAGCCAGTCAACATAACAGCACAGGCACTCAGCATCAGCATCAGTCTTGAAGGGATGTGACATTTTAAAATCAATTAGTCTGTTATATCAGCATCTGGTGTGTGGTAGCTGGTGGTGATCCAAGACTGGTTCATCTTGATGAAAGTCAGTCGATCAACCGAGTCGGTGGACAGGCGCACCCTGTGATCCGTGACAAATCCTCCAGCAGCACTGAATGTGCGTTCTGAAAGAACGCTGGATGCAGGACAGGCCAGTAGCTCAATTGCATACTGTGCAAGCTCTGGCCAGTGATCCATCCTCAAGACCCAGTAAGCCAGAGGATTTTCGGTGGGGAAGGTGTCCAAGTCTGACCTTGCCCCTAGGTATTCCTGCACCATGTATATCAGACGCTGGCGATGGTTGCTGGAACCGATCATACTTTGGGGCTGCGGACTAAAGAATTGTCTGAACGCATCGGTCAGACGGCCACCTTCCCCACCGCTCCTTCTTTGACTGCCCGAAGCCTCAGCAACTCGTTGTCCAGGACCAGGAGTTTGTAACCTCCCAGTCTCTGGGAACGCGTTGCACAGACCTTTCTGCAAGGCCTCCCGGAGTTGTCTCATCCTCTGCTCCCTCTGCGACGGTACGATAAGGTCCGCAACCTTACCCTTGTACCGTGGATCAAGGAGAGTGGCCAGCCAGTAATGGTCCCTCTCCTTGATCCGAAGAATACGAGGATCCTTCCGCAAACTTTGCAGGATCAGGGAGGCCATGCAGCGTAGGTTAGCTGAGGCATTCAGTCCGGAGTCCTCTGGGTCACTAAGGACGACATGATCCGCAGCCACCTCCTCCCAGCCACGTACAAGTCCACTGGTTTCTTGGGACTGTAAATCATCCCTAAAAGACTGCTGCTGATGATGCTGAGTGCCAGCCTCCACCTCCATGCTGACACAATCCTCCTCCTCCTCCTCCTCCTCCTCTTCCTGTGCGATGGGTGGGACAGAAGGAACACTGTCTGGGTAAAGGGGGCCTTGAGAGGCAAGGAAGTCCTCCTCTTCCTGCCTCTGTTCTGCCTCAAGTGCCCTGTCCATTATTCCACGCAGCGTGTGCTCCAACAGGTGGACAAGAGGTACAGTGTCACTGATGCATGCACTGTCACTGCTCACCATCCTCGTGGCCTCCTCAAATGGTGCCAGGACAGTACATGCATCCCTGATCATGCCCCACTGGCGTGGTGAAAAAAACCCGAGCTCCCCTGACCCTGTCCTGGTGCCGTAGTCGCACAGGTACTCATTGATGGCCCTCTGCTGCGTGTGCAGCCACTGCAGCATGGCCAACGTTGAGTTCCACCTGGTGGGCATGTCACATATAAGGCGGTTCTTGGGCAGGTTCAACTCCTTTTGAAGCTCAGCCAGGCGAGCACTGGCATTATAAGATCTGCGGAAATGCACACAGACTTTCCTGGCCTGCCTCAGGACATCCTGTAAGCCCGGGTACCTGCCCAAGAACCGCTGCACCACCAGGTTAAGGACGTGAGCCACACAGGGCACATGGGTCAGTTGTCCCTGTCGGAGGGCGGAGAGGAGGTTGGTGCCATTGTCGCAAACCACCATTCCTGGCTTAAGCTGGTGTGGCGTCAACCACCTCTCGGCCTGCCCCTGCAGAGCAGACAGGACCTCTGCCCCAGTGTGTCTCCTGTCCCCCAAACACACCAGCGCAAGCACGGCATGGCATCTTTTTGCCTGCGTACTTGCGTAGCCCCTTGAACGCCTACGGAGCACCGCTGGTTCCGAGGACAAACCACAGGAAGAGGCCATGGAGGAAGAAGAAGAGGAGGGGGTGGAGGAGAGAGGTGTGTCACAACCAGTAGTAGCATTTTGGAGGCGTGGCGGTGGAACAACCTCCAACACTACTGCACCTTGTCCTGCATCCTTCCCAGCTGCCAAAAGAGTGACCCAATGGGCCGTGAAAGAAAGGTAACGTCCCTGTCCATGCCTGCTGGACCATGAGTCAGCGGTAATATGCACCTTACCGCTGACCGCCCTGTCCAGCGAGGCCAAGACATTGCCTTCCACATGCCTGTAGAGAGCCGGAATAGCCTTCCGTGCGAAAAAGTGTCGTTTGGGAACCTGCCACTGAGGAACCGCACATTGCACAAACTCACGGAAGGGGGCCGAGTCTACCAACTGAAAAGGCAGCAGTTGAAGCGCTAGCAATTTAGCCAAGCTAGCATTCAACCGCTGGGCATGTGGATGGCTGGGAGTGAACTTCTTTCGACGGTCCAGCAGCTGGGGCAGGGAAATTTGCCTGCTAGAATCGGACGTTGGTGTACTGCTAGCAGAGTGCCCGCAAGTACTTGCCTGTGACACACCTAATTCTACACCTTCATTCCTCTCAGAGCAGGTTTCAGAGAGGAGTGAAGGTATAGTGGGGTTGGAGATCCCAGCTGATGCGGTGCAAGAAGAGGTCAGCTTTGTTCTTTGGTGTGGGTCTTTAAGGTAGGCTTGCCAACGAGCTGCATGGCAGGTCAACATATGTCTGATCAAGCATGTGGTGCCCAAGCGGCTGATGTTTTGGCCACGCGATATACGCTTCAGACATATGTTGCAAACAGCAGCTGTGCGATCTGATGCACTTGCCTCAAAAAAGGCCCACACCAAAGAACTTTTTGAATGACGGGCAGAGGCAGCGCCCTGCACAGGCGGAGCTCTGCGGTGTGATTCCGTCGGTGTGCTGCCCATACAATGGCCACTCAAGGGCATCCTGCCTCGTTGGAGATGTGCCTCCTCCTCATCCTCCTCCTCCTCCTCTCTCCTATTAGGCACCCACGTGGAGTCAGTGACCTCATCATCCCCTCCCTCCTCATCACTGGAGCCAATCTGGCAGTATGCTGCAGCTGCTGGAACATGACTGCCAGATTGGTGTCCTTCTTGAGCATCCCCTCTCTCTGCTCTCACGCTGCTGCCTTCCTCTAGCTGGGTATCATCATCAGATCCTTCCAAACGCTGGGCATCCTCCTGGAGCATGTACCCAACACTGTGCTCAAACAGTTCGGGGGACTCCTCAGGAGGAGGGCATGGTGGGTCTAGGGAAGGATTGACTAATGAAGATAATGATACCAGAGAAGAGGACGCTTTGGCAGCTGCTTTGCCAGTACCCTGAGCCTGGGTGAGAGAGGATGAGGAGGATGAGGTGGGCTTGGTCATCCACTCTACCAAGTCTTCGGCATGATGTGGCTCAACATGTCCAGCTGCCGAAAACAAGGACAAGCGTGTCCCATGGCCATGTGCTGATGACAATGCACCGCGTACACGACCAGCACTGTTGCCCCCAAACACAGAGCCTGCTTGCCCTCTTTTTTTGCCTCCTGACTGTCTGCCTCTCCTTGGTTGCCTTCCAGACATTTTAATGGATGGCCTGCAGGGAGATGGGAAAAACAGCAATAAGGGCTACCTTCAGGTGTATATTGTGCAGGAGGCTTAGCAACAATGACACTGACACTGTCCCCTGCCTATCCTTCTCTGTCCCTAAACACAAGGATTGAAAATATGGTTCAGCAAAAAAGTTTTAGAACAGAATAGCACACTGACACTTTCCCTCACTGTCCTACTCTGTCCCTCCCTACAAACAAGATTTAGCACAGAATAGCACACTGATAATTTCTACGAGTGTCCTTCTCTGTCCCTCAACTCAAGGATTGAAAATATGGAACAGCAAAATTGGTTTAGAACAGAATAGCACACTGTCAGTTTCACTCACTGTACCTCTCTGTCCCTCAACTCAAGGATTGAAAATATGGTTCAGCAAAATAGTTTTAGAACACAATAGCACACTGACACTTTCCCTCACTGTACCTCTCTGTCCCTCAACTCAAGGATTGAAAATATGGAACAGCAAAATTGGTTTAGAACAGAATAGCACACTGTCAGTTTCACTCACTGTACCTCTCTGTCCCTCAACTCAAGGATTGAAAATATGGTTCAGCAAAATAGTTTTAGAACACAATAGCACACTGACACTTTCCCTCACTGTACCTCTCTGTCCCTCAACTCAAGGATTGAAAATATGGTTCAGCAAAATAGTTTTAGAACAGAATAGCACACTGTCAGTTTCCCTCACTGTACCTCTCTGTCCCTCAACTCAAGGATTGAAAATATGGAACAGCAAAATTGGTTTAGAACAGAATAGCACACTGTCAGTTTCACTCACTGTACCTCTCTGTCCCTCAACTCAAGGATTGAAAATATGGTTCAGCAAAATAGTTTTAGAACACAATAGCACACTGACACTTTCCCTTTACTGTACCTCTCTGTCCCTCAACTCAAGGATTGAAAATATGGAACAGCAAAATTGGTTTAGAACAGAATAGCACACTGTCAGTTTCACTCACTGTACCTCTCTGTCCCTCAACTCAAGGATTGAAAATATGGTTCAGCAAAATAGTTTTAGAACACAATAGCACACTGACACTTTCCCTCACTGTACCTCTCTGTCCCTCAACTCAAGGATTGAAAATATGGTTCAGCAAAATAGTTTTAGAACAGAATAGCACACTGTCAGTTTCCCTCACTGTACCTCTCTGTCCCTCAACTCAAGGATTGAAAATATGGAACAGCAAAATTGGTTTAGAACAGAATAGCACACTGTCAGTTTCACTCACTGTACCTCTCTGTCCCTCAACTCAAGGATTGAAAATATGGTTCAGCAAAAGTAGGATTTTTAAAACAGCTTACCTGTAAAATCCTTTTCTTGGAGTACATCACGGGACACAGAGCAGCATAGTCATTACTATGTGGGTTATATAGAATTACCTTCAGGTGCTGGCACTGGCAACTTCCAAAACAGGAAGTACCCTCCCCTATATAAGCCCCTCCCATCCGGGAGTACCTCAGTTTTGTAGCAAAGCAATACGTGTCCCCAAAAGAGGGGTGGGAGCTCTGTGTCCCGTGATGTACTCCAAGAAAAGGATTTTACAGGTAAGCTGTTTTAAAAATCCTACTTTCTTGTTCATACATCACGGGACACAGAGCAGCATAGTCATTACTATGTGGGACGTCCCAAAGCAATGCCACATGAGGGGGGGGATACACCATACATAAGCTGGGCGCCATCAGGCATGAGGATCTTTTGCGGCCTGCAACACACTGCGCCCAAAGGCGACATCCTCCTGACTTCTAACGTCCACCTGGTAGAACCTAGTAAACGTGTGTACTGAAGACCATGTTGCGGCCTTACAAATTTGCGCCAGGGAGGCCTGGTGATGCACTGCCCATGAAGTTCCAACTGCTCTCGTGGAGTGCGCCCTAACTTTGAACGGAGGCGGTCTACTTCTCAAGCCATAGGCTTGTATTATGACCTGTCGAATCCACTTGGCTAAAGTAGATTTTGATGCTGCCTGACCCTTTCTGGGGCCTTCCGGCAGAACAAACAAAGAATCCGTTCTACGAATCTGAGCAGTGGCTTTTAGATAAGCTTTAACTGCTCTTACTACATCCAAAGAATGCAATAACTTTTCCTCTACCGAGCTTGGTTTGGGGAAAAAAGAAGGAAGAACCACATCCTGGTTCAAGTGAAACCTCGATACCACCTTAGGAAGAAAGGCTGGGTGAGGACGTAATACTACTCTGTCCTTATGGATAACCAGATATGGCTCTTTACAGGACATGGCGGCTAATTCCGACACTCTTCTAGCCGAGCATATGGCTACTAAAAATATCAATTTCCTGGTGAGTAGAACCAAGGAAATGTGCCGCAAAGGTTCAAATGGCTGCTTCTGCAGAACCGACAGAACCAAATTTAGATCCCATGGGCATATGGGAGCCTTAATCGGTGGAATAATACGAGTCACACCTTGCATAAAGGATTTGACAAGTGAATGCATAGCCAGGGGCCTTTGCAATAGTATTGACAAGGCCGAAACCTGGCCCTTGATAGTACTTAAGGCAAACTTCCTGTCTACAGCCCACTGCAGGAAGTCCAGAATTCTGCCTATAACGTACTTACGTGGATGCCATTTTCTGGCCTCGCACCAAGTGATGTACGCCTTCCAAACTCTATAGTAGATCTGCCTGGATACAGGCTTCCTGGCATTGATTATAGTTGAAACCACAGAGTTAGAGAGACCTCTCTTCTTTAGGATGTGGGATTCAATAGCCAGGCCGTTAAACTTAGAGTTAGTAAGGAAGGGTGGTATATCGGTCCTTGCGAAAGCAGGTCCGGACGACGTGGAAGGGTCCAAGGACTCCCCACAGACATTTTGATGATCTCCGCGTACCAGGCCCTTCGGGGCCACACTGGAGCCACCAGGATCACCGGCTTCTTCTCCAACCTGACTCTGCGAAGGAGTCGAGGCAACAATTGTAGCGGAGGGAATGCATATATCAGTCTGAACTGATCCCAAGGGAACACCAGAGCATCCGAGCCGCAAGCGAGGGGATCCCTTGTCCGGGAGACAAATCTGTCCACCTTTGCGTTGAATCTGGATGCTAGCAGATCTACATCCGGTGTTCCCCACCGCTGACATATTGCTCGGAAGACCTCGGGATGAAGGGACCATTCCCCTGGGCATAACTGTTGGCGACTCAGAAAGTCCGCCTTCCAATTCTCCACCCCTGGAATGAAGACAGCTGATATACATGGGACATGCTTTTCTGCCCATTCCAGGATGTGACTTACTTCCCTCTGGGCTGCACGACTCCTGGTGCCTCCCTGATGATTGATATATGCCACTGCTGTGGCATTGTCTGATTGAATTCTGACAGGGGACCCTTGGAGTCTGGATGTCCAGGCTACTAGGGCGTACCGGGCTGCTCGTATCTCTAAGAGATTGATGGGCAGGGTTTTTACTACATTTGACCATCTGCCCTGGAGAGACCATTGCTCCAGTACTGCCCCCCAGCCTATAAGGCTGGCATCTGTAGTGACCACCTTCCAAGATATCGGGCTGAAGGGTTTTCCCTTCTGGAGATTCTGGGGGATCAACCACCAGCAGAGACTCTTCCGAACGGAAGGGGACAAAGCCATCGGGAAGTCTAGAGCCTGAACTTTTCCGTTCCAGGCTGACAATATGGCCCTTTGTAAATTCCTTGAGTGGAATTGGGCGTATGGTACAGCTTCGAATGATGCTACCATCTTTCCTAGCAGCCTCATGCACAGGCGTATGGACGGCTGTCTTTTTGCACAAAGCAGACGGACCAAGGCCCTCAAAGAGGATACCTTGTCTAGAGGTAAGAAAATCTTCCTCTGGTCTGAATCCAGCCGTAGCCCTAGATATACCAGGTTTTTCACCGGCTGTAGGGCTGACTTGTCCAGGTTGATGACCCAACCGTGAGACTCTAGATACTTGATTGTATCGACAATTACCACTTCTAGCTTGGCAACTGAGTGGTCCATCAACAACAGGTCGTCTAGGTATGCCATTATCGTTACACCCCGTGTTCTTAGATCGGCCAACAGTGGGGCCAGAATTTTTGTGAACACTCGTGGTGCTGTGGCCAGACCGAATGGTAAGGCTCTGAACTGAAAATGGCGCCCTTCTACTGCAAAGCGTAGGAATTTTTGATGACCTGGAAAGATGGGAACATGCAAGTAAGCATCTTTGATGTCGATCGAGGCTAACCATTCCTCCCCTTGTAGGGCAGCGGTGACCGATCGGATCGACTCCATCCGGAAAGACCGGACGTTTAGAAATTTGTTTAGACTCTTTAGGTCCAATATGGGTCTTATGTCCCCGTTTGGCTTCGGGACTGTGAAAAGGTTTGAGTAGAAACCCAACCCCCACTCTTCCATAGGAACCTCCATAATTACTCCTTGGAGCAATAGTTGTTCTAACGCCAATAGGAGAGACCCTCTTTTCAGAGGGTCTCTTGGCATGCCTGACCACATAAAATGGGACGGAGGAGACTCTTTTAACTCCAACTTGTATCCCAGAGTTACTGCGGAGAGCACCCATCTGTCTTTGATCGTCTCCCGCCAGGTCTCTGCGAACAACTGAAGTCTTCCCCCCACCCGTTTGAGTGGGGGCAGCCTTTCATAGGCTTGACTTGGAGGCTGGTTTAGTACCTCTTCGGATCCAGGGTTTTTTATTACCCTGTGGCTGTCCCTGATTTTTACCTCCTGAGTTTGACCGAGGAGGCCGTCGGAACTGCTTAGTAGCAGACGTCGCAGGGATAGGAGAGGTAGTCCTCTTAAAAGATGGACCCCTAGACCTCTTTTTACTCGGTAAGAGAGTACTTTTACCACTGGAAATCTTCTGGATATACTTATCCAGGTCTTCGCCAAAAAGGCGTTCCCCATGAAATGGGAAGCTAACTAAGAGCTTCTTACAGGGAGCTTCAGCAGACCAGTTTTTGAGCCACAGAAGCCTACGCATATGTACCAAAGACAGCGTGAGGCGGGAGGCCTGATGGATAGAATCCTTGATGGCGTCAACCGCAAAGCATAATGCTCTAGGCAGATCAGCCAGAGCCTGGGCCTGCTGGTCTGGCAAATCCCTCAGGACCATTTTCATTTGATCCTTCAAAGCTTGGCAGACCCCAATAGCTGCCACTGCTGGCTGTGTAACAGCCCCTGCTGTGGAAAAAGCAGATTTTAATAAAGATTCCAATTTTTTATCCACTGGATCTTTGAACATTTGAACATTATCTACTGGACATGTCAGTGATTTGTTCACAGAAGAGATGGCTGCATCCACCGTAGGAACATTCCATCTCTGGGTGAACTTTTCCTCCATGGGATAGATCACCGGAAACCTTTTAGGCGGAACAAATAGTTTATCAGGATGTTCCCAGTCCTGGTATATAAGTCCTTCCAATAATGGATGTATTGGAAAGGAGCAATTAACCTGGGGAGCTTTTAGCGACCCCAATGAGGAGACAGCAGTAGTTGATGGTTCAACAAGAGGCATTTTAAATGCAGATCGAACCATGTCAGTTAGGGTCTGGACCCACAATCTTTCAGTCTGCGATGCTGAAAATGGTTCATCTACTGTCGATTCCTCAAAAACAGAGCTAACCTCCTCCTGATCCCCTTCAGGTAGGTCGGTCCCTTCCTGGGACTGTTGCTCTGCCAACAGGCACTCTAATGGAGGTGATGGAGATCTGGCGCGCTTTCTTTCCTGTAGAGAAGAAGCGATCAATGCTGCCAATCTCTGCTCCAATCCCTCCAGAGTTGAGGAAAAAACCTCCTCTGTTATATATGCAGGAGCAGGTGGACTGAGGACAGCCGCAGTACCTGGCACTCCCGGGGGTTCCTTATGGGTATTAACCTCTGATTTCTCAGGGGAGGAGGGTGCAGATGACTGCTCCAGATCCTCAGAGCCCGATGGAGACCCCCTACACTTCCTGAGAGGTATATCTCGGAGTTTTTTAGGCGGCATATTCCTTAGTTCAAAGCTGAGGTATTCCAGCCGCAATACACCCCTTACTGAAATAGTCTAATGCAATTTGCTGCTATGTACATCAGTGGGTGTCTACTAATGCGTCTTTCTGGGGATGCCTGTATCAACCGCCCGCTGTAAGCCCCTATACCATGCTACCAGCTCCTTTTCATGCTCTGTGTCCATAGCAAGCAGCGTGGACTGAGTCCTTTTATCTTGCTGGGACGCCCGCACATGCGCAGAAGCGCTGGGCGCACAGAGCGCGTCATCCGCCAGGCTCCGCCCCCTTTTTTGAAGCTAAACCTTATAAAAGGAAAGCATGTGTGCGCGCGCCCGCGCGTGCACGTGTGCGCTCTTGGCGCCATGTAGGGAGAGGAGCCAGGGTCCCTGTTTCACCAGGACTCGGGGATGGAAGGAAACTCCTTGGCAGCATGACAGAGGAATGCAGCTTCCCTGATAGAGAGCTCACTCATCTGCCTGGACTTTCACCATGGAAGGAATAGTCCCAAGAAAAAAGACGTTCCACAGCGGCCTCTAGTGGACAAACACAGGTACCGCACCTTTGTCTTTTTTTTTTTTTTTTTTTTTTTAAACCTCCTTTATGAAAAAACATTTCCAGGTTTACAGTTTTTTTAAAACTTCCCTTATGAAAAAACATTTCTAGGATTTCTTAGGCATATACAGCTATTAGCGGGAATACCCTTTAGGTAACAGGCAGAAAGACATATTAGGCTTGGGGGTCCCCTCAATAGAACCAAGTTCCTGAGGGGCCCCCACTTACCTTTTCCCCGCCGCAGGACTTTGTTTGGTCCACAGAAGCCCAAACTTCACCTCTCACGGCAGGCATTGTACTAGACCTTCAGGGACCGGGTTCCCAAGGATTCCACTCCCCTGGACCTGTATAGCACCCTGCACAGATAGCCTCTTGGTTTTGGGTATGACCAGAGCTCTGGATCCCAGGGTCCAGCCCTCCTAAGAGAGGCATTACAGGCAAAACCCTGCTCTTCTCTGCAAGGCCTGGGTACCGACCGTTTAGCTATGAAGCTTTTTTGGTCGGATCCGGAATAGCTTGCTAAGGCCCAGAGAACCTGTACACAAGCCCAGATGAATACATGTTAACCTTGGCCAACACCTTAGACACTGGCAAAAAACTGAGGTACTCCTGGATGGGAGGGGCTTATATAGGGGAGGGTACTTCCTGTTTTGGAAGTTGCCAGTGCCAGCACCTGAAGGTAATTCTATATAACCCACATAGTAATGACTATGCTGCTCTGTGTCCCGTGATGTATGAACAAGAAATAGTTTTAGAACAGAATAGCACACTGTCAGTTTCCCTCACTGTACCTCTCTGTCCCTCAACTCAAGGATTGAAAATATGGAACAGCAAAATTGGTTTAGAACAGAATAGCACACTGTCAGTTTCACTCACTGTACCTCTCTGTCCCTCAACTCAAGGATTGAAAATATGGTTCAGCAAAATAGTTTTAGAACACAATAGCACACTGACACTTTCCCTCACTGTACCTCTCTGTCCCTCAACTCAAGGATTGAAAATATGGTTCAGCAAAATAGTTTTAGAACAGAATAGCACACTGTCAGTTTCCCTCACTGTACCTCTCTGTCCCTCAACTCAAGGATTGAAAATATGGAACAGCAAAATTGGTTTAGAACAGAATAGCACACTGTCAGTTTCACTCACTGTACCTCTCTGTCCCTCAACTCAAGGATTGAAAATATGGTTCAGCAAAATAGTTTTAGAACAGAATAGCACACTGTCAGTTTCCCTCACTGTACCTCTCTGTCCCTCAACTCAAGGATTGAAAATATGGAACAGCAAAATTGGTTTAGAACAGAATAGCACACTGTCAGTTTCACTCACTGTACCTCTCTGTCCCTCAACTCAAGGATTGAAAATATGGTTCAGCAAAATAGTTTTAGAACAGAATAGCACACTGTCAGTTTCCCTCACTGTACCTCTCTGTCCCTCAACTCAAGGATTGAAAATATGGTTCAGCAAAATAGTTTTAGAACAGAATAGCACACTGTCAGTTTCCCTCACTGTACCTCTCTGTCCCTCAACTCAAGGATTGAAAATATGGAACAGCAAAATTGGTTTAGAACAGAATAGCACACTGTCAGTTTCACTCACTGTACCTCTCTGTCCCTCAACTCAAGGATTGAAAATATGGTTCAGCAAAATAGTTTTAGAACACAATAGCACACTGACACTTTCCCTCACTGTACCTCTCTGTCCCTCAACTCAAGGATTGAAAATATGGTTCAGCAAAATAGTTTTAGAACAGAATAGCACACTGTCAGTTTCCCTCACTGTACCTCTCTGTCCCTCAACTCAAGGATTGAAAATATGGAACAGCAAAATTGATTTAGAACAGAATAGCACACTGTCAGTTTCACTCACTGTACCTCTCTGTCCCTCAACTCAAGGATTGAAAATGTGGTTCAGCAAAATAGTTTTAGAACACAATAGCACACTGACACTTTCCCTCACTGTACCTCTCTGTCCCTCAACTCAAGGATTGAAAATATGGTTCAGCAAAATAGTTTTAGAACAGAATAGCACACTGTCAGTTTCCCTCACTGTACCTCTCTGTCCCTCAACTCAAGGATTGAAAATATGGAACAGCAAAATTTGGTTTAGAACAGAATAGCACACTGTCAGTTTCACTCACTGTACCTCTCTGTCCCTCAACTCAAGGATTGAAAATATGGTTCAGCAAAATAGTTTTAGAACACAATAGCACACTGACACTTTCCCTCACTGTACCTCTCTGTCCCTCAACTCAAGGATTGAAAATATGGTTCAGCAAAATAGTTTTAGAACACAATAGCACACTGACACTTTCCCTCACTGTACCTCTCTGTCCCTCAACTCAAGGATTGAAAATATGGAACAGCAAAATTGGTTTAGAACAGAATAGCACACTGTCAGTTTCACTCACTGTACCTCTCTGTCCCTCAACTCAAGGATTGAAAATATGGTTCAGCAAAATAGTTTTAGAACACAATAGCACACTGACACTTTCCCTCACTGTACCTCTCTGTCCCTCAACTCAAGGATTGAAAATATGGAACAGCAAAATTGGTTTAGAACAGAATAGCACACTGTCAGTTTCACTCACTGTACCTCTCTGTCCCTCAACTCAAGGATTGAAAATATGGTTCAGCAAAATAGTTTTAGAACACAATAGCACACTGACACTTTCCCTCACTGTACCTCTCTGTCCCTCAACTCAAGGATTGAAAATATGGTTCAGCAAAATAGTTTTAGAACACAATAGCACACTGACACTTTCCCTCACTGTACCTCTCTGTCCCTCAACTCAAGGATTGAAAATATGGTTCAGCAAAATAGTTTTAGAACAGAATAGCACACTGTCAGTTTCCCTCACTGTACCTCTCTGTCCCTACAAACAAGGATTAGCACAGAATAGCACACTGTCACTGACACTCTCCCTACCTATCCTTATTTGTCCCTAAACACAAGGAATCCAGGATTAGTAAAGGAAAAAAAATGACACTGTCCCTGCCTATGCTTCTCTTTCCCTGCTCCGGAACACACTACACAAGGCCGCCGCGCTGGCGGCCTTTTATAGTGTGGGGCGTGTACTAAACCCCATCAGCAATAATTGGCCACAGGCATCCTGCCTGTGGCCAATCATTGCTCTCCTCGCTGCCGGCGCTGTGATTGGCCAAGCATGCGGGGTCACAGTGCATGCTTGGCCAATCACAGCGCCTGGATGACACTGCGATGGCGTAGTGCATTGTGGGCCGTTTGCGTCACTCGAATTTGGCGCGAACGGCCCAAAACGTTCGATCTTTGTCGAACGATCGAACAGCCGATGTTCGAGTCGAACGTATGTTCGACTCGAACACGAAGCTCATCCCTAGTAGAGATGGCCTTGCGGTTCGCCCCGTGGTCGGTTTGCGGCGCACTTTGCGCGTTCGCTATTCGCCGAACCGGCGGACATATGGCGCTATTCACGACCGCTTTGCGGCCGCCATATTCTTTTACATTGTGAAGAACTTTGACCCATGACACATCCATCATGTGGTACAGGACAGCCAATTGAGACATTTCAGCACATCGACATACCCCCCTACCTTATAAATAGACCTGATCTGGCTGCCATTTTACATTCTGTCTGTTGTCAGTGTAGGGAGAGGTTGCTGTGTGGAGCAGGGGACAGACTGTAATTACTAGCGATTAGGTCCACAAAAGTCCTTTTAAGGACTGGTATAGGTGTACTATTGTTTGGTGTGCAGTATATAGGGGTGTAATACACTTATAATATACTTTCAAATATAGAAAGCATATTATAGTTCATTTCTATTGTGCACTGTGCAGCATTGTGAGTGCTGAGCGGTTCTGCAGCTGTCTCTTGTCAGTGTAGGGAGAGGTTGCTTGCTGTGTGTAGCAGGGACAGACTGTAATCACTAGCTATTAGGTCCACAAAAGTACTTTTAAGGACTGCTATAGGTGTACAGTATATAGGGGTGTAATACACTTATAATATACTTTCAAATATAGAAAGCATATTAAAGTGCATTTCTACTGTGCAGTATTGTGACTGCTGAGCGGTTCTGCAGCTCTTTTGACAGTGTAGGGAGAGGTTGCTGCTGTGTGTTGCAGGGACAGACTAGCAACTAAAATTGCTAACTAATAAAGGTCCACAAAAGTTCTTTTAAGGACTGGTATAGGTGTACTATTTGGTGTGCAGTATATAGGGGTGTAATACACATATAAAATACTTAAAAAATAGATAAAAAAGAATGCTTGTCGTTGTCGATGTTGTGGGACTATGTGTACACAGCTAGTAAGTATTTTGTGGCTGCAAATATGACCTTGAGGTTTTTAATGTTCGCCTGCCATTAAAATGAATGGGGCCCTGCGGTTCGCGAACATTTGCCCGCATTCGCGAACCGTCCCGGTAGATGTTCGTCCATCACTACTGCCAAGCTCTTCCATCTGTCTAAGTCTGAGGAAAAGATGTTCAGAAGTGGCTGTAAGTTGAGTTGGTAGATGAGATGTAGGTTAGAATGGATTTTAGTGCCCAGGTATTGAATAGCCTGGGGAGGCCATGGGGAGGCCATCAGAAGGGAAAGTTGCCACTAAGGCGAGCATGTGAACTGAGAGTGAGAGAGATGTTGAGTGCTTCTGACTTATTTCAATTGATTTTAAAATCCGAAAGATCACCATAGTGATAAGAGGACCGAGAGAGAGGTATGCGGTTCTGAGATGTAAAACAGTAGATCGCAGGGCGGGTCCGAGACGGGGTGCACGGGGTGCTCTGAACCCAGGCGCCAGAGGGGAGGGGGCGCCAAAGTTTCAGGAGCACCGTTGGTCCCGAGTGTGTTACCATCGAGTTGGCATGATTGTGCTTTCCCGCAGCAGCTGCACTTGTCACGAGCGCATGTCAGCGAGGGCGCCATGACCTCGTTCATTGCCCCCCAGTGCACCTCCGCCGTCCACTGACCCACCCGCAGCAGTGTACACATCCCCCGCCCGGCGCCCGATGTGTCCGTACAAGGAGGAAAGAGAAGGTAAGTTAGGTCCGCCCCATGTCCCCCCTGTGCCCGCCCACAACCCCTTGTGCAGCCAATCTGTGCCTGGAAAGGGGTGTGGGCGGGAGATTTCAATGCAGCCAGACCAGTGACACTGTCCTGATGACGCTGCCTGTGCTTCCAAATACAATGCAGCCTGGGTGAGTGATCTCTCCCCTCTCTCTCTTCCCTAAATCCCTTCCCTCAAGACGCTGCACCTCCCCCTGTACCTCCGGGCCGGCTGGTATCTCTAACTATACAGGGGAGGGGGGGCGATCGACAGCTCTGTGATGTCCCTCCAGCCAGCACAGTTCACTTCCCCAGTGTCGGTGTATACAATGGAGAGGGGAGGGGCCTCTGGCCCGAGCAGGCACCAGATTCAGTGCACAAGTTTGTCCCTCTGCTTGTACACTCTGAGTCTTGCTAATACATGCTCTGGTCAAAGGCCCCTCCCCCTCCATTGTATACACTGACACTGGGGAAGTGAACTGTGCTGGCTGGAGGGACATCCTGCAGATATCACAAGGAAGCATGTACATGGGCTGCTGTATGGACTTCTCATGCAAGGTAAGCCTGACACTACCCCCCCACCTGTGACATTGGCCCCCCCACCTGTAACACTGGCCCCCCACCTGTCACACTGTCCCATTGGCACAATACCCCCCTGTACCCTTGGCACAATACCCCCCTGTACCCTTGGCACAATACCCCCCTGTCATACTGCCCCCCTCCTGTAACACTTCCCCTCCATCATTCTGCTCCCTCGTCACACTGCCCCCTTCAGTCATATTTACCCCCCTCCTGTCATACTGCCCCCTCTTGTTACACAGCCCCCTCCTTTCACAGTGCTCCCTCATTACACTGCCCCCTTCTGTCATACTTTCCAGGTATCCTTTTCCTGTCACACTGCCCCCCTCTTGTCACAATATCCCCCTGTCATACTGCCCCTCCTGTCACACTCCCCTCATTATACTGCTCCTTCTTATCACACTGCCCCCCTTCTTTCAAACTCCCCCCTCCGGTCACACTTTCCAGATACCCTTCTTTTGTCACACTGCCCCCTCCTGTCAAAATACCCTGTCACACTCCCCCCCCATCATACTACGGTTCAGGGGCCCTTCATGGTTTCTTGCACTGGGGCCCCAAAGGTTATAGTTACGCCTCTGCATCTGCTCTTCTGGCTGCTACTCCTCCTCCCTCCCAAGTAAAGGGCATAAGACTGCCTTTTTTTCCACTGCTTCTCTCCCTCCAGACAGTAGGCTCCAGCCCCCTGCAATTAACAACTGTTCCCATCCACCAGTCCAGCACAAAGATGACAATCGCAGCTGAACTGGTGGCATGTGGGATGAGGGGGAGGAGCCCAGTAAGACCAGGGGGAGGTACCAGCAGGCACAGGAGTGGGATCAACGTGGTACCATTACCAAGACATACCATCTGCTTACTAAAAAATTTATCTCTTAGTCCCCGTTCACACTAAATCTGATAAAGCACACTATAGGGCATTCTGCGCTGCTTCATTAAAGGTAATGTACCGACATCAAATTTTACTAGGATAAAGCGACAAATTGTTTAATTGTCCAGGTAATGAACTATACCAGACCGGGCATGTGGGGGTACCTGGTACCAGACCAGGTGGAGCTGCGTGCGGAGTACCTATACCTATTATCGGAGCAGACGGAGTGGTGAAAGGCCACTCTTGGGAGAAAGTTACTCTACCTGCAGTGTTGCTCTTTGAGCAAAGTGGCTGCACATATTCAGCAGATGACAAACTCATGTCACCTCATAAGTTTAAGATGTCATGTTTTGTGGTAAGCAGATGGTATGTGCTCTGTCTTGGTGATGGTACACTGAAGTCAATGCAAACAGCTTGCAGTGGATCTGCACAAGTTTATCATGGCATGATTTTATTGAATTTTATGTATAAAATGTTTTATGCATATTATTTATTGTGCTAGGACTGTGGAAAGTACATGTATTAACCACTTTAATACCGGGCACTTACACCCCCTTCTGTTGTGGAAAAATGTATTAATGTATGTTGTCAGATGTCCCCCCAATGTCAGTTTTGCTGTAATACGCTCATCTGAGCGTATTTGCACATACAGACGTTGGTGGAAGATCGGTGGTGGGAAAATCTTCCTATGGAAGCAGCGATGTTTGCTCCATTTAGAGATGTTGTTTTACGCCCCGTCGGGGGACTGGCCACCTCCTGACGGGGGGCGTTAAATGACTCAGAGCGCACAGATCTGTGTCCACAAGAACAGTAGCATAACTATAAAACAGTTGTGGTCCATTGAGGCATAATTGTCATATAGTTCCCGTCATTGGTAGCAGTGAGTTGGTTTGCACAGGGCTTTGTACAAAGCCATGCTTTCTACTGTTCCTTTGTCTCACAGAAAGCATGACCCCTGTACACAGCCGTTTGCACACCGCACTGCTAGGATTATATTTGAATTTAAACATGTCTGTGATTGGTTCTTTTGAAAATATACAAAATGTCTGAATGGCTGTTCTGTGAAGCCACACCTTCTTTTGTTGCCCATGTTTACTATAAATAAAGAGAGCTGGCTATCCCAGGGGACACTCTGCTCTGAGACGACTTGACGATAAGACCTGTGTTGGTGCTTTCCTTGAATGAATGATGGGATGAACGGTGAGTGGATCTTAGCAAACTTAAAGATAGCATTATTGCAAAAAGATGAATCTGAAGTGTGCTTAGGTAGCACAGGAATTATAGGCTGTGTGCTCTGTAAGCAACAGCCTAGAAATTCCACAACAGTTATGGCGGGCCAGGACCTTTGGGAATAGATGGAGTCCCTTTGGACATCGGATCGAGATGGGGGGGAGAGTGGATCTACGTTCCGATGTGTGGGGGCTCTACTCCGTAAAAGAACATTTTTTTTGTCTTTTTGAAATAATGCTGTGTGTGTGTGTGTGATTTTGTTGGGAGAGAGATCGTATGCCTGTGAATCCGATCATGTGGGCCTGTGTCCATGAATCCGATCGTATGTGTGTGATTTTGTCATGGATCGTATGCCTGTGAATTTGATTGTGTGTGCCTGTGTGGGTATGCCTGCATGTGCCTGCATGTGCCTGGGTGTGCCTGGATGTTTGTGTGGGTAAGTTGCGGGCTGTAAGAGTGTAACTAAATGAGAAATGTAGACTGTATGTGATTAGATTGTTTTGTGCGATGTATTGAGCAGTTTGCAGCCAGCCATTGCTGCTGCATTGTTAAAGTCTGGTCCCTGTGTGCCATGTGCTTTGGTGGGGGGGGGGGGGGGGCAGGCAGCATGATCATCAGTTACAGTGGTGAGAGTTGGTGACTCTCTGTGGGTGGCATGCAGGAGTTTTGTAGTGGAAGGGCACTGAGGGATGATGATCTGATGTTACAAATATACTGTATGTGTGTAGTGTTTGTGATTTCTATGAAAAATAGAAATGGATAGATTGTGATTTTTGCCTTTGTAGGGGACAAAGACACATGTCCCCATAAGTGTAAAAATATTTTAACGAAAGTGTTTGGTTTTTGAGTTGAAAGTTCCCGCCGCATATCCAAGTGGTCAGGCATTGCTAGAAGCCAGACAATAGTATGTCTGTGCGATGGCTTTGTTATGGAAGCTGAGGCCACTGTGTGTGTGAACTTTAGGTAGAGAAAAGTGGTGAATATCTCAGAGTATATTAACTTAGAGAAATGAATATGTTTTTAATGTTGTGCATGTAACTTACATTTATTAAATGTGCTGTTTAGTGGCCAAAGGGTTTTTAAAATGTTTAAGTGCTCATGTGGTCCTTGTAGAGTGTAGCAGACACACATTTTTCAGTGGATTTTGATGATAATTTAGAAAAATCTCAATGGTGTAGTCTGTCTTTGTGGAGAAAAACATTTTTGATTTTCTTTTAAAGAGATGCTGGTTTTGGCGGGAAAAAAAATACATGCGTCAATAGCGACATTCTTGGCTTTTGATTAGCCTTGTGGTTTGTCTGCCATTTTGAGGCACAGTTTTTCCTTAGCCTGTGGGTATTCTATAAGGGAAGCTGCAGCCACCTTTCCTTTGGGTATAATATCATGTGACCATGCTGTGGCATTTGTCAGCTATGTTGCTGGTGGAATTTCTCAGTTTTTGATGTTTGGTGCGAATGTAGTGCGGTCTTTTTTGCATTGGAACCTGGTGGAGGCCATTTGTGTTTTTCTTTGTGTGGGGGAACCCATGTGGTGTTCATTGTGACGTCCCATGCTGGTTTTGGCGGGAAAAATTGCATGCGTTAATGGCGCCATTGTTGTTGTTGTCCATGAGGCTTGCGATGGTTCATCCACCATTCATGGGCTTGCCTCTAGTAAGCTGTTACCTTACCTTTGTTTGCTGATGTCACTGGGTGTTGCATAATCATCTACTGATCTCAGCTTGTGATTTTGCAGGATTTATGCCTTTGCAATGGGACTATTAATCCATAATTTTTAGTTCTATAATTCAGTATTGTGGTTTAATTTTTTGGGGTTTTATTGCATCATCTGGGCATTCATCTGGACTTTTATCATTAAATGTTTTCAAATCATTGGACATTATTTTTTGGTATCTAGTGGCTAGTGCCTTTGTTGAGTGTGCACTGCTTTTTGCACATCGGCCCCTGGATGCTATATTAACATTTGTTGATTGGCACAGTTTTCTTCTGTTCTATGCGTTTGCAGTTTGACCTGTGCACTGCTGGGGAGAGTAGTGAAACACCAGGGTGACATACTGAGAGGCTGTTTTTGTTTAATGTTGAATTCGCTGGTTTAAATTGTTTTTCTAAGCATCGCCTTTTGAGTTGAGTAGAGTGGTATCTTGAGATAGCGTGGTCTTACCCCGAGGGTCCACAACGTGCTTGCGGACACACGCACATGCTGGGGCCTATTTATGGATGGGATCTGGCTGACCTACCAGCATTTGGAGTGTGGGGGGAGGCCAACGCAGAGACAGGGAGAACATGCAAACTCCATGCAGGTGATGTTGGGATGGGGATTTCTCTGTTTTCATTTAAGTGAATGTAAGCTATTGCAGGGTCAGCTGACTTTGCAGTATATGAGCGGCGGTTTTTGTATTGGATTTTGTTTTTAAGTGAAAACTCCACTTTGCACTGAATTTTGCACAATGGTGTATTTTTATGTTTAAATTGGAGTCTTGATAGACAAGGCGATTAGGGCTAGGCCTCCCCCTCCCCCTCCCTCTTCCTGAACAATTGATATGTAAATAAACCAGTTTGGTTTTTTTAAGAAGCTGAGCATGTAACCGGAAGTTTCTTTTCAGCATTTATATATCAGCATAAAGTTGGTGGGAGGAGCTTGGGGTTGTCTGAAAGGTTGGCCAATGAGATTTGTGTTTGGAAGGAAAATGAAAAGCATTTTTGCATTTAAAAGTGTTTTATATTTTGTTCCAGTTTTGTGAAGTTTTGTACTGTAATACAGTTTTGGGTAGAGAGCAAACAGCGGGGCATCACCATTGTTTTATCATCTAGATACAGAGAGAAGCCACATTGTTCTGCAGGTGGTAAACTGGCGTAAGTGTTCTGTGTGGTTTAGTCTGACAACGCAGTGTATGGGTGTATAGCGGAAAATGCTTGTGTATGCATGCACTGTGAGGGGTAGAGGCCTAATTCAGGGGTTGATCTGTGGTTGTTGCTGTAGTTCCAAAAGTGTTGGGACAACAAGCCATAGAGTTGACGCCTCGGTTAGGGTTTCTAGTTGGAGGACTTGACCATATAGTGGTTGTAGTTCTTCAATCCACCGTATAAGAAGACACCGGGCGGTGCTCTCCGAAATGGGTGCAACGGTTTAACCTGGACGCAGGTTTAAGACGATAAGCCGATTCGAATCGCAATGGACACAAGGAGGTCTGTGCAAAGGGAAGGAATGGAGGCTTCCCACAGTCAGAGGGTCACACAGTGCACGAAGCCTAGTTTTGGGGCAAAGGCCTTTGAACCCCAAAAAGATTGACATAGGTGGTCCAAGGATACTATTTTGGGTATCCCTCTGGAATGGATGTAGTTTAGCTGTGGCTTAAGAAATCTGTAATGATGAGTGTTGATGGAGGTGTAGTACACGCTTTTGTGATTCTCAGAGGAGGAACGGTGGTTAGATTCTCATGCCCGTTTGTTTGAACTTTGTATGGCTGGTCCATGCAAGGTTCTCGAGTTGCTCTAATGTTTTTCCCATTGTATTTTTTTCTATTGCTGAAAGAGTAAAGGGAGAATTCTGGCTGTTTTTGTTTTTTCATTTGTGGTTTTGGAAACTGGGAAGTATCTCCCCCACGTTTGTATCTGAATGTTTGTATGTAGTAACGTGAATACGTTCGAACTTACCGCAGCGATCCTTTGATGCGTCGCGGCTGTTGTATTTTTGTAGGAACGAGAAAAGTAAGGGTTACAGAGGGTTTTGTTTGAATCGGTTTTGAAAGAATGTCATTGACAATTTACCAATGTACAGGAATGTCATTATTGTTTTACCATTCTTTGCAGGTTAAATATGAAGGATAGAGTAATGATTTTGCTTATAAGTATTTTTCAGGTCCAAGGAGTTTGTACATAGAGAACAGGTGTATGTAGACAGCGGTACATATGGATAAATACGAGTCTAAGGAGGTAAAAGTATCATAGGCTATTTCATTGTTTCTTTTTTCCTGCACCACGCATTTCTTCCTTCAGTCTGTAATGAGGAAGAAAAGGGGGGAGAATGATAAATGTAAGAGTGACAGTTTTTTTTTTTCAAACTAATAATGACCTCTGTAATTCTAACCAAGTTTGTGCCAAGACTGTCTTTCTTTGATAGAATTTGAATCGGCAAGCAGCAGTCTGGTGAAGTAGGTTCCCATCCCAGAGGCTAAGAACCTTTTGTCAATGGTTCCAGGTATTGTAAGCCACGCACAGGTTATGCAGTGACCACAGTCCCGATGTCTGGGTTATTGTCATATGAGGGTTGTTTGGAGGTCAATCAAAACCAGAGTCGTACTTTCCTCATTAGCTGTCACTTATATTCTCGGCTGATGGGGGAGGTGCGATTGCTGTGACATGAACTTCAAAATGTCCACCACAGGGTTCACGAGTCCCTCCTGGACCCTGACTCAATCAGTTTACATTCTTTCCAACCAGGTGACTGGGTCGTTGTAAAGAAGCTTGAGGGATGAGACCACGCCAGCCACTGCAAGAAGCTGCTCAACCACACCAAAGAATGAGGCGTATCTTTGTTTATTTATATTTTTGTTGTTTAGTAAATTTTAGCAAGGCTAACGATGAAAAGCATCCCAAGTTATTATGTAAAGTGTATTACCTGACTAGCTCAGAAAGCAAACAGGACCGATGGTCTGTTCTGAGTCTTCACCGAGTTTTAGTCCCCAGCGATGACAGAGGTACATGTCATTTATGATGTTATTATGGGTATGAGGAGTTTTGACAAACTAGTGAAGACTCCAAACAGACACTTGTCAATGGAATCTAACGATGCATTTTTAGAGGGTAAAATTGGTTAGTTTTAATAGCTCTGCCTCTTGTCGGTTTGGGTATCTAGGCAGCCCACAAGTGTGTTTGAACTTTAGTTTGGTGCTTCTGTGGATCTGCAGCTTATAAAGGTAATTCCCCCAAAGCAAGAGGTTCATGCGTGATGGTGAAGCTGTCCCAGCATCTTATCTCGCGGCCGATCGTGAGGACCGGATGGTGCGAGAAATTAAGAATGGCAGGGACAGCTAGAAGGGATTTGTTCACCAACCCCGACCAGGTCTGGGCATGGGGTCCTGCATGTACAAGGTGGGGGGGCTCGAGCTTGGGATACGATTGAACAATTCTCATCCGTTAAGGATAGGGTTCTTCATGTAACTGTTGAAGCCAGAGCTGTAGCTAAGTGAAGGTTGGGAGTCCTTTTAAGGGTCTGGGAATCTTTGGGGATCTAATTTTTATTTTACAGCGGATCGTGGTAAAAGGAAGTGGGAATATATATACTCATGTCGTTTTTATTTCTATTCTTTCTATGTCGTGACGAGATGCTCCTGTTGCCTGATTTGACGCGTGACCAGAGTTTCCTTGATGAGACGCCCCGAAGCCGGACCCACATACAAGACACAGAGGATCACAGACAGATCGGCGATTACTACAGCTCACCATGTCATGTCCTCTGAAGAGTAGAGTCTACATGTCAAGCCGTGTTTTCCTTTTTATGGACTAAGGACTGATTCATTTCCGGGTGTAAGAAGCAGATCAACTTTCATCGAGGGACGCATGGGGTGCATATGACAAAAAAGGGAGGACTGTTGTGGAAAAATGTATTAATGTATGTTGTCAGATGTCCCCCCAATGTCAGTTTTGCTGTAATACGCTCATCTGAGCGTATTTGCACATACAGACGTTGGTGGAAGATCGGTGGTGGGAAAATCTTCCTATGGAAGCAGCGATGTTTGCTCCATTTAGAAATGTTGTTTTACGCCCCGTCGGGGGACTGGCCACCTCCTGACGGGGGGCGTTAAATGACTCCGAGCGCACAGATCTGTGTCCACAAGAACAGTAGCATAACTATAAAACAGTTGTGGTCCATTGAGGCATAATTGTCATATGGGTGGTTATGACTAAGGCCTTATAGGCTGAAACGCGTCAACCTTTCCTATTTGCGTTTGTCTACTGTGGCTTGTCAATAAATACATCAAATTTTTTAGAGCAACGACCGGAGTGCGAATCATCTTTTCTTCATTTACTTCTACTCAGCCAGCGACTGTGGATCGAGCACCTGGGAGCTCTGCTTTCTGTCGATGTATGGGTAGTAGCACTGACTTTTCTGTTTATATAATTGTCATATAGTTCCCGTCATTGGTAGCAGTGAGTTGGTTTGCACACGGCTTTGTACAAAGCCATGCTTTCTACTGTTCCTTTGTCTCACAGAAAGCCTGACCCCTGTACACAGCCGTCTGCAAACCGCACTGCTAGGATTATATTTGAATTTAAACATGTCTGTGATTGGTTCTTTTGAAAATATACAAAATGTCTGAATAGCTGTTCTGTGAAGCCACACCTTCTTTTGTTGCCCATGTTTACTATAAATAAAGAGAGCTGGCTATCCCAGGGGACACTCTGCTCTGAGATGACTTGACGATAAGACCTGTGTTGGTGCTTTCCTTGAATGAATGATGGGATGAACGGTGAGTGGATCTTAGCAAACTTAAAGATAGCATTATTGCAAAAAGATGAATCTGAAGTGTGCTTAGGTAGCACAGGAATTATAGGCTGTGTGCTCTGTAAGCAACAGCCTAGAAATTCCACAACACTTCCTGCCCAGGCCAATTTTCAGATTTCAGCGCTATCACTTTCACTGAAAATTGCAACACTGTACCCATATAAAATTGTTATCTTTTTTTTCACACAAATAGAGCTTTCTTTTGGTGGTATTTGATTACCACTGTTTTTTTTTTTTTTTCAAACGAATGAAAAAAAAACTGAATGTTTTTAAAAAAAAAAAGTTTCTTAGTTTCTATTATAAAATTTAGCAAATAAGTAATTTTTCTCCTTCACTGATGTAACTGCACTGATGGGCACTGATTGTGATAGGTGGCATTGATGAGGCAGCATTGATGGGTACTGATGGGGTGATTGAACACAGCTGATCACATGGGAAAGGGCAGCAGCCCTTTACTGCGATCTGTGAATTCTGCTGACTCTGATGTAAGAGGGGCACTGAGAACCCTGATTGTAAGGCAGAAATGTTAGGAACTTTGATGTAAAGGGAAATTTCATTTTCGAAGGGAGGGTGTGGTGGGAGTACAGTGGGGGAGACCAAAATACACCTTTACCTGTGTAGACAAAAATCCTTGCACCACCCCTGGTCACACATACCGCACTGAACTTTTTAAAATGCCCGGCGGCACTGTAACAAAGTTCCGCCTCCTAGACCGGGCTCCTATAATAGATGGCACACTGATCCAATGCCGTGAAATTGAATCAGTGTGACGTGTATCATAGGAGCCCGCGAGTTTGAATCCAAGCTCCGTGACAGCAGGAGATCGCTGCTCTGTGTGATCCACTGGTAGGCTGCAATTGGTGGGCACTGGTAGGCTGCAATTGGTGGGCACTGGTAGGCTGCAATTGGTGGACACTGATAAGGCTGAAATTGGTGGGTACTGAAATTGAATCAGTGTGACGTGTATCATAGGAGCCCGCGAGTTTAAATCCAAGCTCCGTGACAGCAGGAGATCGCTGCTCTGTGTGATCCACTGGTAGGCTGCAATTGGTGGGCACTGGTAGGCTGCAATTGGTGGGCACTGGTAGGCTGCAATTGATGGGCACTAGTAGGCTGCATTCTATGGGCACTGATAAGCTACATTTGATGGGCACTGATGAGGCTGCATTGATCTCTTGTATAATTTCCACAGTCTCTGACCATCTCCTGTAGTATGTCTGCAGTATGTCTGGGGGCTCTTTCTAACAGATTGTAACAGAGGCCCTCTCTGTGTCCATTAGAGAGACCCCCTGCCAGGTCCCATTGGAGTACTCTGTTTCTATTCCTGTATTTTGTTTATTGTTAAGAGATTGTGGGAGGATCCCAGGGTAACGAAGACTCCTTAGGGGAGCATCTCAGTGAGTCGTTGCCATAGAAACATTTGTAAAGGGGAGGAGTTAGCAAGATGACCACGCCCATGTGGGGGCACCAGAAATATTTCTGCACCCAGGCGTCTGTGACCCTAGGATCGGCCCTGGTAGATCGTCCACATAAGCAGCAATTATGTGATGGTACATGCTGGTTTAAAGCCCTCTAATTCCCGGGTTAAGCCTAATGTGTTGCCGTTATTGTTTTAGGGAGAATATAAAGAGGAGTGGGGAAAGTGGACACCCCTGTCTCGTGCCGTTACTTATAGCAAATGGTCTGAAAGCGACTCCTGTTACTCTGACTGTCGCTGTAGGTGTGGAATAGATGGCAGATATCCAGGACAGAGTGGAGGACGGCACCCCAAAGCGTCGTAGGGTGGCCAGAAGGAAAGTCCAGCTCACCCTGTCAAATGCCTTTTCGGTGTCTGTGGACAACAGGATGATAGGGGTGTTAAGACATTTGACCCTTGCCACTACATCTATCGTCCTTATCGTGTCATCTCATGCTTCTCTGTTGCGTATGAATCAGACCTGATCTAGGGGGATTATACGTTGGAGGACAGAGCCTAATCTCTCGGTCAAGATTTTTGTGAAAAGCTTCAGGTCACAATTAAGCAGGGAAATAGGCCTGTAACTCGGGCACAGAAGCTGATCCTTCTCAGGCTTGGGAATGACAGTGATATTTTCTTGCAAAAGGTCTGGTGGCATGGTATGGTCATCTAGTATTGCATTGAAGGTGGTGACAATATTAGTTGCTAACTGTGCTTGAAAGGTTTTATAGTAGAAAATTGTAAAACCGTCCGGGCCCTGTGCTTTCCCCTTTGGGGACCCAGCTAGAGCGCTCGTGAGTTCCTCTGAGGTTATAGGTTTGCAAGAGCAACTCCACCTCCTCAGCATAGAGAGAAGGCAGATTCACAGCTGCAAGATAGGCATCTATTGACTCCACTCTGTCCTGGGGACGGTCCACTGAAGGGCAGGGGTGCAGATTATATAGAGCCTCTGTCAGAGACCCAGTGCTGCAAACACCCACTTCCGGGTGTCAGCAAGGAATTCCCTGCCTGCAAGCACAAATGCTCATGCACGGACACTTAGAATGGGTCGTATAGGACTCAGACCGGGCACGCGCATTCTCATGCACTGCGCCCTATTTAAACGTGGATCACCTGAGCGTCAGTGCTGGATTGTCTTTTCAGCTAGTACCTGTGTTCCTGTTTAAACCTGTTTTCAGATTGATCTGCCCCTGAAGATACCTGGCTTGTTTGACTACCCTTCTCGGATCTCCCTTACCTGCTTTCCTGCCTCTGCCTGTTATACTGACCAAGGCCTGGACTTTTGACCACGACCTTGCCTCTTGATTTGGTACCTCTCTGCCAGCCCACTGTCGACTTCTGCCTGCTCCTGTTTATTCTATTGGATCTACCCTGAATGAATCTGACGTCTGGTCTCTGCAGCACCTGTGCTTGAAGAGGTTTCCAGTGCCTCCCAGAGACTCCATTTTAACCAACAGGCACCTGCACCTTCTCGTGCCCCTGCATTCCCTGTCCTCACCTCCGGGAGGTGCGGGGACCGGGATCGCGCGAGAGGCCGCCCCCACTTCCTCGGCTCAACTGTAAGGTATGTGACAGCCTCATAGAAATCACGGAAGGACTCCGCTATCTCTATGGAGTCATGGGCTCTAATTCCTGCGAGGGTGGATATGGCAGGAATGTAGGATAAGTTGCATTGGGTTTGAATGGCATTTGCTAACGTTCTGCTGCATTTGTCCCTGTATTCGGAAAAGGTTCTATGCCCCTTCAAAAGCTTGTTATTAGATTGGAATAAGGAGTGTTCCCTGATTTGCTCCAGAAGACTAGTAACTTCTGCTTCAAGGACCCTATCTATGTGAGTTTTATGTTTATATTTTTGCAGTCATGGAGCTTGTCAAGCAGCCCAGACAATTTTTTCGCTCTGGCCACCTTAAGCCTGTGACCATATTTAATAAACATTCCTCTGATGTAGCACTTATGTGCAGACAAAATAGAAGGAGGGTGTATTACTCTCAAAAAAAAGAGTTCCAATTCCCGCAAAATGTCCACTTTAACCTCAGGGTCCTGTATGAGGGATTTGGTTAGCAGCCACATGGCCAAACTATGTGTCGGGCGTTGTGAGGCTATAACTATGGTGATCAGAGCATGGTCCGATAGCGCGATATGTCCAATCTGGGCACTAGAGAAAGGTGGGATTGTGGCGTGAGAGACTAGAAAAATATCTATCCTAGAGTACGAGCCATGAACTGGCGAGAAAAAGGTATAGGGGTTGATTTACTAAAGGAAAATCCACTTTGCACTTGAAAGTGCACATGGAAGTGCAGTCGCTGTAGATCGCTGTAAATCTGAGGGGAAGCTCTGAAATTAGGGGAAGCTCTGCTGATTTTATCATCCAATCATGTGCAAGCTAAAATGCTGTTTTTTTATTTTCCTTGCATGTCCTCCTCGGATCTACAGCGACTGCACTTCCATGTGCACTTTCAGTGCACTTTCAAGTGCAAAGTGGATTTTCCTTTAGTAAATCAACCCCATAGTCTCTCTCCTGTGGATGAAGGATATGCCAAATATCAACTAACCTGTGAGAGTGTAACAGTTCCCTGACTCGGTTTCTAGATCTCAGGGACAAAGGTGAGGAGCCTGTCGTTGAGTCTTTGCGGGGATCGATAGTGAGATTGTGGTCTCTCCCTACTAGGGATGAGCTCGGTGTTCGAGTCGAACATACGTTCGACTCGAACATCGGCTGTTCACTCGTTCGACGAAGATCGAACGATTTGGGCCGTTCGCGCCAAATTCGAATGACGCGAACGGCCCACAATACACTGCGCCATCGCAGTGCAATCCCGGCGCTGTGATTGGCCAAGCATGCACTGTGACCCCGCATGCTTGGCCAATCACAGCACCGGCAGCTAGGAGAGACATAATTGGCCACAAGCAGGTTGCCTGTGGCCAATTATAGCTCAGGGGGTTTAGCACACGCCCCACACTATAAAAGGCCGCCAGCGCGGCGGCCTTGTGTCGTGTGTTCCGGCGCAGGGAAAGAGAAGGATAGGCAGGGACAGTGTCATTGTGCTATTCTTTGCTAAACCTTGTGTGTAGGGAGAGAGAAGGATGGGCAGGGAGAGTGTCAGCGATATTCTTTGCTAAACCTTGTATTCAGGGAGAGAGAAGGATAGGCAGGGAGAGTGTCAGTGTCATATTCTTTGCTAAACCTTGTGTGCAGGGAGAGAGGATAGGCAGGGAAAGTGTCAGTGTCATATTCTTTGCTAAACCTTGTGTGCAGGGAGAGAGAAGGATAGGCAGGGAGAGCGTCAGTGTCATATTCTTTGCTAAACCTTGTGTGCAGGGAGAGAGAAGGATAGGCAGGGGACAGTGTCAGTGTCATTGTTGCTAAGCCTCCTGCACAGTATACACCTGAAGCTAGCCCGTATTGCTGTGTTTTCCTGGTGTGTTACACTAACAGGCATTTGCAGCACTTACAGCGGGCGTAGTGTGCTTCCTGCTAAATATACACCTGAAGCTAGCCCGTATTGCTGTGTTTTCCTGGTGTGTTACACTAACAGGCATTTGCAGCACTTACAGCGGGCGTAGTGTGCTTCCTGCTAAATATACACCTGAAGCTAGCCCGTATTGCTGTGTTTTCCTGGTGTGTTACACTAACAGGCATTTGCAGCACTTACAGCGGGCGTAGTGTGCCTCCAGCACATTATACACCTGAAGCTAGCCCGTATTGCTGTGTTTTCCTGGTGTGTTACACTAACAGGCATTTGCAGCACTTACAGCGGGCGTAGTGTGCCTCCTGCACATTATACACCTGAAGCTAGCCCTTATTGCTCAAGCTTTTTTTCTTTTGTGTTACACTAACAGGCATTTGCAGCACTTACAGCGGGCGTAGTGTGCTTCCTGCAAAATAAACACCTGAAGCTAGCCCTTATTGCAGTTTTTTCCTGTTGTGTAACACAGGCAGTCATCTGCAGCACTTACAGCGGGCGTTGTGTGCTTCCTGCAAAATATACACCTGAAGCTACCCCTTATTGCTGGTTTTCCCATCTCCCTGCAGGCCATTAGAATGTCTGGAAGGCAAACAAGGAGAGGCAGGCAGTCAGGAGCCAATTAAAGAGGGCAAGCAGGCTCTGTGTCTAGAGACAACAGTGCTGGTCGTGGACGCGGTGCATCGTCATCAGCACGTGGCCATGGGAACGCGCTTGTCCTTCTTTTCGGCAGCTGGACGTGTTGAGCCGCATCATGCCGAAGACTTGGTAGAGTGGATGACCAAGCCCTCCTCATCCTCCTCATCCTCTCTCACCCAGGCTCAGAGTACTGGCAAAGCAGCTGCCAAAGTGTCCTCTTCCCTGGTATCAATGTCATCATCAGTCACTCCTTCCCTAGACCCACCATGTCCTCCTGAGGAGTCCCCCGAACTGTTTGAGCACAGTGTTGGGTACATGCTCCAGGAGGATGCCCAGCGTTTCGAAGGGTCTGATGATGATACCCAGCTAGAGGAAGGCAGTAGCATGAGAGAAGAGAGAGGGGATGCTCAAGAAGGACACCAATCTGGCAGTCATGTTCCAGCAGCTGCAGCATACTGCCAGATTGGCTCCAGTGATGAGGAGGGAGGGGATGATGAGGTCACTTACTCCACATGGGTGCCTAATAGGAGAGAGGAGGAGGAGGAGGATGAGGAGGAGGTACATCTCCAACGAGGCAGGATGCCCTCCGGGGGCCAGCGTAAGGGAAGCACACCGACTGAATCACACCGCAGAGCTCCGCCTGTGCAGGGCGCTGCCTCTGCCCGTTATTCAAAAAGTTCTTTGGTGTGGGCCTTTTTTGAGTCGAGTGCATCAGATCGCACAGCTGCTGTTTGCAACATATGTCTCAAGCGTATATCGCGTGGCCAAAACATCAGCCGCTTGGGCACCACATGCTTGACCAGACATATGTTGACCTGCTATGCAGCTCGTTGGCAAGCCTACCTTAAAGACCCACACCAAAGAACAAAGCGGACCTCTCCTTGCACCGCATCAGCTGGGATCCCCAACCCCACTATACCTTCAGTCTTCTCTGAAACCTGCACTGAGAGGAATGAAGGTGTAGAATTAGGTGTGTCACAGCCAAGTACTTGCGGGCACTCTGCTAGCAGTACACCGACGTCCGATTCTAGCAGGCAAATTTCCCTGCCCCAGCTGCTGGACCATCGAAAGAAGTTTACTCCCAGCCATCCACATGCCCAGCGGTTGAATGCTAGCTTGGCTAAATTGCTAGCGCTTCAACTGCTGCCTTTTCAGTTGATAGACTCGGCCCCCTTCCGTGAGTTTGTGCAATGTGCGGTTTCTCAGTGGCAGGTTCCCAAACGCCACTTTTTCTCATGGAAGGCGATTCCGGCTCTCTACCGGCATGTGGAAGGCAATGTCCATACCTCGCTGGACAGGGCGGTCAGCGGTATGGTGCATATTACCGCTGACTCATGGTCCAGCAGGCATGGACAGGGACGTTACCTTTCTTTCACGGCCCATTGGGTCACTCTTTTTGCAGCTGGGAAGGATGCAGGACAATTTGCAGTAGTGTTGGAGGTTGTTCCGCCCCCACGCCTCCAAAATGCTACTACTGGTTGTGACACACCTCTCTCCTCCACCCCCTCCTCTTCTTCTTCCTCCATGGCCTCTTCCTGTGCTTTGTCCTCGGAACCAGCGGTGCTCCGTAGGCGTTCAAGGGGCTACGCAAGTACGCAGGCAAAAAGATGCCATGATGTGCTTGCGCTGGTGTGTTTGGGGGACAGGAGCCACACTGGGGCAGAGGTTCTGTCGGCTCTGCAGGGGCAGGCCGAGAGGTGGTTGACGCCATGCCAGCTTAAGCCAGGAATGGTGGTTTGCGACAATGGCACCAACCTCCTCTCCGCCCTCCGACAGGGACAACTGACCCATGTGCCCTGTGTGGCTCACGTTCTTAACCTGGTGGTGCAGCGGTTCTTGGGCAGGTAACCGGGCTTAGAGGATGTCCTGAGGCAGGCCAGGAAAGTCTGTGTGCATTTCCACAGATCTTATAATGCCAGTGCTCGCCTGGCTGAGCTGCAAAAGGAGTTGAACCTGCCCAAGAACCGCCTTATATGTGACATGCCCACCAGGTGGAACTCAACGTTGGCCATGCTGCAGCGGCTGCACACACAGCAGAGGGCCATCAATGAGTACCTGTGCGACTACGGCACCAGGACAGGGTCAGGGGAGCTCGGGTTTTTTTCACCATGCCAGTGGGGCATGATCAGGGATGCATTCACTGTCCTGGCACCATTTGAGGAGGCTACGAGGATGGTGAGCAGTGTCAGTGCATGCATCAGTGACACTGTACCTCTTGTCCACCTGTTGGAGCACACGCTGCGTGGAATAATGGACAGGGCACTTCAGGCAGAACAGAGGCAGGAAGAGGAGGACTTCCTTGCCTCTCAAGGCCACCTTTACCCAGACAGTGTTCCTTATGTCCCACCCATCACACAGGAAGAGGACGAGGAGGAGGAGGAGGAGGAGGAGGAGGAGGATTGTGTCAGCATGGAGGTGGAGCCTGGCACTCAGCAGCATCAACAGCAGCAGTCTTTTAGGGATGATTTACAGTCCCAAGAAACCCGTGGACTTGTACGTGGCTGGGAGGAGGTGGCTGCGGATCATGTCGTTCTTAGTGACCCAGAGGACTCCGGACCTAATGCCTCAGCTAACCTACGCTGCATGGCCTCCCTGATCCTGCAAAGTCTGTGGAAGGATCCTCGTATTCTTCGGATCAAGGAGAGGGACCATTACTGGCTGACCACTCTCCTTGATCCATGGTACAAGGGTAAGGTTGCGGACCTTATCTTACTGTCGCAGAGGGAGCAGAGGATGAGACAACTCTGGGCGGCCTTGCAGAAAGGTCTGTGCAACGCGTTCCCAGAGACTGGGAGGTTACAAACTCCTGGTCTGGGACAACGAGTTTCTGAGGCTTCGGTCAGTCAAAGAAGGAGCGGTGGGGAAGGTGGCCGTCTGACTGATGCGTTCAGACAATTCTTTAGTCCGCAGCCCCAAGGTATGATCGGTTCCAGCAACCATCGCCAGCGTCTGATATACATGGTGCAGGAATACCTAGGGGCAAGGTCAGATTTGGACACCTTTCCCACCGAAAATCCTCTGGCTTACTGGGTCTTAAGGATGGATCGCTGGCCAGAGCTTGCACAGTATGCAATTGAGCTACTGGCCTGTCCTGCATCCAGCGTTCTTTCGGAACGCACATTCAGTGCTGCTGGAGGATTTGTCACGGATCACAGGGTGCGCCTGTCCACTGATTCGGTTGATCGACTGACCTTCCTAAAGATGAACCAGTCTTGGATCACCACCAGCTACCAAGCACCTGAAGCTGATATAACAGAATAATTTATTTTCAAATGTCACATCCCTTCAAGACTAATGCTAATGCTGACTGAGTGACTGTCCTGTTATGTTGACTGACTATCCTCCTCCTCCTCAATGATCCGATTCATGATGATATCTTGGAAAAACATTCTTGTTTCTGGGTGCCGCCACCAGTGGCTAAGGCCCAATTTTTCAGCCCCTGTTTAACAGGGGCATGTAATTACAATTTTTAATGCAATGCTTTGCAGCAGGGCTCATTCCTGCACTCAAACTAGAGTATCTGGGAGAGGTTGCAGTGTCGTGGCACCAGCACCAGTGCCTAAGGCCCAATTTTTCTGCCCCTGTTTAACAGGGGCGTGTAATTACAATTTTTGATGCAATACTTTGCAACAGGGCTCATTACTGTGCTCCAAGTACAGTATCTGTGAGGGGTTGCAGTGTTGTGGCACCAGTGGCTAAGGCCCAATTTTTCAGCCCCTGTTCAACAGGGGCATGTAATTACAATTATTGATCTAATAATTCACAGCAGGGCCCATTCATGCGCCCACCAAGAGTAAATGTGAGGGCTTACAGTGTTGTGACAACACCACCACCACCAACACCACCAACACCACCACCAAAGGCCCAATTTTTCAGCCCCTGTTCAACAGGGGCATGCAATTACAATTCTTGATCTAATAATTCACAGCAGGGCCCATTCATGCACCCACCAAGAGTAACTGTGAGGGCTTACAGTGTTGTGGCACCAGCACCACCATCAAAGGCCCAATTTTTCCTACCACTGTTCAACAATGGCATGTAATTACAATTCCTGATATAATAGTTGACAGCAGGGCGTTCCAGCGCCCACCAAGAGTAACTGTGAGTGCTTACAGTGTTGTGCCAACACCAACACCTAAGGGGTCAATGTCTGCAGAGTATATACGGCAGGCCCATACTTTCAAACATCCAACTTACAAACGACTCCTACTTGCAAATGGAAGGAGACAACAGGAAGTGAGAGGAAATCTACCCCTAGGAAGGGAAATTCTCTCCTGTAAGAGTTAATATGGGAAAAAGGTGTCTCCTCTCTACTGATGCTTTTTCACCAATCCTTGTTTCAATAAAAACCCCACTTTTCAAAAACAGTTGTCATTGGGATGGAAAGTGAGGTGAAATGTTCTGAACAGGGGCACAGACAGCAAAACAAATGTTACAGGGGTGATAACCCTTCCCTATGTTTTCCAAAAAGCTTAAAAATAGATTTTTTGACTGGAGATACACTTAAACAATGTACGTGTTCAAAATTACAAACAGATTCTACTTATGAACAAACCTACACTCCCTGTCTTGTTTGCACCGCCTGTATACTGCTGTTCAGAGTATATAGGGCCTTTTTTATTTTGTGTGCGGGGTTCCCCTTAATATCCATACAAGACCCAAAGGGGCTGGTAATGGGCTGGGGTAGGGGGGGGGGGCTGATGGGGTAGCCATGCCATTTTTCTCAAAGATTTTCATCCATATTACCGGGACCAGACATGACATTAAAGCCGCAAGCAGTTTTAAATGGCTTTTTTTCCTTTAGAAATGTCATTTTGTGCAGGGACAGTTCTAAACACGGGAAACACATGCCACTTCACAGGCATACTTTAGACACCCCCCAGGTACGATATTTAAAGGAATATTTGACTTTTTTTTTTTCACTTTATGCATCATTAAAATGACTGCTCCCGAAAAACGGCCGTTTTTAAAACCTTTTTTTTGCATTGATACATGTCCCCTGGGGCAGAACCCGGGTCCCCAAACCCTTTTTAGGACAATAACATGCATATTAGCCGTTATAATTAGCACTTTAGATTTTGAACGTTCGCGTCCATTGTATTTAATAGGGTTCTAAAGTTCACGCAAACTTTCGGTCCCTTCGCAGGTTCTGGTGCGAACCGAACCGGGGGTGTTCGGCTCATCCCTACTCCCTACCAACAGCGTTCCCTCTGCAAAGGAAGCCAAGGTGGAGAGGCAAGTTTCAAGTCATGAAAGCTGATCCACATTAGTCAAGTACAGGTTAGCCAGGGTGAATGTTTTTGACTGGAGTGTACCTTTCACAAAAAAGGTATCTACCCTCTTGGTTAGTATGGAGGTATTTTAGCTGCCAGGGTACCATCTTGGCCAGGAGGATACACGTGCCCTTTGATTTTGTTGAGGGTGACACACTGATATGCTGTTGGAAAATGTTTGTTTTTAACGTTTCAGGATCCTGTCTGCACGGAAATGAGTTTCCTGTAAGAACACTACTTGTGGTCTTTGCCTCCATAGTTCAGCCACACAACTGGAATGTTTCTCAGTAACGTTTAGGCCCTTCACAGGATACAAATTTCAATGACATTTTAAGAGGGCAGGGGTCTGACCGTCGAGTCTCGCCAGAGCCTGGGGTGGGTGGTGGCATGGGGAGGGTGGGGAGGTTAGAATAAGTGCTGAGAACGACGGAGAAGAGGATGAAGGAAGGATTCAGAGGGAGGGACGGGCTAGTACGGGAAGGGAAGGGTGGTAGAGATGTAGGAATGATGGGAGAAAACGAAATCTCCAAACCGGGAACTACTACAAAGCAGGGCAGCTAAGGCCTAGTGGGGAATGAGGTAAGGCACTTCAGGAGTTTGAGTGCCTCACTGCAATGTTAAGCTTCTATGTAAAAGAATAACCAAAACAAAACCTGTACAAAGAATATAAGGAGCCACGGTAAAACATGCAAAGTCAAGAAAGATACATTATTGCAATAACCTTCAGATGGAGAGACTGCTCTCTCCCAGAGAGTCAAGGCACAGGGAGAGCGAGCCGTGGCTTCCCTGCCCAGTCAAGAACCACTAGATAAAGGGTCCCTAGGCAGGAACCTCCCCTGGGCCCCTAGAAGGGGAACATTTGTAAAAAGATGACACCACTACTAGACTAGTCAGATGAACCTAGTAATGAACCAGGTCAGAGGGAGCGTGCCCAGCTGCACCGAAAAAAAAGAAAAAAAAAGATGGAATTCACCCCAGTAATAACCTGGGGCCAGATGCAGCTGAGCACACTCCACCCAACGGGCACATGGTACAAAATATTATCAGACATTGGCAAACATGCAAGAACCAGAAAGCGAACATTCTAACATATGGGAGGGGGAGGCCCCTGAGGATTCAGCGCTAAAGTGAGCGCTAGTGGCACCGCAGTCCAGATTGCACCCACTAGTTAAGCATGCACTTAGGGCCGTTCCCCAGAGACCCCCTCAATCCCCCCGACAAGTCGATAACACCTGAAATGTAAAAAACAGTGACCTGAGTGAGCCATTATTCACCCCGTAGAGGGTCAAAACCGTAGGGCTAGTGGGGAACCATTGGGCGAGGGGCCCTCCGATGAGCACCTAGACGGTGTTCCATCCTATGTCCCTGGTGGTAGGATTGGGCGAGTCCAATGGCTTGCGGTGTCCCTCTCCATGTGACACTGCCCAGTGAGTCTACATGACCTCCCCACCCGCCAGATAAAATAGTCCCAAAACAAAGGCCCCCTGAGGGTTTCCCATGGGGCGGTCGAGACTGGGGGACCTGTGACAGGCAGTCTAGGAGAGCAACTTAAGATCACCTCTGAGGAGGGTCACCAAGCTCATGAGTCAACAGTGAAAGCAGCCACTGTAACAATGTAACGTGATCAGGGCCACCATCAGGGGGGTACAGGCAGTACACCTGTACAGGGCACGACGGTCCCAAGGGGCCCGACCGTCCCCCGCAGGGGCCCGCACAGGAAGAGGAAGAGAAAGGTCAGAACTCGCTGATTGCAGCACGGGAGGAGGAAGATCCACTAAGATGAGGAGGAGGAAGGTAAGAAGTCAACCCCCACCTGCTTATCAATGTAAATTGTGATCAGCGGCACCCCCCCCTCAACAACTTGAATGAGAGATTTGATCTTGACTTTCGGTGATCGGCGGCAAACTTCCCCCCTCACAAACAACTTGAATCGGCGGAACCCCCCCGCTCGACAACATGAATGGCCGATCTGTTTTTCGGCGATCGTCGGCACCCCCCCTCAACAACTTGAATAGCCGATCTGATTTCCGCCGATCGTCGGCATCCCCCCCGCTCAACAACTTGACAATACCCCCGCTTATCAACTTTAATGGCGAACCGTCCCCTCCCCGCTTCTCTCTTCTCAGCTCCAGGGGGCCCGTTCAATGAAGCTGTAAGGGGCCCCAAAATTCCTGATGGCGGCCCTGAACGTGATGCAGGACTTACACATGGGGAGAGTCTCTAAAAAACCGGGGTAGGCCTTCCACTTGGGTGCTAGTCAAACAGCGAGGGCTTAAAGTAATTGTAAACCCTTACAACACACTTTCGCCTACAGGTAAGCCTAGATTAAGGCTAATGTCTAGTACGCACAATTGCATTTTCCGGAGATAAAAGTGCGATGTGAGCTTTTTGTCGTAAATTCCCCATGTAAAAAAATAATTATATGCATATTCTTATCAGAAATGGGTGAAATAGGTTCCTATGTATATTTATAACCAATATTCCACCCATAAGCCCCATGTACAAAAATAATTATATGCATATTCTTATGAGAAATGGGTGAAATAGGTTCCTATGTATATTTATAACCAATATTCCACCCATAACCCCCATGTAGAAAAAAAATTATATGCATATTCTTATCAGAAATGGGTGAAATAGGTTCCTATGTATATTTATAACCAATATTCCACGCATATTTCCCATATAAAAAAATAATTATATGCATAATCTTATCAGAAATGGGTGAAATGGGTTCCTATGTATAATTATAAACAATATTCCACCCATAATCCCCATGTAGAAAAATAATTATATGCATATTATCATCAGTAATGGGTTAAATATGTTCATTGTCAGGAGTTAACATGATATTCCTTCCATAAACCCCATGAGAAATAATAATTCTACCCATATTCCCATCAAAAACAGGTGAAATGTAAGTTTTGCATGACTTCTGTATAATTTACTATGATCCTGCTGTACAGCTGCATATATATCAGCAAGTGAACAGTTAAACATTAGCAACTGCTTCTTGCAACATTGTATCAAGCACTGCAGGAAAGAATAACATATTATGAGAAACAACAGAGGCATTACCATATATATGTGTATTAGGTACACTGACATCTAGTGAGAGTTCTTAGTATTGCAGCCAATAATCCAATCATCCCATCATCCCAATATGCAGTTTAGTATATCCCCTCCGCACACCCACATATTTTAATGTTTTACAAAAACAAATGAGTATATATGAGGAATATTTGGATATTATCCAGATACAGATACTGTATAATCTCCCAGTCCCACATGGAAAATATAAAGGAAAACAGGAAGAGAGACAAGCTCTCACTAACGGGATTTTAAAGGGAGAGAACAGTTCTGATAGTAGGTGAGTGCACTTGAAACAACAATTTAAGAAAAATATAAATTTTATTATAACATCATAAAAGTTACATTAATACAGATTCGTAAACCTTGAAAATAAAGATCTATGTTGTGCAACTAGCCGACATGTTTCACACTGTATGTGCTTCGTCAGGGCTTAGCAGGTGTCTTTAATTTCATCAAGTCTGTATAAGACATAAAAGTATATATAATTAATATCATAAACAACAGTACATATGCATTGATTGATATGATAAAAAGGTACTACATATTAGCAAGTTTTATAAAGGCATGTCATGCTCACCTAATCTGATTATGAAAAAACTGAAATAGGATACACATCACTGAGACAACCACTTCAACATAATGACCGACCCCCATCCACAACTGCTAGAGCCGGCGGACGTCAGAACCAACCGGTCGAAACGCAAGAATTTTGATTCTGTAAGCTGACCAGATAAATAATATAATCAAATTTTACCCATACAATCAAACTTTACCAAAAAAAATAATAATAATTAATTAATCAAATTTTAACCGATGACATAAAAATATTCATGATTGTACAGGGGAACCCCCTAATAACTATCAGGTCTATTTAGGGCAAGATAAGAGGATAAACTTTATTATAGGGATATCAGCAATAATATTTTAGTTTATATCCATTTAGGTTTTAGATTTTATGAAGTTTTGATGATATTGGGGCTCACTAGAGTGGTATATCATAGTAATCTATTATGACAGATCCATCTTGTATGGAGGTATAGTTGTTATTAAGTAGCAGTGGTAAAGATTTAGATTAAGATTAACCATTGGGGATGATGTCTAAACATGCATATAGCAGTGTAGCAAACATATTGCTATATACCATTCAAATAGCATAAACTAGCAATACAGCTCGAAAAATACTGGAGTATAAAGATATTAATAGGGATGAGCCGAACACCCCCGGGTTCGGTTCGCACCAGAACCTTCGAACGGACCGAAAGTTCGCGCGAATTTTCGAACCCTATTCGTTATAATGGACGCGAACGTTCGAAATCAAAATTGCTAATTACAACGGCCAATATGCATGTTAATGTTATAAAACAGGTTTGGGGACCCGGGTCCTGCCCCAGGGGACATATATCAATGCAAAAAGAAATTTTAAAAACTAAAGTTTTTTCGGGAGCAGTCATTTTAATGATGCATAAAGTGAAAAAAAAAAAGTGAAATTTTCCTTTAAATATGGTACCTGGGGGGTGTCTAAAGTATGCCTGTGAAGTGGCATGTGTTTCCCGTGTTTAGAACTGTCCTTGCACAAAATGACATTTGTAAAGGAAAAAAAGAAGCCATTTAAAACCACTTGCGGCTTTAATGTCATGTCTTGTCCTGGCCGCCATATGGCTGAAAATCCTTGAGAAAAATGGCATGGCTACCCCATCACCCCCCCCCCCCCCCACCCCAGCCCCTTTGGGTCTTGTATGGATACTAAGGGGGACCCCGCACCCAAAATAAAACCCTATACCTACAACCCTATATACTCTGAACAGCAGTATATAGGTGGTGCAAACAAGACATGGACTGTAGGTTTGTTCTTAAGTAGAATCTGAACAGGTACATTATGAAGTGTAGCTACATCCCAAAAAAATCAATTTTTAAGCTTTTTGGAGAACATAGGGAGGGGTTATCACCCCTGTAACATTTGCTGTCTTTGCACATCTGTTCAGAACATGTCACCTCACTTTCCGTCCCAATGACAAATGTTTTTGGAAAAGTGGGGTTTTAATTGAAACAAGGATTGGTGATAAAGCATCAGTAGAGAGGAGATACCTTTTTCCCAAATTAAATCTAACAGGATAGAATTTTCCTTCCTAGGGGTAGATTTCCTCTCACTTCCTGTTTTCTCTTGCCGTTTGCAAGTAGGAGTCGTTTGTAAGTTGGATGTTTGAAAGTAGGGGCCTGCCGTATATACTCTGCAGAAATTTGCCCTATTAGATGTTGGTGTAGCCACAAGACTGGTGGGCACAGGAATGGGCCCTGCTGTGAGTTAATAGATCAAGATTTGTACTTGCATGCACCTGTTGAACCGGGCAGAAAAATTGGGCCTTTGGTGGTGGTGGTGGTGGTGGTGGACGGTGTTGCCACAAGACTGTAAGCCCTCACAGTTACTCTTGGTGGGTGCAGGAATGGGCCCTGCTGTGAGTTATTAGATCAAGATTTGTAATTGCATGCACCTGTTGAACAGGGCAGAAAAATTGGGCCTTTGGTGGTGGTGGTGGTGGTGGACGGTGTTGCCACAAGACTGTAGGCCCTCATAGTTACTCTTGGTGGGCGCAAGAATGGGCCCTGCTGTGAACTATTAGATCAAGATTTGTAATTACACGCCCCTGTTAAACAGGGGCTGAAAAATTGTGCCTTAGGCATTGGTGCTGGTGCCACAACACTGCAACCCCTCACAGATACTGTACTTGGAGCACAGCAGTCACACCTGTTGCGAAGCATCTTTTTAAAAAATTGTAATTACACGCCCTAACAGGGGCTGAAAAATTGTGCCTTAGGCACTGGTGCTGGTGCCACAACACTGCAACCCCTCACAGATACTGTACTCTGAGCACAGCAATGAGACCTGTTGCAAAGCATTGCCTAAAAATTGTAATTACACGCCCCAACAGGGGCTGAAAAATTGTGCCTTAGGCACTGGTGCTGGTGCCACAACACTGCAACCCCTCACAGATACTGTACTCTGAGCACAGCAGTCACACCTGTTGCGAAGCATCTTTTTAAAAAAATTTAATTACACGCCCCTGTTATATAGGGGCTGAAAAATTGTGCCTTAGGCACTGGTGCTGGTGCCACAACACTGCAACCCCTCACAGATACTGTACTCTGAGCACAGCAATGAGACCTGTTGCAAAGCATTGCCTAAAAATTGTAATTACACGCCCCAACAGGGGCTGAAAAATTGTGCCTTAGGCACTGGTGCTGGTGCCACAACACTGCAACCCCTCACAGATACTGTACTCTGAGCACAGCAGTCACACCTGTTGCGAAGCATCTTTTTAAAAAATTGTAATTACACGCCCCTGTTATACAGGGGCTGAAAAATTGTGCCTTAGGCACTGGTGTGGTGGCATGGATCATTGAGGAGGAGGAAGAGGATAGTCAGTGAACATAACAGGACAGTCACTCAGCATCAGCATAGGCAGTCTTGAAGGGATGTGACATTATAAATTATTCCGTTATATCCGCTTCAGGTGTCTGGTAGCTGGTGGTGATCCAAGACTGATTCATTTTTATGAAGGTCAGTCGATCAACCGAGTCGGTGGACAGGCGCACCCTATGATCGGTGACAAATCCTCCAGCAGCACTGAATGTGCGTTCGGAAAGAACGCTGGATGCAGGACAGGCCAGTAGCTCAATTGCATACTGTGCAAGCTCTGGCCAGTGATCCATCCTCAGGACCCAGTAAGCCAGAGGATTTTCGGTGGGAAAGGTGTCCAAGTCTGACCTTGCCCCTAGGTATTCCTGCACCATGTATATCAGACGCTGGCGATGGTTGCTGGAACCGATCATACCTTGGGGCTGCGGACTAAAAAATTGTCTGAACGCATCGGTCAGACGTCCACCTTCCCCACCGCTCCTTCTGCTACTGACCGAAGCCTCAGCAACTTGTCGTCCAGGACCAGGAGTTTGTAACCTCCCAGTTTCTGGGAACGCGTTGCACAGACCTTTCTGCAAGGCCTCCCTGAGATGTCTCATCCTCTGCTCCCTCTGCGACGGCAAGATAAGGTCCGCAACCTTACCCTTGTACCGTGGATCAAGGAGAGTGGCCAGCCAGTAATGGTCACTCTCCTTGATCCGAAGAACACGAGGATCCTTCCGCAGGCTTTGCAGGATCAGGGAGGCCATGCAGCGTAGGTTAGCTGAGGCATTCGGTCCGGAGTCTTCTGGGTCACTGAGGATGACATGATCGCCAGCCACCTCCTCCCAGACACGTACAAGTCCACTGGTTTGTTGGGACTGTACATCATCCCTAAAAGACTGCTGCTGCTGATGCTGAGTGCCAGGCTCCACCTCCATGCTCACACAATCCTCCTCCTCCTCCTCCTCCTCCTCCTCTTCCTGTGTGATGGGTGGGACAGAAGGAACATTGTCTGGATAAAGGGGGCCTTGAGAGACAAGGAAGTCCTCCTCTTCCTGCCTCTGTTCTGCCTCAAGTGCCCTGTCCATTATCCCACGCAGCGTATGCTCCAACAGGTGGACAAGAGGTACAGTGTCACTGATGCATGCACTGTCACTGCTCACCATCCTCGTGGCCTCCTCAAATGGTGAGAGGACAGTGCATGCATCCCTGATCATGCTCCACTGGCGTGGGGAAAAAAAGCCAAGCTCCCCTGACCCTGTCCTGGTGCCGTAGTCGCAAAGGTACTCATTGATGGCCCTCTGCTGCGTGTGCAGTCGCTGCAGCATGGCCAACGTTGAGTTCCACCTGGTGGGCATGTCACATATTAGGCGGTTCTTGGGCAGGTTCAGCTCCTTTTGCAGCTCAGTCAGCCGAGCACTGGCATTATAAGATCGGCGGAAATGCACACAGACTTTCCTGGCCTGCCTCAGGACATCCTGTAAGCCTGGGAACCTGCCCAAGAACCGCTGCACCACCAGGTTGAGGACGTGAGCCATACAGGGCACATGGGTGAGCTGCCCCTGTCGCAGGGCGGAGAGGAGGTTGGTGCCATTATCAGAAACGACCATTCCTGGCTTAAGCTGGCGTGGCGTCAACCACCTCTCGGCCTGCCCCTGCAGAGCTGCCAGAACCTCTGGCCCAGTGTGGCTCCTGTCCCCCAAACACACCAGCGCAAGCACGGCATGGCATCTTTTTGCCTGCGTACTCGCGTAGCCCCTTGTACGCCTACGGAGCACCGCTGGTTCCGAGGACAGAGCACTCGAAGAGGACATGGAGGAAGAAGAAGAGGAGGGGGTGGAGGAGAGAGGTGTGTCACAACCAGTAGTAGCATTTTGGAGGCGTGGTGGCGGAACAACCTCCAACACTACTGCACCTTGTCCTGCATCCCTCCCAGCTACCAATAGAGTGACCCAATGGGCCGTGAAAGAAAGATAACGTCCCTGTCCATGCCTGCTGGACCATGAGTCAGCGGTAATATGCACCTTACCGCTGACCGCCCTGTCCAGCGAGGCATGGACATTGCCTTCCACATGCCAGTAGAGAGACGGAATCGCCTTCCGTGAGAAAAAGTGGCGTTTGGGAACCTGCCACTGAGGAACCGCACATTGAACAAACTCACGGAAGGGGGCCGAGTCTATCAACTGAAAAGGCAGCAGTTGAAGTGCTAGCAATTTAGCCAAGCTAGCATTCAACCGCTGGGCATGTGGATGGCTGGGAGTATACTTCTTTCGACGGTCCAGCAGCTGGGGCAGGGAAATTTGCCTGCTACAATCGGACGTCGGTGTACTGCAAGTACTTGGTTGTGACACACCTAATTCTACACCTTCAGTCCTCTCAGAGCAGCTTTCAGAGAGGACTGAAGATATAGTGGGGATGGAGATCCCAGCTGATGAGGAGCAAGGAGAGGTCCGCTTTGTTCTTTGGTGTGGGTCTTTTATGTGTGCTTGCCAACGAGCTGCATGGCAGGTCGACATATGTCTGCTCATGCTTGTGGTGCCCAAGCGGCTGATGTTTTGGCCACGCGAGATACGCTTGAGACAAATATTGCAAATAGCAGTGGTGCGATCTGATGCACTCGTCTCAAAAAAGGCCCACACCAAAGAACTTTTGTGATAACGTGCAGAGGCAGCGCCCTGCACAGGCGGAGCTCTGCGGTGTGGTACAGTTGCTGTGCTGGCCTCTAGCTGGCCTCCAGGGGGCATCCTGCCTCGTTGGACATGTGACGCTGCATCCTCCTCCTCCTCCTCCTCTCTCCCTTCAGGCACCCACGTGGAGTCAGTGACCTCATCATCCCCTCCCTCTTCACCACTAGAGCAAACCTGGCAGTAAGCTGCAGCTGGTGGAACACTACTGCCAGATTGCTGTCCTTCAGCATCCCCTCTCTCTGCGCGCACACTACTGACTTCCTCAAGCTGGGTATCATCATCCGAGCCTTCGAATCGTTGGGCATCCTCCTGGAGCATGTACCCAACACTGTGCTCAAACAGTTCGGGGGACTCCTCAGGAGGACATGGTGGGTCTAGGGAAGGGGTGGCTGATGATGCCATTGAGTACGCGTTGGCAGCTGCTCTGCCAGTACCCTGAGCCTGGGTGAGAGAGGATGAGGAGGATGAGGAGGGCTTGGTCATCCATTCTACCAAGCCTTCGGCATGATGCGGCTCCACATGTCCAGCTGCCGAAAACAAAGACAAGCGTGTCCCATGGCCACGTGCTGATGACGATGCACGACCACGTCCACGGCCAGCACTGTTGTCTCTAGAAACAGAGCCTGCCTGCCCTGTGTTCTTGCCTCGGCACGCTCTGCCTCTCCTTGGCGGTCTTCCAGCCATTGTAGTCGGTAGTGTATATAGTATAAAAAATAGAACTCCTATGTGTGCTCACAACACACTGTAGGTCCTATGGGTGCTGACACTAACACACTATAGGTACTATGTGTGCTGCTGACAAGAAAATATAGGAGCTCTGTTTGCTGCCACTAACACACTAGAAGTCCTATGGGTGCTGCTGAGAAGAAAATATAGGAGCTCTGTTTGCTGCCACTAACACACTAGAAGTCCTATGGGTGCTGCTGAGAAGAAAATATAGGAGCTCTGTTTGCTGCCACTAACACACTAGAAGTCCTATGGGTGCTGCTGAGAAGAAAATATAGGAGCTCTGTGTGATGCCACTAACACACTAGAAGTCCTATGGGTGCTGCTGAGAAGAAAATATAGGAGCTCTGTTTGCTGCCACTAACACACTAGAAGTCCTATGGGTGCTGCTGAGAAGAAAATATAGGAGCTCTGTGTGATGCCACTAACACACTAGAAGTCCTATGGGTGCTGCTGAGAAGAAAATATAGGAGCTCTGTTTGCTGCCACTAACACACTAGAAGTCCTATGGGTGCTGCTGAGAAGAAAATATAGGAGCTCTGTGTGATGCCACTAACACACTAGAAGTCCTATGGGTGCTGCTGAGATGAAAATATAGGAACTCTGTGTGATGCCACTAACACATTAGAAGTCCTATGGGTGCTGCTGAGAAGAAAATATAGGAGCTCTGTTTGCTGCCACTAACACACTAGAAGTCCTATGGGTGCTGCTGAGAAGAAAATATAGGAGCTCTGTTTGCTGCCACTAACACACTAGAAGTCCTATGGGTGCTGCTGAGAAGAAAATATAGGAGCTCTGTGTGATGCCACTAACACACTAGAAGTCCTATGGGTGCTGCTGAGATGAAAATATAGGAACTCTGTGTGATGCCACTAACACATTAGAAGTCCTATGGGTGCTGCTGAGAAGAAAATATAGGAGCTCTGTTTGCTGCCACTAACACACTAGAAGTCCTATGGGTGCTGCTGAGAAGAAAATATAGGAGCTCTGTTTGCTGCCACTAACACACTAGAAGTCCTATGGGTGCTGCTGAGAAGAAAATATAGGAGCTCTGTTTGCTGCCACTAACACACTAGAAGTCCTATGGGTGCTGCTGAGAAGAAAATATAGGAGCTCTGTTTGCTGCCACTAACACACTAGAAGTCCTATGGGTGCTGCTGAGAAGAAAATATAGGAGCTCTGTGTGATGCCACTAACACACTAGAAGTCCTATGGGTGCTGCTGAGAAGAAAATATAGGAGCTCTGTTTGCTGCCACTAACACACTAGAAGTCCTATGGGTGCTGCTGAGAAGAAAATATAGGAGCTCTGTGTGATGCCACTAACACACTAGAAGTCCTATGGGTGCTGCTGAGAAGAAAATATAGGAGCTCTGTTTGCTGCCACTAACACACTAGAAGTCCTATGGGTGCTGCTGAGAAGAAAATATAGGAGCTCTGTGTGATGCCACTAACACACTAGAAGTCCTATGGGTGCTGCTGAGATGAAAATATAGGAACTCTGTGTGATGCCACTAACACATTAGAAGTCCTATGGGTGCTGCTGAGAAGAAAATATAGGAGCTCTGTTTGCTGCCACTAACACACTAGAAGTCCTATGGGTGCTGCTGAGAAGAAAATATAGGAGCTCTGTTTGCTGCCACTAACACACTAGAAGTCCTATGGGTGCTGCTGAGAAGAAAATATAGGAGCTCTGTGTGATGCCACTAACACACTAGAAGTCCTATGGGTGCTGCTGAGATGAAAATATAGGAACTCTGTGTGATGCCACTAACACATTAGAAGTCCTATGGGTGCTGCTGAGAAGAAAATATAGGAGCTCTGTTTGCTGCCACTAACACACTAGAAGTCCTATGGGTGCTGCTGAGAAGAAAATATAGGAGCTCTGTGTGATGCCACTAACACACTAGAAGTCCTATGGGTGCTGCTGAGAAGAAAATATAGGAGCTCTGTTTGCTGCCACTAACACACTAGAAGTCCTATGGGTGCTGCTGAGAAGAAAATATAGGAGCTCTGTTTGCTGCCACTAACACACTAGAAGTCCTATGGGTGCTGCTGAGAAGAAAATATAGGAGCTCTGTTTGCTGCCACTAACACACTAGAAGTCCTATGGGTGCTGCTGAGAAGAAAATATAGGAGCTCTGTTTGCTGCCACTAACACACTAGAAGTCCTATGGGTGCTGCTGAGAAGAAAATATAGGAGCTCTGTTTGCTGCCACTAACACACTAGAAGTCCTATGGGTGCTGCTGAGAAGAAAATATAGGAGCTCTGTGTGATGCCACTAACACACTAGAAGTCCTATGGGTGCTGCTGAGAAGAAAATATAGGAGCTCTGTTTGCTGCCACTAACACACTAGAAGTCCTATGGGTGCTGTTGGGGTGCAATGCTGTGCTAACAGCACTGCGGTTGGTACTACTGCAATACTGTACTAACAGTAAGCACGCACCAGACTAATCCCCAGCAGCAGCTAATAACACACTAACTGTGCAATCAGCAGCAATGAACGATCAATGACTTAGGTAGCAATGGTTTAGCAAAGAAATAGCCAATGGTTTAGCAAAGAAGAGCAAATCTTTCAGTATCAAGCAAAGACAGAATCAGCAGACTAATCTCTCCTAAAGCCGGAACTCATGTGACCGGGGCCGATGGCGTGGCGGCCTTTTAAATGGTGGGGCGTGTACTAAAGCCCCTGAGCTGTAATTGGCTACAGCCGTCCTGCCTGTAGCCAATTATTGCTCTCCGAGTTTCGGGCGCTGTGATTGGCCAAGCATGCGGGGTCACAGTGCATGCTTGGCCAATCATCAGCCAGCAATGCACTGCGCCGGCCGCGCCGGCCGCAATGCATTGCGGGGCCGCTCGCATCACACGAATGTGATGCGAACGGCCCAAATAGTTCTGGGCTCGACGAGCGAGCGAACGCCCGATGCTCGATTCGAACATGGGTTCGAATCGAGCACCGGGCCCATCCCTAGATATTAATACATTTCTACATGTATATATATGTTGGTAATCACAGGACTGCTGGTCAATTATATATATATACAAGAGACCGGCGCTCTGTACTATCTACTAATTGTATATTGGCATTGTAGGGCCAGAATATACAGAGATCCACAGAGATAGGTAAAAGAAACGAAAAGAAGGTTATATGACTAATAATAGTTATGAGGCCTACATCCCCACAGTATCTACCAACCCACACTGCCTAGACTCAATACCTGTAAAGGGTCCAATCCGCAAAAAATATATACATGAAGTCCCGATTGGTCACGGATCATTTCGTTCCCGAGGAGCCAGGTCCCAATATCAGCAATTCCTTCAGGAGGGCACATGTCGGAATACACCGACTGCGCCATCCTATATAGTCAGAGTCATCCCGGAAGTGAAGGGTCACTCGTGACCCCTGACTTCACTTCCGGTCCGTGCGTTCAGATGCCGCGCATGCGCGTGCGCAAAATAACGCTACAGCGCATGCGCGATCCGCCGTCCACATCAAGGTGGATGGGAGATGAGAAGGGGAGGAGGAAATTCCCCTGTCTCTCACCATAGAGCGCACAAAAATCCTTACGTGATTCAAAACCGAAGTGGAGGAGGGACGACCAACAGCAAAGAACGCTGTCTCGCGATGCAAAGGTCTTCCAGTCATCAAAATCAGAGCAATTCAACAACTTTAGAGAAAAACATATAAAATAGTGAATGATCATTAATTTACAAACAGGAAAAATGCTAAATAATATAAGTTAAGACAATTATCAATTAATTTGGTCAATTACAGATAATATAAACATAGATGGACACATCTAATGTGTTCTCTTTACATACATTTACTGCAGCCATAGATATAGAAAACAAACCAATGATATACATAAATGTACATACAATCAGTAGAAGGAGAAAAAAAAAAAAAAAGGAGAAATTATTGTACTGAATATACTTAAAGAAATGGTTTGAAGGAAATGTTAGTGTTGAGGCCTGGGGGATAGGTGGCCCTTTGATTAAAGATCCATTTTGCTTCCTGCTGGAGGATCTTTTTGTCGAAGTCTCCACCTCTTAGGGGTTCAGAGATCACTTTCAATACGAAGAAAGACACAAAGGATGGATTATAGCTATGATTAAGACCTATGTACTTACAGATGGGAGTGTAAAGCAATCCTGCATCAAGATAGTACAGGTAATCCTGTACCCTTTTTGCAAAAGGACGCTTAGTTTTGCCTATATAGAATGTGCCACATAGGCACGTTGCTAAATATACTACTCCCACTGTACTACAATCTGCATACATCTTGGATTTATGGAAACCTCCTCTTGGTAGAGGGCATCCTGTACCTTCCTTTATCCATGGGCACTGATCGCAACTGCCACATCTATATGTGCCGTTGCTAATAGTTGCACCTTCCTCAATCATTACAGGGGTTAAATGGCTATGAATAAGGCCATCTCTGATTGATCGTGATCTACGATACACAATTTCAGGTCTATCTGCTACATACTTAGATATAATTGGATCCTCAGAGAGGAAATGCCAATTGTTACTGACTAGTTGGCGAAAAATATCCTCATGTGCACTAAATGTAGTAATGAGTATTTTATTCTGTTTGTGACATGCAACTGCCACCATTTTATTCTATAGGCCTCTGCTTTCAGAAAAATCTCACTTACCTTTCTAGCAAAAAAATGAAGATTTTAACACATGTACAAAATATTTAAAATTATTCTTGTACAAAAGTGGTTAAGATAAAATCTGGTGATGTGAGCCAACATAAGTTATAAAAATGTCTATCTTCTGTGAATTGGTCTATTAAGAGTTTGAATCTTGTTTTGTGTGTTGCTATGGCAATTTCTATGGTGACTTTATAATAATATTATAGAGATTAGGTAGTAACAGGATATGTGTAAAGAGCCCCTTCCCTCCCCCTCCATTGATACTGCTGGAAATGGGTGGGAGGGGCCCCTCCCTCTCCATTGATCAGGAAACAGGAAATGGGGAGGGGGGCTTTGGAAAGGGTTTTGGGAGAGACATGTGTGTTTGAACAACAGTTGTGTTTGGGAAGGACAAAGGAAGGAGTTGGTCTTTGGAAGGAGAAAGGAAGGAGCCATGACTGCCTGGAGCTAGAGAGCTTTAGAGAACTTTTTGAGATGGACTGAGCAAAGGACCATGGAGGACATCTTGACCCCTAAGTTCAGTAATTATTTAGTTTACTTAATGTGTACGGTACATGTTGTACATGCTTATATATATTTGTAGGCATATATTTTGTAAGCTATAAGTTGTGTTGTATTGTGAATCCTATAGTTTTATGTGCAGATATTTCCTTGTTTAGTAAAGCATTGATACACTACAGAAGTTTAAGCTTCCTTGATTTTACCACAGAGTAACCTTAATAGATAGACGCAAAAGCAAAACAATGGGGGCTCGTTGCCGGAATTTGTGCTAAAATTTCAACAGAAGCTGACCTGTTTTCTGTGGTGTGTTTTGTTGCTTGTACTGGGGGAAAAATGCTGTGTACACTGTTTAGGAAGAGTAAGGCTGCAAAGGTTTCTGGTGTCCAGGAGGACTTGAAGGCGTGCACCCTTCCTATCTGGGCCAGAAATAGTCAGTGGATGTCTGTTGCAAAGGAGCTGGCTGGATATGCTTCTCCTTTGAACAGAGCTTGGGGGGATGGAGTCTCTGATCTTTCCTCAGATTTTAGTCTCAAAAGTTTTTGGTTCAGTAAGGGAGAGGTGCGGGCAGTTGCTGTGTTTGGTTTGCATGTCCTGCATGCTCTACATATTGAATCTGAAAAGAGGGAAAAGGCAGAATTAGAAAGAGATTTAATAAAGAAGCAGCTTGCAGTGGCCTCCAAGTGTTTGGAAGAAACTGCAAGCAAGGCAAAAGATTTAGAAAATAGGGTAATCAAAGTTAAACCTGCAGTGGCTTCGACGTGTGTTCAAACCGCTGTAGGCCGAGCTGAAGATTTGAATGAGCGGTGTGCAGCCCCCATGAATAAATCTAATGATGCTCTAACAAAGGACAAAGGCCCAAAGCCTGTAAGCAGAAATAGGACATGTGCTACTGTTACTTCCCATAAGCGGAAAGCAGAGGATTTGATCAGCTCAAATTACAGAGTTTATTCAGATACAAGAAAGACAAGGCCTATGATCTCCAGGAGAAGCATGTGGATTGATTTACTTAAGGTGGGGGACCCTAGAGAGGAAATAGATGGGATTCCTACACCAGCATTGTTTAAGAAGTGGAAGAAAATGGTTGGGAATGGTAGATTTAGTCACATTAAGTGTTTCTGTTGCCATAAAATGGGGCATTTTGCAAAAATGTGCCATACTGTGAAGCAGCAGGCCTCTGTTCTTCCAAGGACGGCACGGAGAGACATGCAAGTTTATCCGTTACGTTGGAAGTCAATGCCTTTGCGTGAAAGTGTTTCAAGGCAACAGTGGGCACCCTACAATAGTTTTGCAGTTACAAATGGGCAGATATAGAAATGTGAGCAGTGAGCTATGTTTTTGGCACAGTTGGAAATGAACAAATAATCTGCTTTGTCTCTTACGCTTTTCAGGTATTGCGCATCGAGAGGTGGAGCAGGCAGAGCAGACGACCATGCTGGGTGGGAGAAGGAAGACCAGAAGAGAGCTTGATGAAGATGCGGATGATTTGCTAAAGGTGGCTGAATTGGAGTGGACTTTCATCTGAGCATTTCCTTATGACCAAGAGGACAAGAGACTTTCATCTGGGACTTTCTTTACACAAACTACCAAAGACATTAACCCTGCTCAAAAGTAATGTTGCAGCCTTCCAGGGACAAAGCAAAAGTCTGACCGCCCAGATGGGGGTCAAAAGGGATTTTTTTCCTCCCATTTAGGGGGGGGGGTTTATTTCGCCCTTTTCTGGACAAAAGGCTTTAAGAAGTTTTCTATATTATTCTATAAAGTCAAGAGGTGGTATGTGTTGCTATGGCAATTTCTATGGTGACTTTATAATAATAATATAGAGTTTAGGTAGTAACAGGATATGTGTAAAGAGCCCCTTCCCTCCCCCTCCATTGATACTGCTGGGAATGGGTGGGAGGGGCCCCTCCCTCTCCATTGATCAGGAAACAGGAAATGGGGAGGGGGGCTTTGGAAAGGGTTTTGGGAGAGACATGTGTGTTTGAACAACAGTTGTGTTTGGGAAGGACAAAGGAAGGAGTTGGTCTTTGGAAGGAGAAAGGAAGGAGCCATGACTGCCTGGAGCTAGAGAGCTTTGGAGAACTTTTTGAGATGGACTGAGCAAAGGACCATGGAGGACATCTTGACCCCTAAGTTGAGTAATTATTTAGTTTACTTAATGTGTACGGTACATGTTGTACATGCTTATATATATTTGTAGGCATATATTTTGTAAGCTATAAGTTGTGTTGTATTGTGAATCCTACAGTTTTATGTGCAGATATTTCCTTGTTTAGTAAAGCATTGATACACTACAGAAGTTTAAGCTTCCTTGATTTTACCACAGAGTAACCTTAATAGATAGACGCAAAAGCAAAACATTTTGACAAATCAATTCACTCATCAAAAATGTATGTTTAATGCTTTATATACTTATACACTGTATGGAAAGTCTGCATATCCTGAATATTTCTTTGTAAAATTTCTTACAGGAGAATGCCTTGAAATGGAACTGCTCAGAAAACAATTAGAGGTGATTGGAGATTAAAACTGGCTACAGTAAGGAGAAAGAATTTAAGGAAATAATTAACATGGAGATGGATGGCATGTGAATATGATATAATGTGCCCGGTATAAGAAGGGGGGGGCCCTGAGCTTCAAGCAGTTTGGCACAAGAAAGAAAATGTTCTCCAGGTCATTATGTTTTAATGGAAATAGAATGGCCTGGATCCAGTTCAGTGTTGAGCTCACTTCCCACTAAATCAGAATGTGAGAGCATGCATACAATCAAGGACATTGTCGTACTGCAAGAATTGCTGCTAACCTAGGCAAACCACAAGAGTTATTACCACTGTCTGATACCGAGAATTATAGATATAAAGACCACCAAAAAGCAGTTTAAAAATAGGTAAAAAGAGATAAAATAACTTGGGGGAAAAATATTTTTTATTTTATGGGGCAAAAAGCACAATGCAATAACTAGGGATAGGGAAAATTATTTGCCTAAATAAGGATTCGCTTTGGATTGGGGCTGTTTACCGAGTCAAAAATTGTTACTCTAATGCAGGGATTTGCAATTAGCGGACCTCCAGCTGTTGTCAAACTACAAGTCCCATGAGGCATAGCGAGACTCTGACAGCATCAAGCATGACACCCAGAGGCAGAGGCATGATGGGACTTGTAGTTTGGCAACAGCTGGAGGTCCGCTAATTGCATATCCCTGCTCTAATGCTTTCACGTCTGCATGTTTTTAACAGACCCCACCTACAGAGAAAAATAAATACAGGGAGAGTGAAGAAAAAAACTTTGCCTTTAGCCAATAATTTTTTTTTATGTTTTGGACTACAATGTCAAACACAATAAAATAACAGTATACAATAAGCACCTGACTATACTGGTATTTTAGTGTGTTTGACATTGTATTGTGATTCTGGTACTGTTACTTTAAATATGCTGGCTGTTTGCTGCAGGGAGCAAGTCATGTAAGACACTAGGGATGAGCCGAACACCCTCCGGTTCGGTTCGCACCAGAACCTGCGAACGGACCGAAAGTTTGCGCAAACTTTAGAACCCTATTAAATAGAATGGACTCAAACGTTCAAAATCAAAAGTGCTAATTATAACGGCTAATATGCAAGTTATTGTCCTAAAAAGGGTTTGTGGACCCGGGTCCTGCCCCAGGGGACATGTATCAATTAAAAAATAAGTTTTAAAAACAGACGTTTTTTCGAGAGCATGGATTTTAATGATGCTTAAAGTGAAAAAAAAAAGGGAAATATTCCTTTAAATATCGTACCTGGGGGTGTCTAAAGTATGCCTGTGAAGTGGCACGTGTTTCCCGTGTTTAGAACTGTCCCTGCACAAAATGACATTTCTAAAGGAAAAAAAGTAATTTAAAACTGCTTGCGGCTTTAATGTAATGTTTGGTCCCGGCAATATGGATGAAAATCATTGAAAAAAATGGCATGGGTATCCCCCCCACCCCCCCTCCCCCAGCCCACTATCAGCCCCTTTGGGTCTTGTATGGATATTAAGGGGAACCCCGCACCCAAATTAAAAAAAGGCCCTATATACTCTGAACAGCAGTATACAGGCGGTGCAAACAAGACAGGGACTGTAGGTTTGTTCTTAAGTAGAATCTGTTTGTAATTTGGAACAGGTACATTTTTTAAGTGTAGCTCAAGCCAAAAAAATCTATTTTTAAGCTTTTTGGAAAACATAGGGAAGGGTTATCACCCCTGTAACATTTGTTTTGTTGTCTGTGCACCTGTTCAGAACATTTCTGTCCCAATGACAAATGTTTTTTGAAAATGTGGGTTTTTTATTGAAACAAGGATTGGTGATAAAGCATCAGTGGAGAGGAGACACCTTTTTCCCATATTAACTCTTGCAGGAGAGAATTTCCCTTACTAGGGGTAGATTTCCTCTCACTTCCTGTTGTCTCCCTCCATTTGCAAGTAGGAGTCGTTTGAAAGTCGGATGTTTGAAAGTAGGGGCCTGCCGTATATACTCTGCAGAAATTTGGCCCTTAGGGGTTGGTGTTGCCACAACACTGTAAGCCCTCGCAGTTACTCTTGGTGAGTGCTGGAACGCCCTGCTTTGAACTATTATATCAAGAATTGTAATTACATGCCATTGTTGAATAGTGGTAGGAAAAATTGGGCCTTTGGTGGTGGTGCTGGTGCCACAACACTGTAAGTCCTCACAGTTACTCTTGGTGGGCGCAGGAATGGGCCCAGCTGTAAAATATTAGATCAAGAATTGTAATTACATGCTCCTGTTTAACAGGGGCAGAAAAATTGGGCTTTTGGTGGTGGTGGTGGTGGTGTTGCCACAACACTGTAAGCCCTCACAGTTACTCTTGGTGGGCGCAGGAATGGGCCCTGCTGTGAATTATTAGATCAAATATTGTAATTACATGCCCCTGTTGAACAGGGGCAGAGCAATTGGGCTTTTGGTGGTGGTGGTGGTGGTGTTGCCACAACACTGTAAGCCCTCGTCCATTCGGGGGGGCGTGTCCGGACGTGAAGCAGGGAAGACGTGCTGCTACAGAGCTCCTGGCTCCCAGCGCTGATCCACCTCCATCCTTTGCCTGATTTGCGCTATTTGGGCCCCGGTCCGCCTGCATCAACCCCTGGACATTTTCTGCTGCTGCCCCGGAGGTTTTTTGTTCACTTTGTGCACCCTGATCCGCTTCGGGCCTGTGACTGGCTCCACGCTCTCAAGGCCCTCCGCCATCTTGGGGCCTGTGGATCCCCTACCACTCCCAGCATCTGGCGGCTGTGACCTGTGAGGCACATGCACCATCCAGCCCCGTTTGTCACCCGCGCCGCATCTGGAGGTCACAGACAAGACCCGCTTCTAGCAGTGTGACCTGGCGACTCGCGGCCTACAATCTCGGATGCGGCCTGGCCTCCGGAGCGCAGTAAGTACTTAGTGGCCCGCATCGGACTTCAGCCCACTCGCATCCAAGCTCCCTTACCACTAGTTTGACCCCAGTCCGCCCGCCACACCACCCGAGGCCGTCGGTGCCGTACCCTTCCTCGCCCCGTACTTGAGACCGCGGCTTCGGCCTATTCACGGAGGTGCGGTGGCCATCTTGCTACACCTGAGGACAGTGTTCTATTCCCTCCACGGCCCCTCCGGCTCCTCACCGCTCGACTTCCTCAATACATGGTGTGTGGGGAGTCCCTGTCACTTTTATCGCTATACGGGGATCTGCTGTGGCCATATACAGATACTCTCTGCATATATCCTCCCAGGCCCAGTAAGTGCTACGGCGGCCATCTTGGTGCACCTCATCCCAAAGACTATACACACCAGGGATTTAATCGGCCTCCTCTAAGAGTAGCACTGTGGTCCACTTTGCCTATGCCCACAAACTACTACTGACCTACCTGTGCCTGGGCAGCTGACTGTTATAGTGTACTTACGGCCATTGTACCCTCCTGGTTTCTGTCTAGCACATCCTCCAGTCGCCTACGCCTAAAATATTTGCTTCCCCCTGCTGGACTGGTGCCGCTGAACTACACATGGCGCTGATGGCAAGCACTTAAAACGAGCTCCGCTCAGCTCTCGGCCTCATACACACCTAGCAATGCCTTCTAAGGGATCAAGTTTCCGTTCATCAATAAACAAACGTTCTGCAAAATCCTCAACCTTACATCAAGCTACTGTCGGGTCTATCAAAAGATTCCTAGCTTCGGAGCGCGAAAGCCCCAGCACTCGGATCAACAAGACCAGAGCCTCACGATCTCTTATATCCCCAGCCTCACACGTGGCCTCCGCCCGTGAAAGCTCTCCGGCCTCATCCTGCGGCTCGGAGTTGATGGAGGACCCCAGCTCCCCCACAGCTTCTGACATGTCTTCTTTGGTGAGTGAACTCAAAAAAGAAATGGCGGGTATGTTTCACAATATGGAAAAACCTATCAAAAAGGAAATTTCCGCAGTTAGGGCGGACATGGCGCATTTGCTCTTCAGAATTGAGGAGACAGAACAACGCCAAGACTCACAAGAGGTGGCCATTAAAGAACTGCAAGAGACTGTTACTCAATTAGCATACGCTCACAGAGCCTCATTATACAAACTCGAGGACCTCGAAAATCGCAATCGTAGAAACAACCTACGTATTAGAGGGCTGCCAGAAGCGACCAGAGATAACGACCTGGAACCCTCGATCCGTGGCATCCTTAATACCATACTAGGTAACTTAGTTACTGACCCCCTCGTTTTGACAGAGTTCACCGCGCCCTGAGACCTCGCAATTTCTCCTCTGACCAACCCAGAGATGTGATTTGTCGCCTGCACTACTATGAAGACAAAAACGCCATCATGATCAAACTGCGAAACACTCCTAAAATTGACTTTGATGGAGCTACCCTTAGCATCTTTCCTGACATAGCCAAGGAGACCCTTGATCGCTGCAGGGCTTTAAAACCTCTTTTGGAGCATCTGAGGGGTGACGGGACTACTTACAGATGGGGCTTTCCTGCATGCTTAATTGCTACTAAAAACGGTCGCTCTTCCACTCTGCGGTTCCACGAGGACCTACCTACCTTCCTCCAGGATCTCAATTTGCCGCACACAGAGCTACCAGGCTGGCAGAATACTATACCCACCTTTTCCGCTTCCTGTTCCCCCCGATGGCAGAAAACTCCAGCCAAGCAAGGGCGTGTTTCCAATCCTGGCTCATCTCAGAAAAATGGATGAGGCGTCTTACTGCCCACACTCACCCTCCTTGATTGTACCTAGGTTATGATAGTAGCAGCTTTTAGGTCAAAGGTTTAATTAACCCTATTAATCATTCTCTGTTTTCATTTTTTGTTGAGGGCCTGCTGTTATGTTTATGTGTATTTTTGTCCTGACCATTGCTGGTATCTATAAATGTTCCTTACTATTTTACAGGCCGTTAGCTGACGGGGCTTTATGCTCCTAATTCATGCCTCCACACAGGAGTTCGTTCTCTGCCCCTCTCCTCTTGGGGTTGGTGGGAGTTGGCAATTTATCTTTTCTTCTTGAATTTTGTCTGCAACCCTTCCTGGTTGCCTGCTCCCCTCATCCCCACTGGGACCACCGCAGACCTCTGCGTGATTTTGATACCATTCCCAATCGTTATAATGGTTGTTCTACTGTTTTTCATGTATGTCTTATTTCCTCTTTCTCTTTTTCTCTGACTTTTCTCCTTCCCCCTCTCTCTGTCCCTTCCCCCCTCCCCTCTCTGTTTTGCTGGCACGCATGGCTGTATGTATCAATGATCCACTCTTTGCTGATGATATGGCTACTCTGAAGATTCTCTCGTACAATGTTAGAGGCCTTTGTGTCCCCGCAAAGAGACATAAAGTGTTGCGGGAATTGAAAAACTCTGCTTGCTCTATTGCCTTCCTCCAAGAAACCTATTTGACCCATACAACGTCCGTTAAATTATACTCACAGTATTTTCCACAATGGTATTATAGCCTGTCTGACACTAACAAAGCCAAGGGAGTGGCTATTGGGTTCAGCAAGAGTGCTTCATTTCGGTTTTCTGACATGTTAGCGGATGATCATGGTCGCTTCCTTTTTGTAAAGGGGTTTATAGGCAATACTAGTTGCACTCTAGCAAACATTTATTGCCCCAATCACAATCAACCTGTTTTCTTTAATCAAATACTCTCAAAACTATCCCATTTTGCTGAGGGTATGATAGTTCTGGCGGGAGATATAAATATACCTCTGGATCCCATTATGGATACCTCCCAAGGCCGTTCGGGTATCCCATTTAAAAGATTAGCTCAGGTCAAAAAAAAAAACTCCTAGATCTTCAGCTTATGGACGCTTGGCGTCTCATGCACCCTAAAGAAAAGGACTACTCCCACTTCTCTAAAACGCACAATTCTTACTCTAGAATCGATAACATCTTCCTTGATCACTTTCACCTGCCTTTTCTCCGCTCAGCCCACATTGGTGTTGCTACTCTTTCCGACCATGCCCCTGTTTCCATTTGCTTGGACGTGCCCGCTCTGCCTCCTCGCCCCAATAACTGGAAGCTCAATGACTCTCTCATTTCTAATTCAACAGAGGTCTCCATGTTATCTAATACCTTGTCTCAATATTTCAAAGAAAACACAACCTCGGACACCTCTCCCTCTGTTTTGTGGGAAGCGCATAAGGCCTCCATGAGGGGTACTCTTATTGAATTGGGCGCGAGGAGAAAGAGAGAGCACGGGCAACAGCTTAAACAGGTCCTACAATGAATTGCTGACCTAGAGAAAAAGCATAAACTTTCCTTACATATCTCACATCTCGAGGCCCTCACCCTTCAGAGAGAGGAGCTTAAAACTCTCCTCAATCTTGAAACCAAGCGGAAATTTCACTCTATCTCCCAGAAAGTATACGAATGGGGTAATAAACCAGGTAGACAGTTGGCTAGATCCCTCGCGGCCCAAAAAACTCTATCCTTCATTCCCAAAATAAAATTGCCATCAGGAGAACTAGTCCACAACACCCCTCAAATTTCGAAAGCCTTCCGGGAGTTTTATGCCGACTTGTACGGTGTGGAGGGTGGCCTGGCTTCCCTACCACTGTCGGAAAAACGTAAACGTATACTCTCTTATCTCAGAGAGGCTGGCCTCCCCAAGCTGTCGAAGTCAGCACTTGCTGGATTAGAAACTGATTTTTCCACTGAGGAATTTAAACATGCTCTTAAATCCTCCCCCTCAGGTAAGGCTCCCGGCCCTGATGGTTTCACCGTTCTATACTACAAAACCTTTAGTGATATCTTACTTCCTCATCTTACGGCATATGCAAATTCCATCTCCCTCAAATCTGGCCTTCGCCCGGAATCACTATCCGCTCATATTACTGTTATTCTCAAATCTGACAAGGACCCCACTCTGTGCAGTAGTTATAGACCTATTTCCCTCTTAAACATTGACACTAAACTCTATGCCAAGGTTTTGGCTAACAGGCTACTTCCCTTTCTACCCCAATGGGTTTCGGCTGATCAAACTGGATTTATCCCTAACAGAGAGGCCAGGGACAACTCGCTGCGCGCTTTGTCCCTGATCCACTATGTGCGTAGGTGTTCCCAGTCCACCCTCCTTCTTTCTACGGATGCCGAAAAGGCGTTTGACAGGGTGGACTGGGACTACCTCAAAACCACTCTCCGCTATTTCGGTCTGGGCCCCAGAATGTTTCATTGTATTTCTTCCCTCTACTCTAACCCTACTGTGCAAATTTGCATAAATGGCTCCTTGAACGACCCATTTACACTACATAACGGAACAAGCCAAGGATGTCCTTTATCTCCTCTCCTTTTTGCTATCTCTCTTGAACCCTTTCTGGCCACAATTAGACATAATAGGAATATACATGGCATTCAAGTTGGTTGTAGATCCCATAAATACGCAGCCTATGCTGACGACATTCTATTTTTTATTCAACAACCACGCATTTCATTACCTAACTTGATGTCGGAATTCTCTACTTTCCAAATGCTATCCAATTTTTAAATTAATCTGTCAAAATCAGAAATTCTGAATATTTCGGTACCCCAACCAGTAGTTGATCAGCTGAAGCCCCTATTTCCCTTTCGCTAGGAAGCCTCACGCATGAAATACCTTGGCATATACCTAACTCCTCATCTCCACTCCCTTTTTAGACATAACTATATTCCTCTTCTTAACAACATAAGAGTTGACCTCAGAAAATGGTCCTCCCTCTCACATTCATGGCTAGGTAAGGTGAACATAATCAAGATGAACATACTCCCCCGCGTTTTCTTTATCCTACAAATGATTCCCTTAAAGATTCCTATAGGCTTTTTTACTTTATTACAGACCATGGTTACCCGCTTTATTTGGAGGGATGGTCACCCCAGAGTCTCTAGGGAGGTCCTATTTCGGACCAAGCGCTCTGGGGGATTATCCCTGCCCGATTTTAGGACTTATTATCATGCTGTTATTTTGTCACGTATAGCAGATTGGAAATATGCCTTTGCTTCTAAACTTTGGGTACAGCTGGAATATTCTCTATGTGACTCGGATCTCTCCTCTGCTCCGTGGATACCACGGTCTTTTAGAACCCTCGCCCACAATACCTCACCTCTTACCATATCCTCCCTGGATGTCTGGGATGGCCTTCATAGGAAATTCTTATGGCCTTATAACTCCCCGCTAACTCCTCTCCTGAACCATAACTACTTTGTACCAGGATCTTTAGACCCGGGTTTCCAATCCTGGTCTCCCGGAGGCCCCCTCCTCTTGCACCATGTTTTAAACTCCAATACACTTAAACCTTTGTCTGAACTGCTAGGCCATAGACCATCAAAGTTTATGGATAAGTGGAGATATAATCACTGCTTTCTTCAAACACTCCCCCAACCATTACGAGGAATCCAAGAACTGAATGACATTGAACATGTGCTCCTTCATAAGGATCCCCCTCTTCACTGTATTGCCCTATTTTACAAAGCACTTATTAACCTACAAAGTCCTACCCACCCGCAGTATCTGACCAGTTGGGAGCGTGACCTGGGTGCTGCTCTCACAGATAAGACAAAGGATAAAGTTTTACTTCTTACGCATATCCCCTCTCTGGCTTCTTCCATGGCTGAATCTAACTTCAAACTTATCACTAGATGGCATCATACACCTGTTAAATTACACCGCATGTTTCCTTCCAACTCCCCGTTATGCTGGAGAAATTGCGGACAGGAGGCCACCCATGCCCACATCTGGTGGTTCTGCCCAATCATTCGCCCTTACAGATCCGCAGTAATAGACCTTATTCACCAGATCACAGAGATCAAGTTACCTTTGGACCCCTGGACAGTGCTCTTCCACGCTACCTCAATGTCAATAGGTAGATATAAACGCTCACTCATTCCACACCTTCTTAATACGGCTAAGGCTATCATTCCTGTTCTTTGGGGTCAATCTACATCTCCGACCACTAAGTGCTGGCTGCAAAGAGTCTCTGACGTTAACCTCATGGAAGAACTCACCCACATTGCGAGAGGCACTACCAAACAATATACTTTAACCTGGACCCCGTGGTCCCCCTTCCTCTCTACCCAATGTTATAAGGAAATAATTTCTTCATCCCCCTGAACAACTCAGGTCCTTGATGTCTCATTCTCATTTGTTTAAATGTTGTTGATTTTATTTCACTATAAGGTTTAAACTCACTGATAGCACATGCCAAATATTCATCTTTGCTGCCATGTGTGCCAACCCCCTTCCTTCTTCTCCCTCCCCCCACCCCACCTTCCTCTTCCTCTCTTGCATTTCTTTCTTCCTCCCACCTTTGTTTCTCTTTCTGCGCTTTTTATATTGCTGTTTTAATTTAGTAAGTTGGGTCACTCTTAATGTCTCTACTAAATTCCTGAGTGATTATTTTCACACATTCGCCCAGTGTACCCCTCTCTGTTCCAATGTATTTCATTTGATTGATATGCCTACATATTTTTCTCAATAAAAATATATTAAACAAAAAAAAACACTGTAAGCCCTCACAGTTACTCTTGGTGGGCGTAGGAATGGGCCCTGCTGTGAATTATTAGATAAAGAATTGTAATTACATGCCCCTGTTTAACAGGGGCAGAAAAATTGGGCCTTAGGCACTGGTGCCACAACACTGCAACCCCTCACAGATACTGTACTTGGAGCGCAGCAATGAGCCCTGCTGCAAAGTATTGCATAAAAAATTGTAATTACACGCCCCTGTTAAACAGGGGCAGAAAAATTGGGCCTTAGGCACTGGTGCTGGTGCCACAACACTGCAACCCCTCACAGATACTGTAGTTGGTACGCAGCAATGAGCCCTGCTGCAAAGCATTGCATCAAAAATTGTAATTACATGCCCCTG